>CM057343.1:120518653-120948301 GCA_030015575.1 Agapanthus africanus
AGTTGAAATTTGCAATGAGATTGCATACCTTCTATTTGATAGTTGGATCCCGATCCCACTGTGAGTAAAAGTTACTCCCGGGAGAGTTTTGCACATTACAATTAGCTAATCCAGTAGGTGTGTAGAAAGGTGTCAACGGGGTTATGCCTCTAGGAAAACGAGGTTTATTTTAATTAGGTCCGTGCGAAAGCACAGGGAACCTCTCTCGGAGTACCGACACTGGCCTGGCCGACCGGTTAGCGAACTTGTAGATTGCAATTAATCCTGGCTAATTTTCTTTTTAAGGTTTGAAGGAAAATTTGATAAAAGCAATGGGAGACATCGATTAGATAAGATTAATAACCAATCTAATCATGCAAGGGCAATCGCTGAGTGTCTTCTTTTCTCTCTCCTAATGGCAGATACCTATGACGGGACTTAAGCTTTTATTAGACAAAAATAAACTCACGGGACCGAATTACAAAGACTGGCTAAGTAACGTAAATATTGCCCTGACCTATGTTAAGGTCGGATACGTCCTGACTACTCCAGCCCCTCCTAGCCCAGGCCCTGATTGTTCAGTTGCGGATAAGGAAATCCGTAAGACATGGGATATAGACTGTGCAACAGCTAAATGCCTCGCGCTTGCTTTTATGAACAATGAACATCAGAAGCAGCATGAGAAGATGGATGTACAATCCATCTTTCTCCATACAAAGGAGTTGTATGGAGAGCAATCTCGCACTCTCCGATATGAGGGATCTCGAAAGTTGTTTCAGATGCGGATGGCTGCTGGCATGTCTGTAGGTGACCATGTATTGAAGATGACAGGAATTATCGAAGAACTAGAGGACCTGGGATGGACCATGGAGAATGAACAGTATGTTGATATTATTCTACAGTCCTCCTACCTTTTCTCAGTTCATTATAAACTTCAACATGTACAACATGGAGAAGTCACTTCCTGAACTCCTCAATATGTTGAGGAGTGCAGAGAGAACGCTAAAGGCAGCGAAAACTCCCGCTCTAATTGCTGGGCCATCTTCCTCTTCCATCCTGAAAGCTAAGGCCTAGGGAAAAAAGAGGAAGAATTCCATCAAGCCGAGAGGAGGAGTGAAAAGGCACCGGGATGGGAGAGGATAAGGGCTGCTGCGCCAGGAAGAGGGGAATGCTTCCACTGCCACAAGACTAGGCACTGGAAGAGAAACTGCGTTGGATACCTTGCCGACCTCAAGAAGAAGAAGCATGCTGATGCTTCCACTTCAGGTGTATTTGTAACAGAAAACTGTTTTTCAATTAACTCTGCTTCCTGGGTATTAGATACCGAGTCAGGATCTCACATCTGCAATTGTGTGTAGAGGCTGAGAAATAGCAGGTTTTTGAAGAAAGGTGATCACACACTCCGAGTTGGGAATGGTTCCTCTGTACATGCTGTAGCAGTGGGAGAATATCACCTTGGTTTGCCGATGGGTCGTATATTGGTTTTGAACCCATGTTATTTTGTACCATTGATCTTATGTAATATTATATCAATATCGTTGTTGGACAATGAAGGATATAATTTGGTGTTACAATCTAATGTTATGAACATTAACCTTAATCAAGAGTTGATTGGGTCTGGTACATTAAATAACGGGATATACGTCCTAAATTAACATACAGTTTTTAATATACAACACACAAACAAAAGGAAGATTTCAGACATAAATGAAGCTTTTATTTGGCATTGTAGACTTGGTCATATTAGTGAAACAAGACTAACTAAGATACATAAAGTTGATATTTAAACCCGTTTGAATATAAATCTTATGCGACCTGCCAGTCTTGTATTAAAGGTAAAATGACCATAACTCCGTTTACTGGACACGGAGAGAGAGCTACTGAACTCTTAGGACTTATACATAGTGATGTATGTGGACCAATGTCTATACATGCGAGAGGTGGTTTTTCGTACTTCATAACTTTTACTGATGATTTCTCGAGATTCGGACACGTGTTCTTATTGAAACATAAGTCTAAATCCTTCGAAAAGTTTAAGGTGTATAAATCTGAAGTAGAAAAACAAACATGCTTGAGTATCAACAAACTTCGATCGGATCGAGGAGGTGAGTATCTAAGCTCAGAGTTTCTATATTTCCTAAAAGAGAATGTGATTCTCTCTCAGCTCACTCTTCCGTACACACCACATCACAACGGTGTGTCGGAACGGAGGAATCGCACCCTATTAGATATGGTACGATCAATGATAAGTGATGCCGAGTTACCACTTTCATTATGGGGGCACGCATTGGAGACTGCGATATATCTATTGAATAGGGTCCCGACCAAAACCGTGTAGACCACTCTATATAAGATATGGTATGGGAAGAGACCATATCTTAAACGAGTTAGGATATAGGGTTGTCCAGCTTATGTGAAAAAGAAGAATCCGGACAAACTCGAGACACGATCGGTTTTTTGTAAATTTGTGGGATATCCAAAACATTCATATGGATATTTTTTCTACCACAAGGAGGAACAATGGGTGTTTGTTTCTCTGTATGCCACATTTTTAGAAAATGAATTTTTTACAAATGATACTGTTGGCAATGCGGTAGAACTAGAAGAAATTCCAGATCCACAAATAATTACCGATGATTTGGTTGAACCTGAGGTTTCAATAGAATCTGACGAGCCTCAGCCACTCCGTAGATCTAGTAGGACTTTTCTCCCACTTGATAGATACTATGGTTTGCTAATTAATGGTGATAGAGAAGATTGCATCATGGATGATGATGATCCTACTAGTTTTCAGCAAGCTATCACGAGTGGTGACTCAGTGAAGTGGCTGGATGCCATGAGATCCAGAATGGAATCCATGCACACCAACAAAGTATGGATTTTGGAGGTTGCACCTTCTGAAGTAAAACCCATAGGGTGCAAGTGGATCTTTAAGAGAAAGATTGGTGTGGATGGTCAGGTGGAGACCTATAAAGCTAGGTTGGTTGCAAAAGGATTTCGTCAAAGACCAGGCTTGGACTATGATGAAACCTTTTCACCAGTCGCGGTGCTCAAATCCATTCGGATCCTTCTTGCTATAGCTGCTCACTATGATTATGAAATCTGGCAGATGGATGTTAAAACGGCATTTCTAAATGGTGATTTAGAAGAATGCGTTTTTATGGATCAGCCAGAAGGCTTCATTGACAGTGGGAGCAGCGGAAAATCATGCAGGTTGCTTAAATCCATCTATGGATTAAAGCAGGCGTCACGGAGTTGGAACATCTGCTTTGATGATTGTTCAGTCGAAAATATCGCACTTTTGACATAACATTTTAATTACTTTTTTTAAATATCTAAAATTGTTTATTATAAATATGACACATATTTGGGTTTATCTGTAAAAATACTATTTATCATATGTTCATATATTATAACTAACATTATGAAGGAAAATGTATGCATATAATATTTATATAATATTTTGATAATTTAAATATGCATATCATATCAAATTTCCTTAATCAATATTCTTAAAATATAATATCATATCAAATTGGTTAGGATAATATCTCAAAAATACCAAATATTACTAACATTATTCATTGAGATATTGTGTAAGGTTTAGTTCAAGTCAGGAGATCGAGATGTTGAGATTTCTGGAATAAAAAATCTGCCGATAAAGTTAAATAAAATCGAAGAATCAATACTGGAAGAGACTCAGAAAAGATATGAAGATTCCAGACATCAAATAAATCTCCATGTGTCACAACAAAGCAGCTCCAGAATTCTGAAGCTAATATATCACCAACAAACCGCGGATCCGTGACCAAAACATGCAATATGCGGCGGATCCGCGGCCAATTCACTGAGTCAGGATTTGGTATTTTTAGTTGTGATTTGCAACAACAAACCCTAATTTTGGGGATCTTTGGTTTCTGGTTTTGGAGCTATATAAAGGACCGAGGACTATACTTAGAAATCATCAATCTTTTACACGAAGCAAATCACCGTCAAAGAACAAGTGATCCACGACAGGTCCACGATTCGACGTGATAAGGCGACGTGAGATTCGACGGAGCATCTACTTCTTACGAGGTAGAGATCGAGAGCAATTTCTTATTCCTCTTGTAATCTAAACTCGAAGGTTTTGTAATTGTGAAGTTGATTAATAAAGGTAGATCATTAGATTAATTATTCAGCATTTAATTTATGCATTATGATCTCTTTCTCTATCCGTTCTTTTATCTCCATCATGCGTGAGTAATTCTCCGCTTGATAGGGTTCGTAGGATTAGGGTAGAATAATGGATGAGAAAATATTTTAACTTCTTTTGAGTCTTATGAAGTTTATAAACTTTAGCAAAAAAATCGTTGACATCCAAATCGGGCGCCCTACCAAGTTATTGCTAGTCTCGACCGCGATTTGAGATTAGATTAACAATTGTTCTATTAAGGGTTAGACATGAATAGAGATCAATGAAAAGACAAGGGTCAATAGTGTGGAAACCCTAGTTTATTCCAAGAACCCTAATCCTCATTCATCACTATCAATCTAGTTTTAAATCTATCAATAAATAAAAAGAGTAATCTTTATTAGTCATCCATGACTACTAAATCCAAACGAACCTTACAAGCCCTCATCTTATAAAATCTGCATCCATATTTAAACTATATCTGTATTCTACATCCGTGTTTGACGTAGATCTAGAAACGATTCTTCACTATTCTTTATTCTTCTATTCTTCCTCTTTTTCAACACGTCTAAAGTAAAATTGAAAGATTCCACATATTCTTGAGGACGACCCGTACTCATCTCGGCTAGCTACACGCGATACCGTTATTGTTTGCGGTTATTCTACTATACACTTTTACGGATCAATCAAATGGCGCCGTTGCCGGGGATACATGCGTAATTTTTTTATTCTTACTATTTGTCTTGAATTCTTATTCTATCTATATCATAAAAATAAAACAAAACCGCATCTTGCATATTTAATGATTAGTGTGCGATTTTTGTGAGGGAATCTGGAGTCACTTTAGCGAGGAGGTAAAAATTCAGAGACATTCATTAAGACCCAGAGGAGAAAAGGATGCCACGGTGAAAAAAATTAAACAAAGAACCCCCTAAAGCGCGGCGGAACCGCGGCCATTGTGTGAAAATGGTGGCGGAATAGCGGCTGTCTTGGGGAGTTAGGCCCTCAAATATTTCTGGTAACTTTCCTATATCTTTCTCTCTCCTCTGAAAATCCAATAATATATTTTTTGCAGGATTCTTTGCAAAATATCGCCGCTTATAAATCTTATTGCGTGTTTTGTTTTGCGGATTGTTTTTGCATATTTTAATACGGACTTTAAGGGGAAAGACCACAATTCAGATTAGGTGGGGAATTCATCACCCTTCCTTGGCCTCACAACACAAAACGAGCATCCGCATAATCCTATATTAATTTAAAAAATATCTAGATCAAGACCCTAAGGACCGTCGCGCTCAAATAGGACAGAGGAAGGTCGTGGATAATCTATCGCTTATCCGCATTTCTTTTTTGATGTCTAGGCAAGTGTGTCTAAGGCAAGTGGTTACTTAATTAGGCCCGCTATTTTCGGTGATTCGTATAGCGGATACCTTCCACTTACTTGGCCACAAGAGTTATAAAGAGGTGATAGAGGATTGATCCTGCGGCTTGTCCTTTGGAAGTCTAGGAGCGGTATAGTGCTTGACCTAGGTAACCTGTTACAGGGTTTGCTTGTGCATTTTGTGATTTGTTGAGTCAACCCTCAAGTCCCATTTTGAAATCAAAACAATCCAAATAGAGCTTAAATCTTTTCACCCTCCTCCGTCTTTTCACCTTCTTATAATGGGTAACCCAAATAAAAGAACTCTTGCCTAGTTTTGCTATCCAGAACCAGATATTTCTTGTTATCGTAATCGCTTCGGTATACCATCTGACTTTACCATGTCTTTAAGAGATCGGATAGAGCAAGCGGAAAGAAATAGTTGGCCGCCTCACTCTAGGTCCTATCAACCGCATCAATATTCTACATCTTCTTTTGTTGATACTCCATCTAAAGCGTGTGAGGGAACTCCTAAACACATGTCCATCGCTGAGTATAAAGTAAGGACTAACGACCAAAGTTTCAATCCGGTCAAATCGTTAGGACAACAAACGCCACCACCTTCTAAAGAAGATTTTACTACTCAGTTTTTGGCGTATATGACATCTGTTGACAGTCGCCAACCACACAACCAATATCAATATTCTTCTTATCACAATGTTGATCCTACTCCTGCCCAATTTTCGCAAGCTTTCGATTCCTATCAATCCTACCCGACTTTTACACCTTTTTGAGACATTCCTTCTAATCAGTCATTTGGGAGTTTTACTTATCCACAAGAATTTCAATCTTATGCTGAAACCCCTTACCGACCCATGTCTAGTCTTGAACGGACCATGGAAGAATATATGGTAGCGTCGCGCCGTGCCAGAAAGGAATTGAATGAGTGCATGGCCGCCCTCATACAACAAAACGAACGAGCTACTAGTTTCAAACTGGCTCAAAATTTTCCAACGTATGATACGGCCATAGAACAAATTGAGAATTTGGGTAGTGAGAGAGAGAGGTACACCCTTCCAAATCAAACCTCCCCATCTCAAATTGAAATCCACACCTCCAGTTTCACAGATCTATCGAGTACACCTAATGGTTCACTAATTGAAGATAGAATGTCTGATGAGTTGTGTGACTTTGTAGTGTTTGATTCACCCGATTGTGAGGAGTGCATTTCAAGTGAAGCCACACCCAACCCTTGTGATCTCTACACCTCCACTCTAGAACCACAATTGATTGAAAACCCTGCTTTTGATGAGGTGTCTGAGACTTGTAACCTTCACTTGATTGAGGATATGACGTTGGGGATATGTTGGATGATGAACCCGAAATTTTGGATGAGTTTGTCCCACCAATTCATCAGGTCCTTTCACTCCCGTGTGGTCATCATCTCGAACCTTTAACTATTCTTCCCGAACCCTATATACGTCTTGAAGTTGATGATAAATGTATAATCGAAAAGCAGAACGAAATTCAGCATTCATTTCCCACATCTGGTTCAGCAATACTCGACACACCAATTTGTTTACCCATTTCATCTTCCACTTTCTCTGATTCTTCTTCTAATCTTCCTTTAATGATAGCTAGTGTTGATGAATCACAATCTGATATTTCGAGTTCAATGATTCTAGAAAGACAACTTAATTTAGACTCTTTTGATAATGAGCTAGATGAGCTTTACGAGTCTCCTACCTCCATAATTTTTGACAAATCAAGTGTGTTGAATTATGGCGCGACACTTATTTACATTGAAACGTTTAATCGGACCATCGATGAAAGTTTCTGTAAGTCGATGTCGCGCATCCCGCGTGTCCGCGGGGAGGCGAAATATGCAAAAAATGATTTTTCAAAGCTCGCAACACCGACTCGAACTCTAGGATCGATGCTAAACCTTAACTAGCAAACTACTATATGAGGTTTAACTACTCGGATAGAAGTTATACCTCACGAAACCAAGTCCTTCGGGTCTTCATTGCTGTCCTCTGTTAGTTGTATGTATGCCCTAGAGGCCAGTATTGTACAGATGATGTATATTATATTGGATGCTTGGACATATATAGAGAGGACTTTCTTGCTCGATATGATAGTATGCTATCTGGTTGCTCTTTATCTTAACATGTATACTTGTCTCTTTATACTGTCTTATAGTTACATGTTCGTAAAGCCCTTAGGATGTGTACTTGACTACCTAGACTATGATACAGATTCTACTAGTGGGGACATGGTAGTTCATAAGTACATCCTTCAAGGTTCCTAGTCGTGGGTGTATCGAGACGTGGCATCGATATACCAGTGTAGACTAGCGTATACGCTTCTCGACCCATGAGATGAGCGATGGATGATCCCATATCCATTGGTGTTTGACATCAGAGATGGTATACGGGTGCTCAGTGGAGACTGGGTACACTGGACGGACTCGCCGAGAACTCCCAGATGGTATTATACCTCACGTCAGATGGCAGTTCTCTGGTGACACTTGTGCAGGTTAGTCTGTAGACCCGAGATCGTCATAGAGTCTTGTGTGATTTCCACTGTGCTTTGATTTCCACCTTACCACGTCCATGAGGGCATGCAAAATGGTGGTTTTTGGGTACAATCCCGAATCACATGGAGGCAATGAGCGATAGGAGGGGTTTCGTCTCTCCCGGTATTGGGGGTTGATGTTGCGATGTGCTCGATTGGCCATAACAGGGAAGTCCCTGGTCAGGGCTGATTTAGAGATTTACTGGTAAGTGTTACCAGTAGTTTCTCGACCCGTTATGAGTCTCATATCGGCACGACTTATCGGTTATTAGAGTCTGACGATTACCACCCCTAGACTTGATATGCGACATATAAGACGAGGAGACCGGAATGTACGGGAAGTGTTACCGGCAGGCTTTTACAAGAGTTAGAGCGGGCTTGCTTGCTGATCTTCTGATCGCTCAATACCCGGGTAGCCGTTACGTCCAGCTAGTACCGCTGATGGCTTGTGGGTGCTTGATGTGATCATCACCTACTGCCGGCGTATTGACGAGTCTATAGAGTCCTACATAGAGGTTTTACTGGCTCAGGAAAAACGAAATAGGAGCACGTATGTGATATGTGCGGGACCGAGAATAATGCGTGTATGTGATACCGTATTCTATTCTCGCGACTTTTTGTATCGGTCGGTTATATATGATATAGTCGGGTTATCGAATCAAGTGTTGATTCGATAAGTCGATACATTAGATGTTAGTCGGTTATATGTGATATGACCGGATTATTAAGTCAAGTGTTGATTTAATAATTTATTGTATAATTGTATATTTGATATACTAGTTTACATTAACTAACACTTGTTCACTTTAGGTTTTTTCTCACATGTACACAACTTTAATATATATGTGATATATATTAAAATTATGTTTTCTTTTTGTATCATGGTTGATGATACACATGACTTGGGTGTATGAGACTTACACCATGCTATTTATTATGTTGGGTTTTTATATTTAAAGTAATTACAAAATTAGTGGAGGATTAGCACAATGCATGAAGCTTGTGGAAGCTTGTGGATGCATTGACTAAGTCCTCTAAGTTTGTTTTTACCATGGATATTTGTTAACCCAACCATAAGCATTAGCCATGGTTATGTCTCTACAAGAGTTAGTATATGATACTCACTCACCATGGTTAGCTTTCTCACCTGATCATTATCCTCATCTCTTTCTTTTGTTCATCTTCTTCTTCATTTTGTTAGAAAGAAAAAGCTTGCTAGGGTTTTATCCAATGTGAGAAAGATTGTGAGAAATAAAATTCTAAAGTGAGCCCACTTCCTATTTCTCCATCCTCTACTAGACTAGCACTTTAGTTTAGGGTGTTTTCTTCACTAATTCTCAAGTTAGTGAAGTAGAAGCTTGAGTTGGCATTCTCTCGACGTAGATCATCTTCGGCCTCGAACACTTCAAGCAAGGACGCGTCTTTCACCTCGTGAAGCCATGCAAGGGTCCGGGAGAACCACGATCGCAGCGAAGGGACTTCAACAAGGAGCTATAGAAGTGAAGGACCGATCTACAAAGGTTGTATTTCGTATTCACTTAGTAGTAAATGTCTTTTACTAGCAAGCGAAACCCTAATTTTCTAGCAACGATCTTATTTAGGGTTATTCGGCACGGCTTAAATTTGAAACGGGCATGGTTGATGCGTTGTAGAACCTTATTAGTGTGCCTAGTAACCCTAAACAGTGGTATCAGAGCCTAGCTAGAACATTAGGCGATGTGTTAACGAAGTTAAAACCCTGATCGAACTCGGAAACGTCAAGATAACCCCATCTCTGTACAATTTTTAAATACTGGGTTTTTTCTGAATTAAAAATACCTAAAAAAATCAGCAGGGAATTCTAAGAATTACCATAAAATACGAGCCCCTAATTCCGTACTGGCGCCGCGAAACCGCGGTCCCACCCCACTTCTGGCGGCGGTTCCGCGACCGTAAAGATGAATTATGAGCAGTGTTTTGTGCAGTAACCTCCGTAGCTATTCCTATATATTTCTGGGTATTTTTAACTCTGACTCAAGTGTTGAGTATTTTGGAGTTTATTTGGAAATCGTCGATTCGATCGGAGAATTTAATTTTGTTATGTTATTCCGGATAATTTAGAAAGTATTAAAATATTCGAACGGATATCATTAACTCAATTTTTCCCGGCATGAAAATTTTTCAAGTGTTGAGTTTTTATCGAGTTTAAATCTTTCGGAAAACCGTGCATGTGACGCGATGGACCCTCTAGAAGACAACAAACCTTAACTCGATTATGTGACCGTCTTGAACTGCCTTTTGAACCTTAGGGTTTGGGGCAGTACGGCGTGCCACATGTGAGGCGTTGGCTTGACCCTTCTACGGCTGGACCGTTGCTACTGTGACGTATTCTGGAATTTTTGAACTCCGCTCAAGTGTTGAGCTATTAAGGAAATCTTGGGTATTTGATTATTCGATCGGAAAGTTTAATACTGTCTATTTATCTGGAATGTGATACAATATGTGGAATTCATATAGTTAGGCATGAAATGCGAAGTATGTGATATTTCGGATTTACGATGTCTAAAGAGATTGTGGATTCCAAATGTTGTAGTTTTACACTTTTTTTTCTGCGACCGTAAGTGTAATATGTGATATTGCCGGTTTCGTTGCTATATGTCAACGACAATTGGGATGCGCATATTTACTTACGTTGATAACATGTGATGTTATGTGTTGCTGGATATGTTATATTGGATCGTCGCGTTTTGAATAGCCGGGGTTTTTTTTATGTGAGATGAGAGTTTTTATTTTCATTCATGTAAAATTAAATGTATGTAATATTCTTTTATTGGGGCACTTCCGGAATGAGGTCGATGTCACCATTTGTATATTATTTACTTTTCCGCACTAGGATAGACCCAAGGAGGAGAGCACAAGTAACCGGGTTCTAGAGTCCAGTGGGAGACCAACTCGAGGAGTCGAGTCCGGCTCTCCTAACTCTAGAATTGGTAGGGTTACTTGTCGCTCTCGTAGGGGTCTAGGGGTGTGGGTTTGGCTATTCATCGCGGCCGTGGAATCCGTGTTTTATAGAGGCTCAAAATAAAACATGGACGTCCTAGTATATCCAATGTTTCATATGTTTCTTCTGCTGCGATATCTGTGATGTGATCATTTGATGTGCTGTGATAAATACTGTATATAGTATATATGATATATTATATAGTCGTTACTTATGTTTTACACCCGCGCTAGCCCTGCCCCGCTCTGCCGTTAGTTACCTAACCTAACGGTGCACGAGGGGACATCGAGGCGAATGCGGATGGTATAAGCGTACGTCGTATTTATCTGTGATATTTAGGTGACTTAAATGATGGGACTTCATTAATGTGATTAATGAAAGAAAAAGAAACCTAAAAGATGCTGTATAATCAAATTTTCAAAAAGGGTAGCTACAGTTTTTGCTTTGCATAGCGATATATATGATATATCCCACACCTTATTCGATGAGGAAAGAGCCGAGATCCCTTCACCGGGAGTCACCTCTTTAGCAAAACTGGCAGATGCTACAACACTCGGTTTGTTTTTTATTGCTTTTAGAGTTTTGCTTTGCATAGTGATATATATGATATGTCCTGCACCTTATTCGATGAGGAAAGAGCCGAGATCCGTTCACCGGGAGTGACCTCTTTAGCAAAACTAATGAAAACCTCAAAATCACTCTATTTCAAAATTCACTTGATTCTACAACGATATCAAGTTCTTTACGCAATAGGTTTTCAGAAAAACCTGTCGTAGCCCTCCGTCATTTCAGATAAGTCCTGCTTAGTATTCGTGCTGCGTTTGTTGACCTTGTCAAGGCGTAGTGTGCGGTAGCTGACCAGTATTTATTTGTTTATGCATATGATGCAGATTAGATTAGGGTAGTCATACGGCCTTGTTGACCTTGTCAAGGGTCGTGCGGGTGGATTTAATTCAATCAAGAAATGACGGGTTGAACTTGACTTACGGTCTATGATTTGTTGACCTTGTCAAGGTCATAGATCGTTTGAGGCAAAATATTATCGGGAATTTCAAGTGTTGAAATTTGCAATGAGATTGCATACCTTCTATGAGATAGTTGGATCCCGATACCCACTGCGAGTAATTGTTACTCCCAGGAGAGTTTTACACAGGACAATTAGCCGATCAAGTAGGTGTTTAGAAAGGTGTCAACGGGGTTACGCCTATGGGAAAACGAGGTTTACTTTAATTAGGTCCGTGCGAAAGCACGGAGAACCTCCCTCAAAGTACCGACACCGGCCCGGCTGAAAGATTGGCGAAATTGTAGGGTGTAATTAATCCCGGCTAGTCTTTCCTTTTAGGATTTGAAGGAAGATTTGATAAAAACAGTGGGAGCCATCCTGATTAGATAAAATAATAACCAATATGATCTTGCAAGAGCATACGCTAAAGTGTTTTCTTCTCTCTCTCTCCAGTTA
Source organism: Agapanthus africanus (assembly GCA_030015575.1). Lineage (NCBI taxonomy): Eukaryota > Viridiplantae > Streptophyta > Magnoliopsida > Asparagales > Amaryllidaceae > Agapanthus > Agapanthus africanus. The sequence continues at coordinate 120,531,183 of CM057343.1, forward strand.
GCGGCCATATCATGCCTTAATCAAGATAATAATATGGATGTATTGACCGAACCCGCATGTTATACTGTGCTGGGGAACGTTGGTTCCTTTCTTTCTTATAAAAGTTATAAGACTGAACAGGATATAGGGGAATACCAGGATTCCCATGCCACCCGAATGAAGAAAGTACATGTTGATGCATTTTCTTCGGGTGTGTTCGTTACAGAGAACTGTTTCTCCATTTGCTCTACGTCCTGAGTATTAGATACCAGGTCAGGATCCCATATATATAATCAGTTACATGGGCTTAGAAAAGGTAGAGAACTTGGAGAAGGTGATAAAGACATAAGGGTTGGAAAATGTGCAATTGTTGCAGCTAAAACCGTTGGGGAATATCACCTTGTATTGCCAACTGGTAATACATTGATTCTGAACGAATGCTATTACATGCCGAACCTGATATGCAACATTATATTGGTTTCTTTGTTGAGTAAAGAGGGATATAATTTTGTATTACAGGATAATGTTATGAACATTTTCCTTAACCAAAAGTTGGTTGGATCAGGCACGTTGTGCAATGGCATTTATGTTCTAAATCAATCAACAGTTCTGAGCATAACAAACACACACAAGAGGAAGAGTTCAGAAATGAACGAATCCTTCTTGTGGCATTGTAGACTGGGTCACATCAATGCGACACGACTAGCTAAGTTGCATAAGGATGGATATTTGAATCCGTTTGAATTTTCATCTTATGACACTTGCCAGTTATGTCTCAAAGGCAAGATGACCAAAACTCCATTTACGGGACACGGAGAGAGAGTTACGGAACTCTTGGGACTGGTACATAGTGATGTATGCGGCCCCATTTCTACACATGCCAGGAATAGTTCTGCTTACTTCATTACATTCACTGACGATCTCTCTAGATTCGGATATGTGTTCCTAATGAAACACAAATCAGAAGCTTTTGAGAAATTTAGAGAATATAAACAAGAAGTCGAGAACCAAACCAGGAAAAGTATTAAAATCCTTCGATCAGATCGAGGAGGAGAATACTTGAGCAATGAATTCCTGGACTTCCTAAAAGAGAATGGGATTCTCTCTCAGCTGACTCCTCCATATACACCACAGCACAGCGGTGTATCGGAACGGAGGAACCGCATCCTATTTGATATGGTGCGCTCTATGATGAGCACAGCTGAGTTACCCATTTCCTTCTGGGGGTATGCGCTGGAGACAGCAGCATACCTATTGAATCAAGTTCCATCTAAATCTGTATCTACCACACCATATGAGATATGGAGTAGGAAGAGGCCATATCTTAAACGAGTTAAGATATGGGGTTGTCCGGCCTATGTCGAAAGACAAAATCCGGACAAACTCGAGGCACGGTCAGTTCTTTGCAAGTTTATGGGATATCCAAAGAACTCATATGGGTATTTTTTCTACCACAGTGAGGAACAAAAAGTGTTTGTTGCTCAACATGCTACCTTTTTAGAAAAGGAATTTCTTGTAAAAGAAATTAGTGGCAAAGTGGTAGAGCTGGAAGAGGTTCCAGATACACAAATTGCAACTGAAGATTTAGTGGAATCAGAGGATTCAGTAGTTCCCAACGAAGCTCAGCCTCTCCGCCGATCTAGTAGGGTTCTTCACCTACCTGAGAGATACTACAGTTTTCTCATGGATGGTGGGAGCGAGGATTGCATCATGGTTGATGATGACCCAACTAGCTTCGAGCAGGCCATCATGAGTGGGGACTCAGTGAAATGGCTGGATGCAATGCGGTCCGAGATGGAATCCATGTACACCAATAAAGTATGGACTTTGGAAGATGCTCCTGAAGGGGTAAAACCCATTGGGAGCAAGTGGTGTAGATGGGAAAGTGGATACTTTCAAAGCTAGACTTGTTGCAAAGGGTTTTCGTCAAAGACCAGGTGTGGACTATGATGAAACCTTTTCTCCAGTGGCTGTGCTTAAATCCATCCGGATCATGCTTGCCATCGCTGCATATCATGACTACGAAATCTGGCAAATGGGTGTTAAAACCGCCTTTCTAAACGGTGATTTAGAAGAGTGCGTGTACATGACTCAGCCAGAGGGCTTCGTAGATAGTGGGAGCAGCAGGAAGGTGTGCAAGCTACTTAAATCCATTTATGGATTAAAACAAGCATCGCGGAGTTGGAACATCTGCTTTGACGTCGTTATCAAAGAGTTTGATTTCGTCAAAAACGTAGATGAACCTTGTATCTACAAGAAGGTGGCAGAGAGTAAGGTTGTCTTCCTCGTATTGTACGTGGACGACATACTCTTGATAGGAAATGACATTCCTATGCTGCAATCGGTCAATCTCTTCTTATCACAAATATTCTCAATGAAAGATCTAAGTGATGCCTCCTGCATACTGGGAATTATGATCTATAGAGATAGATCTAAAAGGATATTGGGATTGTCCCAATCCAGGTACATTGACACCATACTAAAGAGGTTTAGTATGGAAGAGTCCAAACGTGGGTTTTTAACCACGATCTCAGGGCTCACTCTCTCCAAAGAGATGTCTCCCAAGACTGATTTGGAGAGAGCTCGCATGCAAGGGATACCCTATGCTTTGGCTGTAGGCTCTATCATGTACGCGATGCTATGTACCAGACCCGATGTAGCATACTCACTAAGTGTAGTGAGTAGGTATCAAGCTGATCCTGGAGAGAGTCACTGGACAGCAGTGAAGAGCATTCTCTAGTACTTACGAAGGACTAAAAAGATGCTCTTGGTGTATGGTAACGGAGAACTCCAAGTGGAGTCTTTTACCGATTCGAGCTTCCAGAGTGATAAGGACGACTCTAAGTCCCAGTCGGGATTTGTCTTTACCCTTTACGGAGGAGCGATTAGCTGGAAGAGTTCCAAGCAAGAAACTGTGGCAGACTCGACGATGGAGGCTGAATACATCGCTGCCAATGATCCTGCCAATGAGGCTGTCTGGATCAAGAAGTTCATTACTGAACTTGGAGTGGTTCCATCCATTGAGCATCCAATACCTTTGTATTGCGATAACAATGGAGCGGTGGGTTTGGCCAAGGAACCCAGGTCCCAACAGCGATCCAGGTATATTCTGAGGCGCTATCACCTGATCCGGGAGATAGTTGATCGCCGGGAGATTGAGGTCAGGAAGGTTGACACGAAGAACAACACTGCGGATCCACTCACGAAGGCCATTCCCCAGATACAGTTTAAGAGACTCTTCGGGATGCTAGGTATGCGATACTATAGCAGCTGGCCCTTGTGCAAGTGGGAGATTGTTAGTTGTATGTATGCCCTAGAGGCCAGTATTGTACAGATGATGTATATTATATTGGATGCTTGGACATATATAGAGAGGACTTTCTTGCTCGATATGATAGTATGCTATCTGGTTGCTCTTTATCTTAACATGTATACTTGTCTCTTTATACAGTCTTATAGTTATATGTTGGTAAAGCCTTTAGGATGTGTACTTGACTACCTGGACTATGATACGGATCCTACTAGTGGAGACATGGTAGTCCATAAGTACATCCTTTAAGGACCCTAGTCATGGGTGTATCGAGACGGGGTATCGATATACCAGTGTAGACTAGCGTATACGCTTCTCGACCCATGAGATGAGCGATGGGTGATCCCATATCCATTGGTGTTTGACATCAAAGATGGTATATGGGTGCTTAGTGGAGACTGGGTACACTGGACGGACTCGCCGAGAACTCCCAGATGGTATTATACCTCACGTCAGATGGCAGTTCTCTGGTGACACTTGTGCAGGTTAGTCTGTAGACCCGAGATCGTCATAGAGTCTTGTGTGATTCCCACTGTGCTTTGATTTCCACCTTACCACGTCCATGAGGGCATGCAAAACGGTGGTTTTTGGGTACAGTCCCGAGTCACATGGAGGCAATGAGCGATAGAAGGGGTTTCGTCTCTCCCGGTATTGGGGGTTGATGTTGCGCTGTGCTCGATTGGCCGTAACAGGGAAGTCCCTGGCCAGAGATGATTTAGAGATTTACTGGTAAGTGTTACCAGTAGTTTCTCGACCCGTTATGAGCCTCATATCGGCACGACTTATCGGTTATTGGGGTCTGACAATTACCACCCCTAGACTTGATATGCGACATATCAGACGAGGAGACCGGACTGTACGGGAAGTGTTACCGGCAGGCTTTTACAGGAGTTGGATCGGGCTTGCTTTTTGATCTTCTGATCTTTCAATACCCGGGTAGCCGTTACGTCCAGCTAGTACCGCTGACGGCTTGTGGGTGCTTGATGTGATCATCACCTACTGCCGGCGTATTGACGAGTCTTTAGAGTCCTACATATAGGTTTTACTGGCTCAGGCAAAACGAAATAGGAGCACGTATGTGATATGTGCGGGACCGAGAATAATGCGTGTATGTGATACCGTATTCTATTCTCGTGACTTTTTGTATCGGTCGGTTATATATGATATAGTCGGGTTATCGAATCAAGTGTTGATTCGATAAGTCGATACATTGGATGTTAGTCGGTTATATGTGATATAACCGGATTATTAAGTCAAGTGTTGATTTAATAGTTTATTGTATAATTGTATATTTGATATACTAGTTTACATTAACTAAGACTTGTTCACTTTAGGTTTTTTCTCACATGTACACAACTTTAATATATATGTGATATATATTAAAATTGTGTTTTCTTTTTGTATCATGGTTGATGATACACATGACTTGGGAGTATGAGACTTACACCATGCTATTTATTATGTTGGGTTTTTATATTTAAAGTAATTACAAAATTAGTGGAGGATTAGCACAATGCATGAAGCTTGTGGAAGCTTGTAGATGCATTGACTAAGTCCACTAAGTTTGTTTTTACCATGGATATTTGTTAACCCAACCATAAGCATTAGCCATGGTTATGTCTCTACAAGAGTTAGTATATGATACTCACTCACCATGGTTAGCTTTCTCACTTGATCATTATCCTCATCTCTTTCTTTTGTTCATCTTCTTCTTCATTTTGTTAAAAAGAAAAAGCTTGCTAGTGTTTGATCCAAAGTGAGAAAGATTGTGAGAAATAAAATTCTAAAGAGAACCCACTTCCTATTTCTCCATCCTCTACTAGACTAGCACTTTAGTTTAGGATGTTTGCTTCACTGATTCTCAAGTTAGTGAAGTAGAAGCTTGAGTTGGCATCCCCTCGACGTAGATCATTTTCGGCCTCGAAGACTTCAAGCAAGGACGCGTCTTTCGCCTCGTGAAGCCATGCATGGGTCCGAGAAAACCATGATCGCAGCGAAGGGACTTCATCAAGGAGCTATAGAAGTGAAGGACCGATCTACAAAGGTTGTATTTCGTATTCACTCAGTAGTAAATGTCTTTTACTAGCAAGCGAAACCCTAATTTTCTAGCAACGATCTTGTTTAGGGTTATTCGGCACGGCTAAAATTTGAAACAGGCATGGTTGATGCGTTGTAGAACTTTGTTAGTGTGCCTAGTAACCCTACATCCTCCACTCGTCGTCAGCTTCAAGGATCGGAATGGATCGCAGAAACCTCGACGGCCTCCCCGAGTCAAAGACGATCCACCCGAGAGTCTATAGTCCAAGCTTTCATCTCGAATCTAAGATAACTACGACTTCTAGTTCACTAAACTAGAAGTCCTAGGTGGTGTAGAGTGAGAAGATGGAGTGATTTGTCTCTTGGAACCCTAGGATTCTCAACACATGAGAGGATTAAGGTTTAGAGGAAGAAGAAGGTTGAGGAAGAGAGAGTGTTCTAGCTTAACGAAAGAAAAGACTTGGCTCATAACTTGTGAATAATAACCACACTTAATAAAATATCAAGCATCCAAATATAAATATCAAGCATGCTTGATTCAAAATATCTAGTGTAATGATTACACCATGAATCATGGCATGAGTCATGCCATGAGTCACCAAGAGCCATGTGCTATTCTTTTGTCAAGTAAACACCACATTTCCTCCACCTAATTGTTTTAATCCATTAAAGAATCAAAACCCTAATTAGGTTACCTTCTTCTAGAAGCTTTCTCGGATAATTACGAGAATGCCCCTCATCCGTATATACATACCCACATCCGTATTCCGAAGAACGCGAATACAAAGAGACGAAACAATCCATCAATATAAAATACTAGGATCTGGCTTAAACCAAAGCCCACTAGTATTATCCAACCGATCATCACACGTGCATATGTGCACGTACGTGATCGAAGCCCTGCCATAGAACCATACGGCCTCTACACCTTTTGCCCGGTGCAGGGAAACCCTCTGTGTAGGGCTCTAAAGACTCGACACTATGCTGGCAGTGGGTTTAACCACAGGCCGCAAGTAGTACAAGCTGTACGTAACGGTCCCCAGGTAAATGTCGATAAGAAGGCCGATGAGCCAACCCATCCGAACTCCTACTGATCCTGTATGTGGCAATATCCGTACAGTCCGGTCTGTTCGTCTAAGAGTATCGCATATCGGGCCTAGGGGGCGGTAATCGTCAGACTCCTGATATCGCAATAAGTTGTGTCGGAGAGTAGCCCAAAATACCCTGAGAAACTACTGGAGTACCTACAAGTAAATCTCGCTTTCCTTGGCCAAGGATTTTGTGTAATGGCATTCCAAACACAGCGCAATATCAACCTCCAATACCGGGAGTGACAAATCCTATCTAACCACCACTGCCTCCAAGTGCTTCAGGACTGCACCCAACTACTGTAGGGTTCCGAGGCACCCTAATGAGGTCTCACAAGGCATCAACCATGCCAATTTCAAATTTAAACGGTGCCGAGAAACCCTAGAATGGATCGTTGGCTAGATTTCTAGGCGACAAAAGAAAGTAGTTAACACTTAACTAAGAGAATACGGAAATACAACCTTTGTAGATCCGGTCCTCTACCTCCACGGCTCCGTGATGAAGTCCTCTCCGCTGTCCAAATCAAATCCCGGGCTCTAGCGTCGGCTTCATCGGAGAAAGAGCGGGCTAGGTCATCGACGACGTGCCGAAGATGATCTACGTCGAGGCATCGCTAGATCGAGCTCCAACTTCACCAAGTCAAGAAAACTTATGAATGAAACACACTCTACTACTTGGCAAGAGGTAGAGGATGAAGAAATAGGAAGTGGGTTCATTTTAGAATTGGATTTCTCACTCTTTTTCAAGAGTTGCCATTGATGGAGGAAGGTTTTTCTTCATGAAGATGAAGAAGAAGAAGAGGTTGAATATGATAAGTTCTTATTTAAAAAGAAAAGAAATTCCAAACTTATCATCATACAACCATGGTCAAGTGTAGAGAATAAACTAGGGTTAAATCAAATGGTTAGGGTTAAGCATGAGATAAGAATGGTGGACAAAGTCAGAGCTTCATGAATCTTCAACTACAAACAAAGAAAGCCACCATTCTTCTCATTTCTTTTTCCAAAAAGAAAATAAATAAATAAATGAATAAATAGATATGAAAAACAAAACCCTAACCATTTAAATAACCATGGTTTAATCTTTACACAAACTCAAGTAAACATGTATCATCAAACATGATACAATCAAGTGCACAAAAGTATATCACATATACAACATGTGAACTTCAAGTGAGAAAATCCATTTAAAGTGAACCAATACTAGTTAATGCAAAGTAATATATCAAATATATAATTATACATTAAATCATTAAATCAACACTTAATTCAATGATCCGGTCATGTCGCACATAACCGACTAGTATCCAATGTATCGGCTTATCGAATCAATCCTTGAATCGATAACTAGGTTATATCGCATACAACCAATCGATACATTTATCGCGAGAATGGAATACGGTATCATATACACGCATTATTCTCGGTCCCGCACATATCTCATATGCGCTCCTATTTCGTTTCGCTTGAGCCAGGAAACTTCTGTGTAGGACTCTAAAGACTCGTCAATACGCCGGCAGCAGATGATGATCATATCAAACACCCACAAGCCGCAAGCGGTCTGCTAAACGTAACGGCCACCCGGGTATTGAGCGATCAGAAGATCGACGAGCAAGCCCGCTCACACTCCAGTGAATCCAACCAGTAACACTACCGTACAGTCCGGTCTGATCGTCTGATATGTCGCATATCTTGCCTAGGTGTGGTAAACGTCAGATCCCAATAGCTCGATAAGTCATGTCGATATGAGGTCTATAACAATTCGAGAAACTACTGGTAACACTTACCAGTAAATCTCAGCAACCCTGGTCAGGGATTTCCTGTTATAGCCAATCGAACACAGCGCAACATCAACCCCCTATACCGGGAGAGACGAATCCCCTCCTATCGCTCATTGCCTCCATGTGACTCGGGACTGTACCCAAAAACCACCGTTTTGCACGCCCTCTTGGACGTGGTAAGATGGAAATCAAAGCACAGTGGGAACCACACAAGACTCTATGACGATCTCGGGTCAACAGACTACTCTGTACCAGTGTCACCAGAGAACTGCCATCTGACGTAAGGTATAATACCATCTGGGAGTTCTCGGCGAGTCCGTCCAGTGTACCCAGTCTCTACTGAGCACCCGTATATCATCTCTGATGTCAAACACCAATGGATATGGGATCATCCATCGCCCATCTATATGGGTCGAGAAGGTATACGCTAGTCTACTCTGGTATATCGATGCCCCGTCTCGATACACCCACGACTAGGGACTTTGAAGGATGTACTTATGGACTACCATGTCCCCACTAGTATGATCCGCATCATAGTCCAGGTAGTCAAGTACACATCCTAAGGGCTTTACCAACATGTATCAGAGAGACAATCAGTATACACGTTAAGGTAAAGAGTAACCAGATAGCATACTATCATGTCGAGCAAGAAAGTCCTCCCTATATACGTCCCAGCATCCACTACAATATACATCCAATGTACAGTAATGGCCTCTAGGGCATACATATAACTAACAATCTCCCACTTGCACTAGGGCCATCTGATAGCAGTGGTTGCAGTATCTCATACTCAACCATCCCATAAAAGTCTCTCTCTGGGAACAGGCCTTTGTGAGTGGATCCGCTGTGTTGTCCTCTGAGTCTACTCTCCTAACCTTGATCTCCCTGGAGATCAACCATCTCCATGATCAGGTGACACTGCCTTAGAATATGTCTGGATCACTGATGGGACGGACGTTCCTTGGCATAAGCCACAACTCCATTGTCACACAATGGGAGGAACATAGTTCATCTCATGAACCAATATACACCCAAACAGCCTCTTTGGTAGCATCTTAAATAGTGATGTATCCAGCCATTATCATCTAGTATGTCACGGTATCTAGCTTGGAACTCTTCGAACATACCGTCCCTTTACTGAGGGAAAAGACAATGCCTGTTACTGACATTCAGTCGTCTTTATCACCCTGGAACCCTTCCAGTGATTCACCCCAGGATCAACTGATACCATCTCACTACAGCTAGTGAGTATCCTAACATCCATTTAGATCTATCTCATAGATCCAAAACCCAGGATTTAATAGGTATCATTTTGATCCTATTGGAGAATCCTGGTGATAAGCGGAGATCGACCGAGCGTAGCATAGGAAACTCCTTCCCTATCAAGAGTATGTCATCCACGTACTCTACGAGGATCACCACCATACTCCCTACTACCTTTTTGTTTATACAAGGTTCATCTACCATTTTGATGATGTCAACTTCTTTGACTAACACATCAAAACAGACGTTCCAACTCCGCGATGCCTGCTTCATCCTATAAAGCATCTTGCACACGTTTCCGCTGCTCCCACTGTCTACGAAGCCCTCTGGCTGTGTACTTACAGACGCACTCTTTTAAATCAATATTTAGAAAAGCAATCATGACACCCAACCGCCAGATTTCGTAGTCATGGTATGTAGCCGTGGCAAGTAGGATCTGGATGGACTTAAGCATAGCTACTTGAAAAGGTTTCATCATTATCCACGCCTGGTCGATGACGAAAACCTTTAACAAGTCTAGCTTTGAAAGTCTCAACTTTTCCATCTACACCAAGTAATCTTCTCAAGATATACTTGCTCCTGATGGGGATTTAACCCTTCAGATATAGCAACCAAAGTCCATACTTTGTTGGTGTACATGGATTCCATCTCAGACCACTAAGCATCCAGCCATTCTTACAGAGTCTTACTCCTGATGGCTAGCTCGAAACTAGTTGGGTCATCATCTCATGATGCAATCCTCGCTCCTACTGTCATAGAGAAACCGAAGTATCTCTCAGGTGGGTGAGGAACCCTACTAGATCGGCGGAGAGGCTGAGGTTCGTTGGAATCTATTGAATCCTTTGGTTCTATCAAATCATCAGCTGCAGTTTGTATAGCTGGAACCTTTCCAGTTCTACATTACAGACTTTGCCTCGAGCTTGTCTGGATTTTGCTTTCAGACATAGGCCGGTCAACCCCAAATCTTAACTAGCTTAAGACATGGGCTCTTACCATACCATATCTCATATGAAGTGGCAGGCAACTGATTTGATTCGAACCCTATTCAATAGGTATGCAGCTTCTCAAGCGCATAACTCCCAAAAAGGAAATAGGTAACTCAGTAGTACTCATCATAGAGCACACCTTATCATATAGGGTGTGATTGCTCCGCCCCGATATACCATCGTGCTATGGTGTATACGGAGGAGTAATGCTGAGAGAGAATCTCATTCTCCTTTAGAATGGTCCAGGAATTCCGTGCTCAAGTATTCTCCTCCTTGATCTCATCAAAGGACATAATACTTATACCCGTATTTTGGTTCTCTACTTCTAACTTATATTCTGTGAATATCTCAAAAGGTTCGGACTTGTGTTTCAACAGGAACATATGTCTGAATCTCGAGAGATCATCAGAGAATGTAACGAAGTACAAAGAACCAGTCTTGGCATATGTAGACAGGGGACCTTACATACATCAACATGTATTATCCCAAGAGTTCACTAACTCTTTCTCTGTTTCCAATAAACAGAGCTGTGGTCATCTTATCTTTGTGACATGACTGGCGAGTTTCACAAGATGTAAATTCAAACTGATTTAAATATGCATCTAAATGTAACTCAGCCAGTCGGGTCGCATTGATATGACCTAGTCTACAATACCTTAAGAAGAATTCGTTCATTTCTGAACTCTTCCTCTTATGTGTGTTCCATATACTAAGAACTGTAGTTTGATTTAGAACATCAATGCTTTTAGATAACGTGCCTGATCCGATCAACTTTTGATATAGGAAATGTTCAAAACATTATCCAACAATACAAAATTTTACCATTTCTTTACTAATAAAGAGACTGATACGATTTTGTATATCAGGTTCGGTATCTAAATAACATTCATTCAGAATCAATGTATTTGTAATACAGGGTGACAGTGACAAACAGACTTGGCTGCAACACTTGTCCCGTTTTCTGCCTCATGAAACTTATCACCCGTTCTCAGCTCTCTACCTTTCTGTAGCCCTATGTAACAGATTACATATCTGGGATCCTGATCTGGTATCACATACCCAGGATGTAGAGGATACAGAGAAACAGTTCTTTGTAATGAACACACCCGAAGATGATGCATCAGCATGCACTCTCTTCGTTTGGGCGGCATAGGAATTTTGGTATTCCCCAATTTCCTGCTCTGTCTTATAACAACTATAAGGTGGAGCGGGACCAACGTTCCCCAGCTCAGTATAACAAGCAGGTTCGGTCAATATTTCCGTATTATTATCTTGATTAAGGCGTGATATGGTCGCTACCAGGAGAGAGAGAGAAGAAAACACTCAGCGTGCGCTCTTGCAAGAATAGATTGGTTTTTATTTTATCTAATCAGGATGGCTCCCACTGCTTTTTATCAAATCTTCCTTCAAACCCTAAAAGGAAAGACTAGCCTGGATTAATTACACACTACAAGTTCGCCAATCTTTCAGCCAGGCCAGTATCGGTACTTTGAGGGAGGTTCCCCATGCTTTCGCACGGACCTAATTAATGTAAAGATCGTTTTCCCAGAGGCGTAACCCCGTTGACACCTTTTTAGACACCTACTTGATCGGCTAATTGTAATGTGTAAAACTCTCCTAGGAGTAACTCTTACTCGCAGTGGGTATCGGGATCCAACTATCTCATAGAAGGTATGCAATCTCATTGCAAATTTCAACACTTGAAATTCCCGATAATATTTTTCCCCAAGCGATCTATGACCTTGACTGAGTCAACAAATCATAGACCACAAGTAAAGTTCAACCCGTCATTTCTCGATTGAATTAAACCCACCCGCACGACCCTTGACTGAGTCAACAAGGCCGCACGACTACCCTAATCCAATCGCATTATATGCTTTGCAGATAAGCACTAATCAGCTACCGCACACTACGTCTTGACTGAGTCAACAAACGCAGCACGAATACTAACTAGGACTTATCTGAAATGACGAAGGGCTACGTCAGGTTTTTAAGAAAACCTTTTGCGTAATGAACTTTATATCGTTGTAGAATCAAATGATTTTGAAATGGAGTGTTTTTGAGGCTTTTCTAGTTTTGCTAAAGGAGTCACTCCCGGTGAAGGGATCGTCGGTCCTTTCCTCGTCGAATGAGGTGCGGGATATATCATATATATCACTGTGCAAAGCAAAAACTTCTTAAAAGCAATCAAAATACAAACCGAGTGTGCAGCATCTGCCAGTTATTGCTAAAGGAGTCACTCCCGGTGAAGGGATCTCGGTCCTTTCCTCATCGAATAAGGTGCAGGATATATCACATATACCGCTGTGCAAAGCAAGAACTGTAGCTACCTGTTTTATTTTTAGAAATTCGATTCTACAACATCTTAGGTTTCTTTTATTTCATTAATCACATTAATGAAGTCCCATCATTTAAGTACCTAAACATCACAGATAAATACGACGTACACTTATGCCATCCGCATTCGCCTCGATGTCCTCTCGTGCACCGTTAGGTTAGGTAACTAACGGCAGAGCAGGGCAGGGCTAGCGCGGGTGTAAAACATAAGTAACATCTATATAATATATCATATATACTATATACTGTATCTATCACAGAACATCACATGATCACATCACAGATATAGCAGCAGAAGAATCATATGAAATATTGGATATACTAGGACGTCCGTGTTTTCAATATGAGCCAGTATAAAACACGGATTCCACAGTCGTGATGAATAGCCAAACCCACACCCCTAGACCCCTACGAGAGCGGCAAGCAACCCTACCAATTCTAGAGTTAGGAGACCCGGACTCGACTCCTCGAGTTGGTCTCCCACTGGACTCCAGAACCCGGTTACTTGTGCCCTCCTCCTTGGGTCTATCCTAGTGCAGAAAAGTAAATAATATGCAGAGGGTGACATCTTCCGCAACCTGGAAGTGCCCCAATAAAAGAATATTACATACAAGTTTTTACATGAATGAAAATGAAAAACACTCATCTCACATAAAAACCCCCGGCTATTCAAACACGACGATCCAATATAACATATCCAGCAACACATAACATCACATGTCATCAACGTAAGTAAATATGCGCATCCCAATTGTCGTTGACATATAGCAACGAAACCGGCGATATCACATATTACACTTACGGTCACAGAAAAGAAAGTGTAAAACTACAACAGTTGGAATCCGCAACCACCTCAGACATCGCATGCCTGACCAAATGAATTACTTAGACATCGCATGCCTAACAATTATAAACCCCGCATTTTAGTCTCAAAATCGAAAACACTTTTCAATATTCAAGTCGGGCAATTCAACAAGATTCCCGACATACTGATCGAATGCTCGTCGCAAACTTCAGTAGACGGCCGCACCCCCGACGCCGTCGACGAAGTGCACCAAGGCGGAATACCGCCACTGCGAGCACCCGGACGGATGCTTTCGGCGACGGGGTTCTCCTACAGTCACTTGGTCGGGGCTATGGAGTGAGGCTATCTATTAAGTTTACCCGGCGAGTATCCGCGTACGCTACGTGATTGCGACGGACTATTGATCACATCAAAATTCCGTGGCAACCGATCAAGTAAGACTAAACTGCTATGTTTATAACATTCATTCAGTTATCTCATAACTTCTTGTGAATTCCAATTATTGTATCCCATTCCAGATAAATAGAAAATGTTAAACTTTTCGATCGAACAGTCAAACACCCAAGTTTTCCCGATACAGATCAACTCATGAAATAAGTCTAACAACATTCAGTTCGTGCCTCAGTACCAACGGTCCAGCCGTAGAAGGGTCAAGCCAACGCCTCACATGTGGCACGCCGTACTGCCCCAAACCCTAAGGTTCAAAGGGCAGTTCAAGATGGTCACATAATCGAGTTAAGGTTTGTTGTCTTCTAGAGGGACCATCGCGTTACTTGCACTACTTAGAACGTCGTTAAACTACGGAAAAATCCAACACTTGGAAATTTCCCGACAAGGGAAAAATTGGGTATTTATATCCGGTCGAACTTTTTAACATATTCAAAAAATTATCCGGAAAGCCACTTAGACAAAATCTGATACTCCGATCAAAACACCGAATCCCCAAAACAACTCCAGAAAATTCAACTCTTGAATAAATTTTAAAAATACCCAGAGAACTCAGCACCTGAAACAATGAATTACTGTGCAAACAGTTAGGGCTGATGTCACAATTCTGCCGCGGAACCGCAGCATAAGCTAGGCTTATGCCGCGGTTCCGCCGCCGATTACACTGTTCATGCAAAACTTTTTGCGCCGTAATTCTTAGATTTCCCTGCTGAATTTTCTGCATATTTTTAATGTTGAAAAATCCCAGTTTTTGAAAAAAGGACAGAGAGCAATTTTTGAGTTGGGTTTCGGGTTCGTTCGGGTTTCAAATTCCGTCTAGACTTCGCCTAAGGCTCTAGCTAGGCTCTGATACCACTGTAGGGTTCCTAGGCACCCTAATGAGGTCTCACAAGGCATCAACCATTCCAATTTCAAATTTAAACGGTGCCGAGAAACCCTAGAACGGATCGTTGGCTAGATTTCTAGGCGACAAAAGAAACTAGTTAACACTTAACTAAGAGAATACGGAAATACAACCTTTGTAGATCCGGTCCTCCACCTCCACGGCTCCGTGATGAAGTCCTCTCCGCTGTCCAAATCAAATCCCGGGCTCTAGCGTCGGCTTCATCGGAGAAAGAGCGGGCTAGGTCATCGACGACGTGCCGAAGATGATCTACGTCGAGGCATCGCTAGATCGAGCTCCAACTTCACCAAGTCAAGAAAACTTGTGAAGGAAACACACTTTACTACTTGGCAAGAGGTAGAGGATGAAGAAATAGGAAGTGGGTTCACTTTAGAATTGGATTTCTCACTCTTTTTCAAGAGTTGCCATTGATGGAGGAAGGTTTTTCTTCATGAAGATGAAGAAGAAGAAGATGTTGAATATGATAAGTTCTTATTTAAAAAGAAAAGAAATTCCAAACTTATCATCATACAACCATGGTCAAGTGTAGAGAATAAACTAGGGTTAAATCAAATGGTTAGGGTTAAGCATGAGATAAGAATGGTGGACAAAGTCAAAGCTTCATGAATCTTCAACTACAAACAAAGAAAGCTACCATTCTTCTCATTTCTTTTTCCAAAAAGAAAATAAATAAATAAATGAATAAATAGATATGAAAAACAAAACCCTAACCATTTAAATAACCATGGTTTAATCTTTACACAAACTCAAGTAAACATGTATCATCAAACATGATACAATCAAGTGCACAAAAGTATATCACATATACAACATGTGAACTTCAAGTGAGAAAATCCATTTAAAGTGAACCAATACTAGTTAATGCAAAGTAATATATCAAATATATAATTATACATTAAATCATTAAATCAACACTTGATTCAATGATCCGGTCATGTCGCACATAACCGACTAGTATCCAATGTATCGGCTTATCGAATCAATCCTTGAATCGATAACTAGGTTATATCGCATACAACCAATCGATACATTTATCGCGAGAATGGAATACGGTATCACATACACACATTATTCTCGGTCCCGCACATATCTCATATGCGCTCCTATTTCGTTTCGCTTGAGCCAGGAAACCTCTGTGTAGGACTCTAAAGACTCGTCAATACGCCGGCAGCAGATGATGATCATATCAAACACCCACAAGCCGCAAGCGGTCTGCTAAACGTAACGGCCACCCGGGTATTGAGCGATCAGAAGATCGACGAGCAAGCCCGCTCACACTCCAGTGAATCCAACCAGTAACACTACCGTACAGTCCGGTCTGATCGTCTGATATGTCGCATATCTTGCCTAGGGGTGGTAAACGTCAGATCCCAATAGCTCGATAAGTCGTGTCGATATGAGGTCTATAACAATTCGAGAAACTACTGGTAACACTTACCAGTAAATCTCAGCAACCCTGGCTAGGGATTTCCTGTTATAGCCAATCGAACACAGCGCAACATCAACCCCCTATACCAGGAGAGACGAATCCCCTCCTATCGCTCATTGCCTCCATGTGACTCGGGACTGTACCCAAAAACCACCGTTTTGCACGCCCTCTTGGACGTGGTAAGATGGAAATCAAAGCACAGTGGGAACCACACAAGACTCTATGACGATCTCGGGTCAACAGACTACTCTGTACCAGTGTCACCAGAGAACTGCCATCTGACGTAAGGTATAATACCATCTGGGAGTTCTCGGCGAGTCCGTCCAGTGTACCCAGTCTCTACTGAGCACCCGTATATCATCTCTGATGTCAAACACCAATGGATATAGGATCATCCATCGCCCATCTGTATGGGTCGAGAAGGTATACGCTAGTCTACTCTGTTATATCGATGCCCCGTCTCGATACACCCACGACTAGGGACTTTGAAGGATGTACTTATGGACTACCATGTCCCCACTAGTATGATCCGCTTCATAGTCCAGGTAGTCAAGTACACATCCTAAGGGCTTTACCAACATGTATCAGAGAGACAATCAGTATACACGTTAAGGTAAAGAGTAACCAGATAGCATACTATCATGTCGAGCAAGAAAGTCCTCCCTATATACGTCCCAGCATCCACTACAATATACATCCAATGTACAGTAATGTCCTCTAGGGCATACATATAACTAACAACTACTACCTGTTTCCACGACTCATTTGAGCCGTGGTAGGATAGTAATCAAAGTATAGTGGGAACACATTCGAAGCGAAGTAGCAGTGTCAAGTTGACGGACTAAGCTATACTCATGTCACCTGGGAACTGCTACCCGACGATAGGTATAATACCCACGAACAATTCCCGATGAGTCCTGTCCAGTGTACTCATAACCTAATGAGCACCTGCATACTTTCTCTAGTACGACGTACTAATGGCTGTGGGACAGACCATCTCCCCTGCCGGCATGAGAAGCGTATACACTAGTCTACTGTGGAGTATCGATGCCCTTTCTCGATAATCCTTCGACTAGGGACCTGTATAGGATGTGCTTATAGACTACCTAGCCCTCACTAGTGTGACTGCCATCACAACGCTGGTAATCAAGCAAATAACCTAAGGGCTCCACCAATATGTATAAGAGATATGCTAAAAAAACACATGCACATATTGAAGTAGAAACAAACCAGGTAGCATACTACCATTTCGAGCAAGACTGTTACTATATCCGTGTATATCCCAAGCTCCCATTAAGTAATATACAATCCAGTATGATACAATAATGGCCTCTAGGGCATATATTACTAACAATCTCCTACTTACACTAAGGTCATACACTGGCATATCGTAGACCGAAGATCTCGAATAGCCTCTCGAACACTGTCTGAGGGATGGACTCTGTAAGTGGATCTGCAGTGTTGTTCTCCGTATCTACTCTCCTCACCTCGATCTCCTGGGGATCCTCGATCTCCCTGATCAGGTGGTACCGCCTCAAGATATGTCTGGATCTCTGATGAGATCTGGGTTCCTTCTCTAAAGCTATAGCGCTGTATGTTGTCACAATACTAAAGTATTGGACCAATAAATTGTCATGACCCGAAAGGTACGGAACGTGACTGGCACTTAAATTACGAACGTCTCAAGGCGTACGTAATCTAAGTAAGCCAAAGCCCAGAAATCAAAACCAAATAAGCAGTAGAGTGAAGGAAAACCAATTTATTGAAAGCAATTTTAATCAAATAAGTCGCATTAAACATTTTATTAAAGCAACAAATTTTTCCGAAAATTTCGGCAGAGTCTCCTTTGTAAATACTGGCCCCTAAACGGGTACAAAACAGGAATATATCAATAACATGAAATAAGGCATCCCCAAGCGGGAGCTAGCTCTTCGCCCCAAGGCGGGAAAAAATCCCTCGCAATATAAATCAACAATGTGCAAGATAAGCATAAAAAGGCACAAGTAAGCAACATGTCGGCTCAAGTGAGCGCGACCCAAAGAAATAATATACATGCCCACAAATCTCACTGTCTCGCCTCTAAGTCAACATACAACAGTACTAGTAGATGATACAGTAGATGGAGTACACTAGATACAATGAATATATAAGGTGGAAACAAAAATAATCATATAACCCACCTACGAGAAAAAACCTCAAATCCAAGCAAAAGGAGGAAGTGCGTCCGCCGGTACAATACTGATGGATCGGACCTGCAAAAAGGCTGTGACACAATGGGGGTGAGTTGCCAACTCGTGAGTAATATGTATCATCTATAAAGACTATCGTAAGCATGTACGCAAAGTGTCACAATTCTATAATATTGCTATGGTATGATATGTTAGCAGCTATGTATGCAACATGAATGCAATTTAACACGTGATAAGGGTATGTTTGATATGATAAGTTATTAATTTCATCTTAGGAAAATTTCTGTGAAATATCTGAGGAAATATCATATGAAATCAATAGAAATCCGTGCCCAGCATCAGCACCTCAAATAAATATCTCAGTGACCCAAAGTATCGGTATCCAACATCTCGGCCCCAGCCGTCCGGCTGGTCCATCTCAAAATATCAATATCTCAACATCTCATGACTACGGTCGGTATCCTGTGGATATCCGCCGCGCCAACAATCACCGGTAGGTAGTCTTCCCTTGCCAGGCTCATCGTCTTCTACTCGAACTTCTTACCCCGGAGTACCATACCGGGCCTACCATGTACCCGAGACGGTTCATCCTACTCCTCGAAATAGGTCTCGAAAACTAACAGAAAACTCATGGTGGACGACACAAGTATCATATCTCAAGAAAACCGCAACTTGAAATATTTAAAATGATATCAGTTTTATTAAATCCTTGCGGTTTCTTCAAAATCTCATAAATCTCAAATGCTGAAATCCTCAAGAAAGAAAGTACCACAAGTACACATGTCAATGATGATGAATGCCTATGCTATCAAAAATGCGAACTGCAATATATGACTAACAGACTATGTATGATCGAATGATGTTATGAGATACATGCATCTGACTAGCAATTCAACATGTTCATCTTGCAGAATTTACTATATTAGTACTGGTCTATATGTCTTATATGGTGAAATTATTCTAAATTCCGGTTTAAACAAATTATCTAGTGTTTGTGGAATAGCAATTACCAAGGCGTGTGTGTTCGCATGAAAAGTGCTTGTGGAGCATAAAACCCTGGTAACGGTGCAAGTGTCCTATGAGATGAAGTTGCATAATTATATATAATGAATTAAGCAAGCCAATTATTTCCTGTGTCGCATATCTCATTTAATGGTTTCAATGGTTTTTATACGATGAATTTAACACGAATATGGATATACAGGTCATGCAGTGCCGTAAAATAGGTAACTAGGAACTACTTGCAACAAGCTGGTATTACTAGAAATTCTAAATTATCGGGCGCCTCGCGCCATCCAAACGATTCTCCCCGTAGATGTATACATCTACTCACTGGAAATCCCCAGCTAGCTTGGTCCAATCACCGCTTTCCCTTTTCGTGCCGCATCCGAAGTCTCCGCGACCGATCATGGAATTTGCACAATACAAAACATAAGGTTACAAATGTTAGTTATGTATATGCCCTAGAGGCCATTGTTGTACATATGATGTATATTATAATGGATGCTTGGATATATATAGAGATGACTTTCTTGCTCGTCATGATAGTATGCTATTTGGTTTCACTTTATCTTAACATGTTGACTTGTATTGGTTTACTGTTTTACTCTCACATGTTGATAAAGCCCTTAGGATCTGTACTCGATTACTGGGACTATGATGAGATCATACTAGTGGGGCCGCGGTAGTCGATGAGTACATCCTATAACTGTTCCTAGTCGAGGGTATATCGAGACAGGGCATCGATACACCAGAGTAGACTAGCGTATACGCATCTTGACCCATATGACGGGCGATGGATGATCTCATATCCATCGGTGTTAGACATCAGAGATGGTGTACGGGTGCTCAGTGGAGACTGGGTACACTGGACGGACTCGCCGAGAACTCCCAGATGGTGATATACCACATGTCAGATGGCAGTTCTCCGGTGACACTGGTACAGGGTAGTCTGTAGACCCGAGATCGTCATGGAGTCTTGTGTGATTCCCACTGTGCTTTGATTTCTACCTTACCACGTCCAAGAGGGCGCGCAAAACGGTGGCTTTTGGGTACAGTCCCGAATCACATGGAGGCAATGAGCGATAGGAGGGGATTCGTCTCTCCCGGTATAGGGAGTTGATGTTGTGCTGTGTTCGATTGGCTATAACTGGAAGTCCCTGGCCAGGGCTGATATAGAGATTTACTGGTAAGTGTTACCAGTAGTTTCTCGACCCGTTATGAGCCACACATCGACACGACTTATCGGTTACTGGGGTCTGACGTATACCACCCCTAGACTTGATATGCGACATATCAGACGAACAGACCGGACTGTACGGGAGTGTTACTGATTGGATTCACAGGAGAACGCACAGGCTAGCTTGTTGATCTTCTGATCGCTCAATACCTGGGTGGCTGTTACGTTTAGCTGACCGCTTGCAGCTTGTGGGCGTTTGATATGATCATCACCTGCTACCGGCGTATTGACGATTCTTTAGAGTCCTACACAGAGGTTTCTTGGCTCAGGCGAAACGGAGTAGAGGCACATATGTGATATGTGCAGGACCGAGAATAATGCGATATGGGATACCGTATTATATTCTCGCGATATTTAGTTATGAACCGGGTCATCGGATCAAGTGTTGATTCGATGAATCGGTACATGATATATTAGTCGGTAATATTCGATATGGCCGGATCGTCGGATCAAGTGTTGATTCGATGATTTAATGTATAATAATATATATGATATATTGTATTACATTATCTAATATTGGCTCGCTTTATTATTTCATTTTCTCACTGGATGATACATTGATATATATGCGATATATGTTAATTGTATAATTTTCTTTTGTTGCAAATATATAATATATATGTGATATATATTATTGTGACATGATATGATTAATTGTTAAACATGTTTAAGAATGATTAATTGAGGTTAGGGTTTGATTAGGGTTAGATGCTCATGCACCTTCTAGAAGCATTTTCTTTTGTCATTTTAAAGACAACATTTGGATGACACATTCTTAACCCATCCAAACCCTAACTCTAGTTAATTCTCTACACAATCCTAGCCACTCATCCTTGACCATGGTTTATATACATCAATCATATACTTTCTTTCTATTCATCACAAAAGAAAAGAATCTCATTATCTTTTCCATTATCATCTTCTTCTCTCTTGAAAAAGCTTACTAGATTTTCTTCATGTGATGAATAAATATGAGAAAATGATTTAAAAAGAAAGCAAAAATACTACTCTCTCATCCTCATCTCATCTAGCCCATGAGATTAGTGTGTTCATCTCTTTAGAGTGAGAAAGCTTGAGTCTTTGCAACTTCGAGGTAGATCATCGGAGATTTGGAATACTTCAAGCTAGCATGGATCGTTCGAGTTGTGGAGCCTCTCATGAGTCCGGGAGATCGTGGATCGCGGCAAAGGGACTTCTACTCGGAGCTTGTGAAGTGAAGGAGCGGACTACAAAGGTTGTAATCCCTCACACTTAGATAAAAAGTTATCATCTTGCATGTTTAACCCTAATAATCTAGCAAAGATCCCGGCTTTGGGTTGTTCGGCACGTCTAAATTTTTATCCGGGCATGTTTGATGCCTTATGAACCTTCACAAGAGTGCCTAAGAACCCTACAGTGGTATTAGAGCCTAGCTAGAGCATTAGGCGATGTGTTTACGAAGTTAAAACTCCGATCGAACCCGAAACGACAAAATTAGACCCCTCTCTGGAAATTTTTTAAAATTTGGGATATTTCTGAATTAAAAATATGTAAAAAAATCAGCAGGGAATTCTAAGAATTACCATGAAACACGGGCCCACAATTCCTCAAAACGGCGGCGGAACCGCGGCGCAAGCAAGCTTGCGCGGCGGTTCCGCGGCGGATTTGTGGGATTGTGACACGTGGCTTCATGGTAATATCCGTAGGTGCTTGTTGATGCTTCTGGGTATTTTTAATCCGTTTCAGGTGTTGAAAATTCTGGGGTTTGTTTTGTAATAGTAGATTCGATCGGAATATTTAAATTCGTATTTCTTTCCGGATATTTAGAAACTGTTAAACTATTTGAACGGATATCATTAACCCACTCTATCCCGGCACGGAAAACTTTCAAGCGTTGAATTTTTACTGGGTTTAAATCTTTCGGAAAAATTGTACAAGTTAAGCGGTGGACCCTCTAGAAGACAACAAACCTTAACTCGATTATGTGACTGTCTTGAACTACCTTTTGAACCTTCGGGTTTGGGGCAGTACGGCGTGCCACATGTGAGGCGTTGGCTTGACCCTTCTACGGCTGGATCACCGGTACTGTGACATATTCTGGGATTATTTGAACTCCGCTCAAGTGTTGAGCACTTTAGGAAATTTTGGGTATTTGATTATCTGTTCGGAAAGTTTAATACTGTCTATTTATCTGGAATGTGATACAATATGTGGAATTCATAGAGTTAGGCATGAAATGCGAAGTATGTGATATTTCGGATTTACGATGTCTAAAGTGATTGTGGATTCCAAATGTTGTAGTTTTACACTTTCTTTTCTGTGACCGTAAGTGTAATATGTGATATCGCCGGTTTCGTTGCTATATGTCAACGATAATTGGGATGCGCATATTTACTTACGTTGATGATATGAGATATTATGTGTTGCTGTGATATGTTATATTGGATCGTCGCGTTCAGAATAGCCGGGGGTTTTATGTGAGATGAGGGTTTTTATTTTCATTCATGTAAAATTCATTTGTAATGTAATATTCTTTTATTTGGGGCACTTCCAGGTTGCGGTTGCTGTCACCAGTGTATATTATTTACTTTTCCGCATTAGGTAGACCCAAGGAGGGGAGCACAAGTAACCGGGTTCTAGGGTCCAGTGGGAGGCCATCTCGAGGAGTCGAGACCGGGTCTCCTAACCCTAGAATTGGCAGTGTTACTTGCCGCTCTCGTAGGGGTCTTGGGATGTGGGTTTGGCTATTCATCGCGACCGTGGAATCCGTGTTTTATACAGGCTCGTATTGAAAACACGGACGTCCTAGTATATCCAATATTTCATATATGTTCTTCTGCTGCAATGTTCTGTGATGAGATCATATTACTGCCTGAGACGAATGCTTATACTATATATATATGCTGATATATAAATATTACTGCTTTCGTTTCTTCTGTGGTGCTTAGGAAGCATAAGCTGATGGGATATTTATTAATGAGATTAATAAAAAGAAAAGAAACCTAAAGATGTTGTAGAATCAAAAACTTTATAAAAGGGGTAGCTACAGTTTTGCTTTGCACAGTGATATATACGATATATCCTGCACCTTATTCGATGGGGAAAGAGCCGACGATCCCTTCACCGGGAGTGACCTCTTTAGCGAAACTGGCAGATGCTACAAAACGCGGTTTGTCTTTTGAATGCTTTTAGTGTTTTGCTTTGCACAGCGGTATATATGATATATCCTGCACCTTATTCGATGAGGAAAGGGCCGACGATCCCTTCACCGGGAGTGACCCCTTTAGCGAAACTAAGAAAAGCCTCAAAAACCCTCCTTTTCAAAACTTCACTCGATTCTACGACGATATCATGTTCATTACGCTCAGGGTTTTCTGAAAGACCTGCGTAGCCCTCCGTCATTTCAGATAGATAATATTTAGTATTCATGCTATGTTTGTTGACTTAGTCAAGGCGTAGTGTACGGTAGCTAAGTAGTGTTTATCTGCTAAAATATGAGATGTGATTGGATTACGGTATTCGCACGGCCTTGTTGACTCAGTCAAGGGTCGTACGGGTTGAACTTGACTTGCGATTTATGATTTGTTGACTTAGTCAAGGTCATAGATCGCTAGGGGCAAAATATTATCGGGAATTTCAAGTGTTGAAATTTGCAATGAGATTGCATACCTCCTATAAGATAGCTGGATCCCGATACCCACTGCGAGTAAGAGTTACTCCTGGGAGAGTTTTACACAAGACAATTAGCCGATCAAGTAGGTGTCTAGAAAAGTGTTAACGGGGTTACGCCTATGGGAAAACGAGGTTTACTTTAATTAGGTCCGTGCGAAAGCACGAGGAACCTCCCTCAAAGTACCGACACTGATCTGGCTGAAAGATTGACGAAGTTGTAGGGTGTAATTAATCCCGGCTAATCTTACCTTTTTGGGTTTGAAGGTAGATTTGATAAAAACAGTGGGAGACATCCTGATTAGATAAGATAATAACCAATCTAATCTTGCAAGAGCATACGCTAAAGTGTTTTCTTCTCTCTCTCTCCAGGTAGCGACCATGTCAGGCCATAATCAAGATAATAATATGGATGTATTGACTGAACCCAATTATTGTACTGAGCTAGGGAATGTTGGACCCGTTCTTTCTTATAAGAGTTATAAGACTGAACAGGAAACAGGAGAATATCTAGATTCTCACGCCGCCCAAAAGAACATGCATGTTGATGCATCTTCTTCGGGTGTGTTAGTTATTGAGAACCGTTTCTCAGTTCACCCTACATCCTGGGTATTAGATACCGGATCAGGATCCCACATATGTAAACAGTTACATGGGCTACGTAAAGGTAGAGAACTGGGAAAAGGTGATCATTCCGTTCAAGTAGGGAACGGTGCAAATGTTGCAGCCAAACCAGTTGGGGAATATCACCTGGTATTACCAAGTCGTAATACACTGATTCTAAATGAGTGCTATTATATACCGAACATGATTGCAACATTATATCAGTTTCTTTATTGAGTAAAGAGGGATATAATTTTGTAGTACAGGATAACGTTATGAACATATTCCTAGATCAAAAGTTGATTGCATCAGGCTCGTTACATAATGGCATATTCATTCTAAATCAGAATACAGTCCTGAATATACAAAACACACACACGAGGAAAAGTTCAGAAGTGAACGAATCCTTCTTGTGGCATTGTAGACTTGGTCATATCAATGCGACACGACTCGCTAAGTTACATAAAGATGGTTATTTGAATTCGTTCGAATTATCATCTTATGATACTTGCCATTCATGTCTCAAAGGAAAAATGACCAAAGCTCCATTTAGTGGACACGGAGAAAGAGTTACTGAACTCTTAGGACTAATACATAGTGATGTTTGTGGTCCCATGTCTACGCATGCCAGGAACGGTTCTTCCTACTTCATTACATTCACTGACGATCTCTCTAGATACGGACATGTGTTTCTGATGAAACACAAGTTTGAAGCTTTTGAGAAATTCAGAGAATATAAGCACGAAGTAGAGAACCAAACGGGCAAATGTATTAAGATTCTTCGATCTGATCGAGGAGGCGAATACTTAAGCAATGAGTTCCTAGATTATCTAAAAGAGAATGGGATTCTCTCTCAGCTTACTCCTCCTTATACACCACAGCACAACGGTGTATCGGAACGAAGGAATCGGACCCTATTAGATATGGTGCGATCTATGATGAGCGATGCTGAGTTACCTATTTCCTTCTGGGGGTATGCGCTTGAGACAGCCATATACATATTGAATCTAGTTCCGTCTAAATCTGTACCTACCACACTATATGAGATATGGAGTGGGAAGAGACCATATTTTAAACGAGTTAAGATATTGGGTTGTCCGGCCTATGTCAAAAGACAAAATCCGGACAAGCTCGAGGCACGATCAGTCCTTTGCAAATTTGTGGGATATCCAAAGAATTCTCAAGGATATTTTTTCTACCACACTGAGGAACAAAAAGTGTTTGTTGCTCAACATGCCACCTTTTTGGAAAAGGAATTTCTTGCAAAAGAAATTAGTGGCAGAGAGGTAGAACTGGAAGAGGTTCCAGCACCACAAACCGCAACTGATGATTTGTTGGAACCAGAAGATTCAGTAGTACCCAACGAACCCCAGCCTCTCCGCCGATCTAGTAGGGTTTCTCGTCCACCTGAGAGATACTACGGTTTTCTCATTGATGGTGGAAGCGAGGATTGCATCATGGATGATGATGACCCGACTAGTTTCGAGCAGGCCATCACGAGTGGTGACTCTGTGAAATGGCTGGATGCAATGCGATCTGAGATGGAATCCATATACACCAATAAAGTATGGATTTTGGAAAATTCTCCTGAAGGGGTAAAACCCATTGGGAGCAAGTGGATTTTTAAAAAGAAATTTGGTGTAGATGGAAAAGTTGAGACTTTCAAAGCTAGACTTGTAGCAAAGGGTTTTCGTCAACGACCTGGTGTGGATTATGACGAAACCTTTTCTCCAGTGGCTATGCTTAAGTCCATCCGGATCTTACTTGCCATTGCTGCATACCATGACTACGAAATCTGGCAATTGGATGTTAAGACCGTCTTTCTAAACGGTGATTTAGAAGAGAGCGTGTACATGACTCAGCCAGAAGGCTTCGTAGATAGTGGGAGCAGCGGAAAGGTGTGCAAGCTGCATAAATCCATCTATGGGTTAAAGTAAGCATCACGGAGTTGGAACATCTGTTTTGATGTTGTAGTCAAAGAGTTTGACTTCATCAAAAATATAGATGAACCTTGTATCTATAAGAAGGTAGCAGAGGGTAAGGTTGTCTTCCTCGTATTGTACGTGGATGACATACTCTTGATAGGAAATGATATTCCTATGCTGCAATCAGTCAAGCTCTTCTTATCACAGAGATTCTCAATGAAAGATCTAGGTGATGCCTCCTGCGTATTGGGAATCATGATCTATAGAGATAGATCTAAACGGATACTGGGATTGTCCCAATCCAGGTACATTGACACCATACTAAAGAGGTTTAGTATGGAAGAATCCAAGCGTGGGAACCAACCCACGATCTCTGGACTCACTCTCTCCAAAGAAATGTCTCCCAAGACTGATTTGGAGAGAGCTCGCATGCAAGGGATACCCTATGCTTCGGCAGTAGGCTCTATCATGTATGCGATGCTATGTACCAGACCCGATGTAGCATACTCACTAAGTGTAGTAAGTCGGTATCAAGCAGATCCTGGAGAGAGTCATTGGACAGCTGTGAAGAACATTCTCAAGTACTTACGAAGGACTAAGGAGATGTTCTTGGTGTATAGTAACGGAGAACTCCAGGTGGAGTCCTTTACCGATTCCAGCTTCCAAAGTGATAAGGACGACTCTAAATCGCATTCGGGTTTTGTCTTTACCCTCAATGGAGGGGCGGTATGTTGGAAGAGTTCCAAACAGGATACCGTTGCAGACTCAACGATGGAGGCTGAATACATCGCTGCCAACGATGCTGCCAAAGAGGCTGTCTGGATCAAGAAGTTCATTACTGAACTTGGAGTGGTTCCATCCATTGAGCATCCAATACCTCTGTATTGCGATAATAATGGAGCTGTGGCATTGGCCAAGGAACCCAGATCCCATCAAAAGTCCAGACATATTCTGAGGCGATATCACCTGATCAGGGAGATAGTTGATCGCCGGGAGATCGAGGTCAGGAGAGTAGATACGAAGGACAACACTGTGGATCCATTCACGAAGGCTATTCCCCAGATACAGTTTGAGAGATTATTCGGGATGCTAGGTATGCGATACTACAACAGCTGGCCTTAGTGCAAGTGGGAGATTGTTAGTTATGTATATGCCCTAGAGGCCATTGTTGTACATATGATGTATATTATAATGGATGCTTGGATATATATAGAGATGACTTTCTTGCTCGTTATGATAGTATGCTATTTGGTTTCACTTTATCTTAACATGTTGACTTGTATTGGTTTACTGTTTTACTCTCACATGTTGATAAAGCCCTTAGGATCTGTACTCGACTACTGGGACTATGATGAGATCATACTAGTGGGGCCGCGGTAATCGATGAGTACATCCTATAACTGTTCCTAGTCGAGGGTATATCGAGACAGGGCATCGATACACCAGAGTAGACTAGCGTATACGCATCTTGACCCATATGATGGGCGATGGATGATCCCATATCCATCGGTGTTAGACATCAGAGATGGTGTACGGGTGCTCAGTG
Organism: Agapanthus africanus; assembly: GCA_030015575.1. Classification (NCBI taxonomy): domain Eukaryota; kingdom Viridiplantae; phylum Streptophyta; class Magnoliopsida; order Asparagales; family Amaryllidaceae; genus Agapanthus; species Agapanthus africanus. The sequence continues at coordinate 120,559,699 of CM057343.1, forward strand.
GAGACTGGGTACACTGGACGGACTCGCGGAGAACTCCCAGATGGTGATATACCACACGTCAGATGGCAGTTCTCCGGTGACACTGGTACAGGGTAGTCTGTAGACCCGAGATCGTCATGGAGTCTTGTGTGATTCCCACTGTGCTTTGATTTCCACCTTACCACGTCCAAGAGGGCGTGCAAAACGGTGGCTTTTAGGTACAGTCCCGAATCACATGGAGGCAATGAGCGATAGGAGGGGATTCATCTCTCCCGGTATAGGGAGTTGTTGTTGTGCTGTGTTCGATTGGCTATAACTGGAAGTCCCTAGCCAGGGCTGATATAGAGATTTACTGGTAAGTGTTACCAGTAGTTTCTCGACCCGTTATGAGCCACACATCGACACGACTTATCGGTTACTGGGGTCTGACGTATACCACCCCTAAACTTGATATGCGACATATCAGACGAACAAACCGGACTGTACGGGAGTGTTACAGATTGGATTCATAGGAGAACGCACAGGCTAGCTTGTTGATCTTCTGATCGCTCAATACCTGGGTGGCTGTTACGTTTAGCTGACCGCTTGCAGCTTGTGGGTGTTTGATATGATCATCACCTGCTACCGGCGTATTGACGATTCTTTAGAGTCCTACACAGAGGTTTCTTGGCTCAGGCGAAACGGAGTAGAGGCACATATGTGATATGTGCAGGACCGAGAATAATGCGATATGGGATACCGTATTATATTCTCGCGATATTTAGTTATGAACCGAGTCATCGGATCAAGTGTTGATTCGATGAATCGGTACATGATATATTAGTCGGTAATATTCGATATGGCTGGATCGTCGGATCAAGTGTTGATTCGATGATTTAATGTATAATAATATATATGATATATTGTATTACATTATCTAATATTGGCTCGCTTTATTATTTCATTTTCTCACTGGATGATACATTGATATATATGCGATATATGTTAATTGTATAATTTTCTTTTGTTGCAAATATATAATATATATGTGATATATATTATTGTGACATGATATGATTAATTGTTAAACATGTTTAAGGATGATTAATTGAGGTTAGGGTTTGATTAGGGTTAGATGCTTCATGCACCTTCTAGAAGCATTTTCTTTTGTCATTGTAAAGATATTTTTGGATGACACATTCTTAACCCAACCAAACCCTAACTCTAGTTAATTCTCTACACAATCCTAGCCACTCATCCTTGACCATGGTTTATATACATCAATCATATACTTTCTTTCTATTCATCACAAAAGAAAAGAATCTCATTATCTTTTCCATTATCATCTTCTTCTCTCTTGAAAAAGCTTACTAGATTTTCTTCATGTGATGAATAAATACGAGAAAATGATTTAAAAAGAAAGCAAAAATACTACTCTCTCATCCTCATCTCATCTAGCCCATGAGATTAGTGTGTTCATCTCTTTAGAGTGAGAAAGCTTGAGTCTTTGCAACTTCGAGGTAGATCATCGGAGATTTGGAATACTTCAAGCTAGCATGGATCGTTCGAGTCGTGGAGCCTCTCATGAGTCTGGGAGATCGTGGATCGCGGCAAAGAGACTTCTACTCGGAGCTTGTGAAGTGAAGGAGCGGACTACAAAGGTTGTAATCCCTCACACTTAGATAAAAAGTTATCATCTTGCATGTTTAACCCTAATAATCTAGCAAAGATCCCGGCTTTGGGTTGTTCGGCACGTCTAAATTTTTATCCGGGCATGTTTGATGCCTTATGAACCTTCACAAGAGTGCCTAGGAACCCTACAACAAATCATGAAATGACGCATGACACAAAAAGAAAGGGTCAACGTAAACGAGTTAAGCACAACGTGCACTTAGTGCGCGGAACACACACGAAAAACACTACAACCTTAAATAAAATTGTCGTTTCGGACCAACCGCCAAAACTAAACCCGATCAAACTAAGTTTCACATTCACATACCCTAAGAGTCGTAGGAAATGCCAAATATATAATCAAGATCTCAAAATTAGTTCACATCCTAAATATATAAAAACCTAGTAAGCACTAGAAATTTGCAATATGGCGCAAACATCGCGGATTAACGATATAGCGATCACAATCTAGCATAATTATCCAAACTAACCCATTAGATAACCACTACACCTTATTTAACCTATTAGAATGCATCAAACCCCAATTCCAAAATCAACCCTTCTCTTGATTTTCAAAAACAAGCAATTACCATGAACTTAACACTTTAAAATTCTATTTTAGCATAGTTAAACAAAAAATTAACCATTTGATTGAAATTATATCTCACAAGTTCAAACCCTAGCTTGCTCCAGCCTCCAAAGAAACCTCCTTTCTCAATGTTTTAAACCAATTTGGGTTTGAGAAGAGGTAGAATAGGGATTTTGTTGAATTTGTGAATAAATTTATGGATTTTTGTTGAATTTTGATGGAATTGTGATGAATTTTGGAAGGAAAAAGAGAAGGGAAATTTAGGACAGCAGCAGCAGTTGGTTTCGGCCAAGAGAGGGGAGTGGGGAGAGGTGAGGGATGGTGTAGAAAAAAACCCGAAGTCAAAGCCCTCTCATATCACTTAAAATCCATACCTAAATTACTATATTTAAATCCTATTTAAATCAATTCATTCACTAGAGTTGAAGGCAAAAAGAGAGGGGAAAAGTGTCTGCTGCAGCAGTGGTGGGGCCGGCCACATAAGCGGTGAGGAAGTGAGAGAGTGTACAAAGAAAATTCTATGCAAAAAGAACCCTCAAGTTACAAAAATTGCAAGTTTTAGTTTAATTTATTTAAATTTTAATTTTCCTTTAATTATAACCAATTAGAACTTGAAATAAGATGCTAAAAATTTATATTAATCGTTAGATTTTAGTTGTCATGGTTCTAAAGCATTTTATTAGCACATTCAAATTTGTATTTATCGCTAATTTAATGTATTTTTTAACAGCTTAAAATAATATTAAAAAAATAGTAAATTAGGGAATTTTTTTTAAACAACTAGAAATTTATAAGTGACTCATTATCTACTAAATACTAGCAATTACCTATCTAAATTAAGTATAATTAGGCGTATATTGAAAAATAATTATAATGACAATTTACGGAAAATACCAAATATTTACCGATTTTCGGGAAAACACCAAAACGACTTTTCAAGGCGTTACAATCTTCCCCCCTTAAAGAAATTTGGTCCCCGAATTAAAAAAATCTAGCTACGCGTACCTTCAAAGAGATGGGGATATCCCTTCCTCATCTCGTCCTCGCTCTCCCAGGTGACCTCCTCGCTGCTCGGGCCACGCCAAAGGACCTTGACGGTCGGTATAACCTTCGATCTCAATTTCTTCACCTTCCGATCCAGGATGACCACCGGCTGCTCTGCAAAAGAAAGGTCGCGCTCCAGCTGGATCATCGGGTGTTGAATCACATGAGAAGGGTCGTGAAGGTACTTGCGGAGCATCAAAACGTGGAAGACGAGGTGAACATCAGGAAAGCTGGGTGGAAGAGCCAAATGATACGCAACTGCGCCGACAAGTTCAAGGATCTCGAAGGGACCCACAAATCTGGGAATAAGCTTCCTTTTTTGCCCAAATCTCATCACGCCCTTCATTGGAGAGACCCTCAGAAAAACTTGATCGCCATCTGTGAACTCTAGTCGGCGACGGCGTCTGTCCGCATACGATTTCTGCCTGCTCTGAGCCACTCTCATTCGGTCTCGAATCAACTGTATCTTCGCGGTCGTCTCCTCAACAATCTGCGGCCCCAATATACTGCTCTCGCTGAGCTCTGTCCAACAGACGGGCGATCTGCATCTTCTCCCATACAATGCCTCGAAAGGTGCCATCTGAATAGTATCCTGGAAGCTGTTGTTGTAGGAGAACTCCACTAAGGGTAAATAATGATCCCAGCTACCTCCAAAGTCTAAAACGTACGCTCGGAGCATGTCCTCAAGAGTTTGAAAAGTCCGCTCTTACTGGGCGTCGGTCTGCGGATGAAATGCTGTACTGAAACTCAATCGGGTGCCCAACGCCTCCTGAAGTCTCTGCCATAGTCGGCTGGTAAACTGGGTGCCTCGGTCGGACACGATACAAGTCAGGACGCCATGCAACCGTACGATCTCATCGATGTAAATCTGGGTATACTGACCATAACCGAAAGTGGTCTTCACCGGCAGGAAGTGAGCCGCTTTCTTCAAACGATCCTCGATCACCCAAAAGGAGTCATACCCTCGACTGGTCCTGGGTAGACCCACGATGAAGTCCATAGAAATCTGCTCCCATTTCCACTCCGGAATGGGTAAAGGCTGCAACTCTCCCGCGGGCCTCTGGTGCTCGGCCTGGACTTGCTGACAAGTTAGGCATCTCGACACGAAATCAGTGATGTCCCTCTTCATTCTGTCCCACCAATAAACATATCGCAAATCATGGTACATCTTGGTGGAACCGGAATGAACGCTATACCTCGATCTATGGACCTCCTCAAGAATCTTACGTCGCAGCCCTCAGAATCTGGTACGTACAATCGAGTCCCAAATCGCAGTACCCCCTGATCATCGATCACGAACTCGGAAACTCTGCCATGCCAAACCTGCTCTATGATCTCTAAAAGACGGTCATCACTGGGCTGTGCCTCTCGAACACGGTCAAGCAACTGCGGACGTGCATGAACATGCGCAAGCTATCCCTCTGTCAGAGTGAACTCGAACTCAACTCGGCTATCGCATAAAATCTGCCAATCTGCTGACGACTGCCTCTGTACGGCATTCAAACAAGATAAACTACCTCCGGGCCTCCTACTCAAAGCATCAACCACTACGTTTGCCTTTCCTGGATGGTAAAGGATCTCACAATCATAGTCTTTCACCAGCTCCATCCAACGGCACTGTCTCAGATTCGGGTCTCGCTGCTGAAATATATACTTCAAGCTCTTGTGGTCCGTAAATATCTGGCACGACTCTCCGTATAGGTAATGTCTCCAGATCTTGAGTGCAAAAACCACTGCAGCCATATCTAAATCGTGCGTAGGATAGTTCTGTTCATGTGTCTTCAGCTGCCGAGAAGCATACACAATAACCTTGTCGTGCTGCATCAACACGCATCCTAGTCCCACTCGAGAAGCGTCGCAATAAACCACGAATCCGCCCGATCCCGAAGGCAATGACAACACTGGTGCAGTAGTCAGATGAGTCTTCAACTGCTGGAAGCTATGCTCGCACGCCTCAGTCCAATCAAAAGGAACCCCCTTCTGGGTCAACCCGGTCAACGGTGCAGCAATACGGGAGAAGTCCTGAACAAATCGTCGGTAGTAGCCAGCCGGGCCTAGGAAACTGCGGATCTCCGTAACTGATGCCGGTCTGGGCCAATGCTGAACAACCTCGATCTTCTTCTGGTCCACACATATGCCATCTCTCGTAATCACGTGACCCAAGAAATCAACGCTGTCAAGCCAAAACGCGCACTTGGAAAATTTCGCGAACAGCTGGTGGTCCCTCAAAGTCTGTAATGTGATCCGCAAGTGCTGCTCGTACTCCTCTCAGCTCCGGGAATACACCAAAATGTCGTCAATAAACACGATGATGAACAGATCTAGATACGGCCTGAAAATGCGGTTCATCAAATCCATAAACGCGGCTGGTGTATTGGTGAGTCCGAACGATATCACCAAAAACTCATTGTGCCTGTAACGTGTGCGAAAAGCCGTCCTCGGAATATCCTCCTGCCGCACCCGCAACTGATGGTAACCCGATCTCAAGTCAATCCTCGAAAAGTAACCCGCACCCTGAAGCTAGTCAAACAAATTATCGATTCGTGGTAAGGGATATCTGTTCCGTACGGTAACTCTGTTCAGCTGGCGGTAATCAATACACAAGCGCATACTGCCTTCCTTCTTCTTGACGAACAGGACATGAGCACCCCATGGAGAAACACTAGGTCGAATAAGCCTTTTATCTAACAAATCCTGCAACCGATCCTTCAGCTCTCTAAGCTCCGCCAGGGCCATCTGATAAAGCGGTATGGAAATAGGCCCCGCGCCGGGGATCAAATCGATGCAGAACTCAATATCGTGCTCATGCGGTAACCCAGGCAGCTCGTCAGGGAAAACATCAGGGAACTCACTATTAATCGGGACCTGGTCTAAAGGAACCTCTGCAGCTCGAGTATCACAAACATATGCTAAGAATCCCCGACATCCCTTCCGCAATAGCTGACCGGCGCGAAGAGACGAAATCAAGCTGGGAAGGGTGACGCCGCGGTCTCCTTGAATAACAAGGACTGGCTCCCCCGGAAAGCTAAATCTGTCTGCCTTCTCACGGCAGTCCACAGATGCATACAAGTGGCCAGCCAGTCCATGCCTAGAAGCATATCAAAGTCCAACATATCGAGGAGAATCAAATCAACCGACGAATCCCTATCCCCGATACGAACGGAACACAATCGAAACACAAAACGAGCGACAAACGACTCGCCTACCGGAGTAATAACAACAAGCGGCTGATCTAACGACGACGAATCACGGCCCAACATCAGAGTAAAGTGTGTAGATACATACGAATGTGTAGAACCTGGGTTGAATAATACTCGCGCGTCGAAAGAACATACTGGTAAGGTACCTGTCACAACGGCATTGGATGCCTCCGCATCCCGCAGAGTCAAAGCGAACACTCGGGCCTGTCCCCCACCAATAGCTGGCTGTCCTCGGCCTCGACCTCCTCGTCCTCTCTGAACAGGACCGCCACGTCCACGGTCTCTGGGGGTGCCTAACTGACATGGAGCATCACCAGAGGCAGGAAGTAAAGCTCTCTGAGGAGGTGGTGAAGGTGGTAAAGTCACGTATGGAACTGTCGCCGCTCCCTGTTGTCTCACCAAACAGTTTCTGATACGATGGTACGGACTCCCGCACCTAAAACATCCTGGCGACGCCTGCTGGCCCTGCGGATAAGATCTAAATAGATGACCCCGTCTAACTCCTCTGCCGCCACCATCTTTCAGAAAGAATCTGTCACGATGCCTCTAAGCTGGCATATCGGTATGAATCCTCTTCGGCCTAGAAACGGCCGAAGTCTCTGAAATGCGCGCCTCCATCCGTAAGGTCATGTCCATAACAGCTGCATAAGTGTCAAAGTGTTGGGCGCCGATGGAAAGAAATAACTGTGGGTTGAGTCCATGCACAAACCTCTTTACCCTCTTCTCTTCAGTATCAACCAAGTACGGAGCATATCGGGACAACTGAGTAAACTGGATATCATACTCGGACACTATCATCCCTGGAGTCTTGAGAAAAGCCTCAAAACTACGAGCTCGAGCATCACGAACGCTCTCTGGAAGGAAACGGGCTAGAAATACTGCTGTGAAATCGGCCCAAGTCATAGGAGGTAGACCTGCAGCTCGACCTCTCTCGACTGACTCCCACCATGTCTGCGCAAGGCCCTCCAGACGGAAACTCATAAGCTCCACCTATCGATCGTCGGAACATCTGAGCGAACGAAAAATCCTAACTAAATTGTCAAGGAAAGTCTGCGGATCCTCCGCTGCATCGGTGCCAGTGAAGACTGGGGGCCTCAGTCTCATGAAATCCTGTAGTGATACTGGAATAGCCACTGTAGTAGTAGGAGCGACTGTCTGGACAGTAGGTACTATCGTAGTCTGTGCTGTGGTAGGTACGTCCTCCGATCTCGGTGCACGACTGGCCTCTACTAAGGATCCCACCATCTGTCGTAACTCCTGCATACCTCCCATCATCTGTCGTAACTCCTTCATACCGGACTCTAACCTATCCATGCTGCCTGGGGAAGGCAGATCAGTCTGTCTCTGAGGCGTAGGTACGCCACCCTGCTCGGTCCTCATCTCGGAAGAGCCTGCTTAGATCTCATCTTGGGCGGCAGCGCTCTACGCTCTCGTAGCCTTCGGCGGCATAGTGGCTGGTACAAGAAACAGGGTAATAAGAACAGTGCAATAGAATCATAGGATACACGGAATTGAAGAAGGAATTTTCAAGCAAGTATATCCTAAAGTCACCTAGGCAGAGTTGTAACATTTCAAAAAAATAAAATAATAATTTTTGGGAATTTTTATAATTTAATATTATTTTAATGAATATTTTAATATTTTGGTATTATTAAATACAAATAAATGGGAAAATTTTGGAAAATTCTAAAATAGGGTAATTTATGGAATTATGCCATTCTTAAGTTTTTATGATTAGTTATACGCTAATTTAATGCTAATCGCAATTAAAAATCGCTAATCGGCTTTTAAACAATTTTGTGCAAAACATGGACATATCTTTTATTTTCCTACACTTGTGCATTTTCTACCATGGTTTCTCATTTGGGTTTACTATTTGAGTGAGAAGGAATTAAGAGAAAAGGAAAAGAAAAGAAAAGGAAAAAGTAGCATGATGATGAGAGAGAGAGAGTAGGTTGCTTTTGACTTTTGACCCTTTCCTCCATCATTTCCACCTCATTTTCTCTCCCCCTTCATAGAGCTGCTGCTGCTCCTGCCCTCTCCCTGTTCTTCCTCCTCCCTCTTCAACTTAGATCCGCCATTAAAACCTAACCAAAACCCTATCCCCATTTCACAAAAGTTGCTCCTAAGCTCAATAGCTACACATTGGACTAAGCAAGGGCTGATCTTGAGGACTTTGTGCAACTCAAGAATTTTCTTGAGTTGCCAAAGAAGGTAATTTCTGCACCCCTAGTTTAGTATTTCAATTCTTATTGCATCAATTCTAGTTTCTTGTCGATATGGTGTCGTTTGATGGACTTGTGAACCTCAAGTTAGGGTTTAGGGTAAATCTGAAATCAAAGGTGAAATTGAAGCTTGTAGTGATCTTAGAACCCCTGTTGGAATGTTGTATTGGACAATACCTGTAACATGAAACCAGAATACGGATTTACGGAATCGATATCGGGGAAAACTACAAATCTATCACTGTGTTTGGGAATCTGCTATCACCCGAGACGTCTAAAAATAATTTTAAGTTGGCAGTGAGATGTGCAGACAAATAGAAACCAACACCCAAAGACCTAGTCCCAACCACCATGTTCTGGCCGCCAATTAATTCCTTCTGGCCGCAAATTGCGGCCAGAGCAGGAGGGAATTGCCTCGTTTTTGGTGCATGGCCCTATTTCCAGTAGTTTAGACCCCTGACATGTATAGATTTGTCTAATTTGACCTAGGGTGAAATCTGGAGCCTATTTCCTTAGTTGCTGTTTTGGATTCCTGTTTCCGTATTCCGTATTTCTAATTCTGAATTTGCTTATGGTGTTTTACCTCGACTACTTGGCGTTTATACGACGATATCGAGGGTTGTTGATGGTTTTGGAGGCGTACCCGTAGGTTCTAACCTATAGGCCCCATAGCATATCGTTTTGGCTTTAGTGTGTCGTTTTAGTTTTGATTTGGTTTTGATACGCATTTGTGATACGTTAATGTGTAGGTATCCCATGAAGACTTCGGGATGGCAAGCAAACACGTGACGACATCGATAAATAAAGAAACAAGGTGAGTAGATTATATCTACGGGGGAAGTCGGGTGGATGGCGTATAGCATCCCCGCAGTCCGTAGTTGTTATATATATATATATATGATAGTTAGGTTTATTATGGATAGTGTAGGGTTAGAAGTAACTAGTGTAGTTCATAGTCGTGAACCCTAGAATAGATTTACACCTACACGCACGCCCTTGGATATTCATTATACTTGCACTGTGTTTGATGATATTGGATGACATTGGAGATGAGTCGATGATGTTGGGCATTGTGACGCGAGATCGGTGATTTGATATGATTCGTATTTGGGATACGACATGTGATCTCTAGCGGGCCCTTGGACGTTTGTTTACACACGCAGTGATAGATGGTATCGATTGTACTAGATTTAAATCAGTACCCCAGATTAGGTGATATGATGATAGTGATACCTGATATGTGGTGAGATAATGTGATATTGACCCGTACCCAGCTATTAGGATGTCGTACGACGATTTACCGTACGAGCCTATATTGATGATAGATCCGTACTCATGACTCGAGGATTTCTTACGATATACTGTATCGTACGCGATATTATTGAGGCGGGATCACCGACTATTATATTTATATATATATATCGACTCAGATTTAGGTGGTTTCCATACCTCTCCCGATTGACGTGATACTTAGATCTGTAGTTTGCATAGTAGATTCTTCACTGTGGTGTTGATTATTTGATTTCCGCATATTCATGCTATTCGCATTGCTTTGCATATGTTTATTGCTATATTATTATCATGCTGTTAGGACACCAGCACCATTATCGATGATGTGTATGTTCCATGTACACTATTTGCCGGCTCACACACTTCATCATCGATAATTGCCATGCCACTACACTGTAGTACTGTTGCATTCATGATATGATTCTTGCATGACATATTATACACTTATACCTGTACACATACATAGATGATTCTGACTTGATTAGAGAGTTGGGAACCGCAAGATTTTCTTCAAAACTGATTCATTTTAAAAGAGTGGTTTCCCTCGACATGTGCACATTACTATTTCATGTTGCATGACTTACTGTTATGCTTACCTTTCTTTACATGTCGCATACATCATGTTTTGATTATACGCATTGAGATATGTTGTTTCCATGATATTTCTGGATTTGGGAACCGTGGGTATTTCGAAAGAGAATATATAATTGTTTTAAAAACCCGGTTACCATTGATATGATATTTCAGTGCGTCCACCATGTGTTTTCTCGGTGCTGAGAGCGACATGTGAAACCCGATCCGAGGAGGCGGATGAGGCCGATTGCGGGTACATGGTGGACCCGGTATGGTACGCCGGGGCAAGAACGGTTTCGCTGTGTAGTAGACGGTGAGCCTGGCAGAGGGACTACTACCTACCGGTGATTGTATTTGAGCTCGGCGGATATCTGGAGGACACCGAACGGAGTTGAGAGATAGACATGGGCTGACCCGTACTGCTGGGGCCGAGGACCGATACCGCAGACGGAGCCCCATATGGATGAGGATTTACGTGCCGATGCTAGGCACAGGTTTCATGATGATTTCCATGATTTTGATTACATCCTCATATTTGCATGCATGATGCTTATTGTCATTGGGTGACAGGTGGACGGGATCCACATATATACAGACATTGATTACATACAGACTTTGACTACATTGTTCATACTTCATTTGTATATATAACAGGGTATGAGGGCGCTGTTATATATACACTTACACCAATATTAGTGGAATGGGACGCTAATATATGTGTATTGATTTTCATTTGATACTTCATCATATTTACTTCATGCAGACATACCTTATATTTATGACATGTTATTACCTGAGGCACTCGCATGAGTTTTTGGCACTACCTACATGTTTAGATGTTACATTGCCACCTTATCACGCTTCAGACTTACTCTTGAGGTTTATATCATATACTGATCGTATTGACTTAGGATTATGTCTTGCATTCGGTTTCTGCTTGTAGATATTTTCTATTCACGAGTTAGCAAATCACCCCCGTTGTGCCACAATTCTTGCAGGTTTTGCCATACAGGTTCCATAGCGGCATTTCTGGCACACTGCTTCCTTGCGGGTGAATTGCTTTTGGTAGGTGGGTTCTTTTCAATCAAGAACCACCATTGTACTTGTATTATTCATTGTATCTAGAAATTCCATCAACCAAAACTTGTATATTGTTTCAGACTTAGACATTAGTGATGTATTATTCGACCTTAAAGTCGCGCTTAGTAGTATTACGGTTTTCATGCTTATTGAGTTTCTTTTTGGATTTGACCCTCGCCATTCGGCGTTGTATATTATTGCTTGCGTGGTTGTGACCGTCAATTGACGAAGAGCTAGCTCCCGATTGGGGATGCCTTTTATCATTGCATATATATTGTTCTTGTTGTACTCCGTTCGGGGCCAGTATTTACAAAAGAAACTCTACCAAAATTTTTAAAAAGACTTTACATTTTAAAATGTATATTCGGCTTAGTTATTTAAAAACCTTGACTTCAAACATGTTTTTCTTTACTTCTTTAAACCAGTTTTCTTTACTTACTCTTAAAATTGTTTTAGATTTCTGGGCTTTTGGCTTACTTGGATCAGATGGAGTCCTATAGACTTCATATGGTTCAAGGGCCAGTCACGTGCTCTTTCGGGTCGTGACAAAGTTGGTATCAGAGCGCTAGGTTGACCTTGGTTCGAGTCTAAGTTTGACTATGTGGAGCCTAGGGCGTTTATATATATACAGAACTTAGGCTTGACCTTACGGAACTTAGACTTAGTCGAGAGGGTATTAGACCCGAACTTTCGTCGCGTAGGATTACCCTTGGTTGATAGAATAGGTGAGTAAAGTAGAGTGACGTACCGTGGGTATGTTCCGCGGCATACTTACGACACGCCACTCCGCTTAAGGAACCTTAGGATGTACATATTTTCGAGATCAGTGATTCTCTTCATATCCATGATTATACATCCATTTGATATCCTCGATTCTATTAGTTCAATGATCATACTTTCATTGATGTTGTTCCTTCTTATGATCATGTATCCACTCTGGATCTGTTGTTTTCTTTCTTGCCATTGATCTGCTCTCTTCGATACTCGATTGAGGTCCCTATCGCCATGTTTGAGCACAGTTTGGGCTGCTGCTAGGGTTACGATCAGGGCGAGCTTGTCTGGTACGAGGGCCGACCATTGTGTTTTTTGGTGACATGGGAACGTCTCGAGTTAGTATCGATGATTGTGACCTCTTGTGGATGCGAGTGCTTGGTTTTACACAGGATGATCGGGCCACTGTTAGAGCTGCCAGTTGAGAGAGGACTGTTGATGTACAGCATACCTCAGAGATGATGATGTCGCCTACCGTGCAGACAGATAGACCAGCTATTGCTGAGATTGACAGGATGTCGCTTCTGGAGCTTACGAGCTGAGATCGCTGGAGCTTCCAGGCAGATATAAGACAGATGATAGCTTGTCTACCCGATTTGAGAGACGAAGGTGATTCGTTCGATTTGTGCGCCGGAGCAAGCCCAGGTGAGTTAAAGATTTCCAGTGTGGAGAGTCTTACTCAGATCTAGAGCAGACCGATTTAGAGATGACCGCCAATGTATTGCCTTTCCTGGAGGATTGAGGCGTTGTTCGGCGTACAGACGAATGAGCCAGTTGTTGCTACAAATGACGAGATATCGCCCAGATGATTGGAGCTACTGCAGCTGCTAGTTATATGTATGCCCTAGAGGCCATTACTGTACATTGGATGTATATTGTAGTAGATGCTGGGACATATATAGGTAGGACTTTCTTGGTCGACATGATAGTACACTATCTGGTTGCTCTTTATCTTAACATGTATACTTTTTGTCTCTCTGTTACATGTTGATAAAGCCCGTAGGATGTGTACTCGACTTCCAGGACTATGATGCGGATTATACTAGTGGGGCCTGGGTAATCAATGAGTACATCCTTCAATGTTCCTAGTCGTGGGAATATCGAGACGGGGCATCGATATTCCAGAGTAGACTAGTGCATATCTTCTCGACCCATGTGATGGGCGATGGATGATCCCATATCCATTGGTGTTTGACATCAGAGATGGTATGCGGGTGCTCAGTGGAGACTGGGTACACTGAACGGACTCGCCGAGAACTCCCAGATGGTATTATACCTCACGTCAGATGGCAATTCTCTGGTGACAATGGTACAGATTAGTTTGTTGACCCGAGATCATCATAGAGACTTGTGTGTCTCCCACTGTGCTTTGATTTCCACCCTACCATGGCTCTACTGAGTCGTGCAAACAGGTGGTTTTTGGGTACAGTCCCGATTCACATGGAGGCAATGAGCAATAGGAGGGGATTCGTCTCTCCCGGTATTGGGGGTTGATGTTGCGCTATGCACGACTGGCCATAACTGGAAATCCCTGGCCAGGGTTGCAGTGATCTACTGGTAAGTGTTATCAGTAGTTTCACACATGTTATGGACCTCACGTCGGCATGACTTATCGAGCTATTGGGGTCTGACGTTTACCACCCCTAGGCGAGATATGCGATATATCAGACGAACAGACCGGACTGTACGGTAAGTGTTACTGGTTGGATTCACAGGAGTGTGAGCGGGCTTGCTCGTCGATCTTCTGATCGCTCAATACACGGGTTTCCATTACGTTTAGCAGACCGCTTGCAGCTTGTGGGTGTTTGATATGATCATCACCTACTGCCGGCGTATTGACGAGTCTTTAGAGTCCTATACAGAGGTTTCCTGGCTCAAGCGAAACGAAATAGGAGCGCATATGAGATATGTACGGGACCGAGAATAATGCGTGTATGTGATACCGTATTCTATTCTCGCGATGAATGTATCGATTGGTTGTATGCGATATAACCTAGTTATCGAATCGAGGATTAATTCGATAAGTCGATACATCGGATATTAGCCGGTCATATGCGATATGACCGGATCGTTAAATCAAGTGTTGATTTAATGATTTAATGTATAATTATATATTTGATATATTATTTTGCATTAACTAGTATTTGTTCACTTAAGATGGATTTTCTCACTTGATGTGCACATTGTGTATATGATATAGTTTTGTGCACTAGTTTGTATCATGTTTGATGATACATGCAAACTTGGGTGTGTGTTTATGTTAAACCATATTTAGTTTAATGGTTAGGTTTTATATTTGTTTTATTTATTTTCTTTAATTCATTTTTGGGAAGGATAAATGAAATGGTGGCTTGCTTTGTTCTTTTGTTGAAACTTCATGAAGCTTTGAAAGCTTGACCATTTTGTTTCTTTCCTAAACCTAACCATTAAACTAAACTATAGTTTATTCTCTACACTAAACCATGGTTGCTAAAATGATAAGAATGACTTTATTTTCTATTTTCATTATTCTTATCATATTCTTTTTCTTCTTCTTCTTCTTCTTCTTCAAGAAGGAAGAAGCTTGCTAGCTTCAATGGTGACTTGAGAAAAAGAGTGAGAAATCCAATTCTAAAGTGAACCCACTTCCTATTTCTTCATCCTCTACCACTTGCCATGTAGTATAGGGTGTTTTCTTCACAAGTTTCATGACTTGGTGAAGTTGGAGCTTGATCTTGTGTTGTCTCTGTTGGAGATAGTGCCCTCAGAGTCAATTATTGGATCACAGGCACGTGATTACAATGATTGAGGGGAGGACCTGTACCAGTAGGACAGTCTTACTCGAGATGATAGTATGCTATCTGGTTTATCTTTATCATCGTGTACTGCTTTAGGTGACCTTTCGAGTCGCTATTACACGTTGATAAAGCCCCTAGGATTCTTGCTTGACCACCAGCAGTATGAGGGCGATCATATAAGTGGGAGCTGGGGGTCTACAAGCACATCCTTAAAAGGTCCCTAGTCGTGGGAGATTCGAGACAGGGCATCGTTTCTGCAGAGTAGACTAGTGTATACAGTTGAGACCCCGACGAGGGACGGTGGCCGGTCTCACAAGCCACTGGTGTCAGTTGGTTCACCTAAGATGTATACAGGTGCTCATTGGGTTATGAGTACACCGGACAGGACTCGCCGGGAACCTGCTAGTTGGGATTATACCAGACGTCAGATAGCAGTTCCCTAGTGACATGTGTACAGGTTAGTTCATCGACCTGAGATCGCCATTTGTCTCGTGTGAGTTCCCACCGTACTTTGATTACTACCCTACCACGGCTCAAAAGAGTCGTGCAAACAGGTTTTAGTTGGGTACAGTCCCGAGCCACATGGAGGCAGTTAGCGGATCTTCAGGGGTTCGTCTCTCCCGGTTTTGGGGGTGAGGTCGTGCTGTGTCTAGGAGAGCCAGAACATGAAAAGTCCTTGGCCAAGGCAGGAGATTTGCTGGTAGGTATTCCAGAAGTATCTCAGGGTGTTCTTGGCTACACTCCGACACGACTTGTACCGCTTTTGGGGGTCTGACTTTTACCAACCCCCTAGGCCCGCCATGCGATGCTCATAGACGAACGGACCAGACTGTACGGATATTGTCAATGACAGGCTCAGTAGGGTGTCAGGATGAGTTCGCTCATCGACGTCCCTTTTGGTCAATAGCTGGTGGCCTGTCACGTATGGCTAATACCTCTGACGTGCTAGTGGTTAAATCCACAGCCATAGTATTGACGAGTCTTTAGAGTCCACCACACATTCAGTTACTCAGGTTTCGGGCGAAACGCTGTAGAGGCCGTATGGAGATATGGTAGGGTTCGATCAGATACGTGCGGTATTGCACGGATCGTGATCGGACGGTTTTTACTAGCCGGCTTTGGCTTAAGCCGGATTCTAGTTTTAGATAGTGTAGTTTTGTCTCTTTGTATTTGTGTTCAGTGGGAATACAAATGCGGGCATGTATTTGCAGTAGCGGGGTTTTCCTGTAATTTATTACGGGATCGGTTTTCTGGGGTTGCCAGTTTGCATTCCGTTCCGGCCGTTTTTCTATTTTTTCTTCACGGCCGGACTTTTCGTTGGAGGGTGTTAATTGCAAGTTTGCAATTAACATTTAGTGGAGGGGTTTCTTGTATTATTGTAGCCTCTTCATGATGAGATTCCATTCTTGTCCATTTCATTTGCTTTCCATTTGATGGTTGTTGATTTGGCTTAGGATTTGAAGTGGATGTGGTTTATGATCATTATCTTTTCTTTATCTTCCTGAATTAATTGATTTCTTTTTTCCACCCACTAAAATGGGGGCCGGCCACTGTTGTTGTGAGTGAAGGGAGTGGTTTAATATGTGTAGAATTCTCCTTCATGTTTTTTTTGGTGCCCCCCCTTTTGTGTGTGGCTGTGAATTAATTAATTCTCTTAGCATGGTTTTTTAATTAATTAACTACACACTTCACACATTTTGGTTTTCCAGAGAGCACAAAAACTTTTAGCCGAGCTCACTTCTTTTCAAGCTCCATTTTTCTTCAAGCCTTCATGAAAAATCCTTGTGCAAATATTCCTCCATCATGGCAACTATACTAAACCCCAAAGAGACAACTATTCTACACTATTCTATTGCAAGTCTTGGACGCGTCGGCTAGCCAATTTCACACCCGGATTGCCTCGGTCAAGAGGTGAGAGCCCGTAAAAGATTCCGGCTACGTGGTGCCCTTTCCGACGAGATGATGATGGACGGAGATTCCGCGGAAGATCGGAGTGGAGATGAAGACCGAAGGACCCGGATCGCTTGGTATAACTTCTCTACTCTTTTCTTTTTTGCTAGTTAGCTAGGTTAATGGCCCGATCCGGATGAAAAGTGCGCGGTGGTGTCGGTTGCAAGTTTTGCAAAGTTTTTTGTTTCCGCGTTTCCGGTGTCGGATCGACGGCCGGGACACCGCCGCGGGCTTACAGTCTCGACGTAGATCATCTTCGGCATCGATGTCGACAACCTAGCCCGATCTTCTCTCCGATGAAACCACCGCGAGAGTCTAGGATTCTGATGGTACAGCGGAGGGACGTCATCACGGAGCTAAGGTGGTGGAGGACCGGATCTACAAAGGTTGTAGTCTCTTTCTTTTTAGTTATAGTTGTTTACTTGCTTGCATTGCCTTACCTCTAGTAACGATCTAGTTTAGGGTTTCTCGGCATATAGAAATTTTTTGAATTGGCCATGTTTGATCACTTGTAGAACCTCATGGGTGTGCCTAGGAACCCTACAGAGCTTTACACGTCCCTGGATAGGCACATTTTACCGGTGGTATCAGAGCTACTAGGCATTGGATGTCGACCTATGGGGGGTTCTCACTGTGTGATAGTGTGGCGAAGCATAGGCTCTTACCCCCAGGGTGTCCCGAGACCGGCAGGTGTTCCGGCGGGTTGTAGTCCTCGTGAGGGGGCATGCGTAAAAAGAAGCGGCTGAGGGACCCGTTGGTGCCACGGCGACCCCATTGGATGGGGTGGCTGCCTGACCTACAGTGGTATCAGAGCCTCGCTAGAGCCTTAGGCGATGAGTAGACGGAGTTAGAAGTCCGATCGAACCGAAACCCTAATGCAAAATCCACTCTCTGTACATTTTTGAAAATTATGGATTTTTGTGAATTAAAAATATGCAGAAAAATAAGAAGGCTTTTGTAAGAATTACTATGAAGCACGTGAGCATGAATCGACCAAGTGGCCGCGGAACCGCGGCACGAGCATGGCATGTGCGGCGGTTCCGCGGCTATAAAGGGGCATCTTGTCATAGTTTTTGCACAGTAATTCATATATTTTAGTGCTGTATTTTCTGGGATATTTTATTATTTACTCAAGAGTTGAGTTTTCTGGGTTATATTGGGAGTTCGTAGATTCGATCGGATTATCAAACTTTGTCTATATGTGTTTCCGGGTAATTTTAGAATATGTTAAAAAGTTCGACCGGATATAAATACCCAATTTTTCCCCTGCCGGAAAATTTCCAATTGTTGGGTTTTTTCCGTAGTCTAAGTAGTGCAAGCAATGCGATGGTCTCTCTAGAAGACAACAAACCTTAACTCGATTATGTGACCGTCTTGAACTGCCCTTTGAACCTTAGGGTTTGGGGCAGTACGGCGTGCCACATGTGAGGCGTTGGCTTGACCCTTCTACGGCTGGACCGTTGGTACTGAGGCATGAAGTGAATGTTTTAAAACTTATTTCATGTGTTGAGCTGTTTCGGGAAAACTTGGGTGTTCGATTGTTCTATCGGAAAGTTTAACATTTTCTATTTATCCGGAATGTGATACAATATTTGGAATCCACAAGTAGTTATGAGATAACTGAAGGAATGTTATAAACATAGCAGTTTAGTCTTACTTGATCGGTTGCCACGGAATTTTGATGTGATCAAAAGTCCGTCGCAATCACGTAGCGTACGCGGATACTCGCCGGGTAAACTTAATAGACAGTCTCACCCCATAGCCCCGACCAAGTGACTGTAGGAGAACCCCGTCGCCGAAAGCATCCGTTCGGGTGCTCGCGGCATCGGTGTTCCGCCTTGGTGCACTTCGTCGACGGCGTCGGGGGTGCGGCCGCCTACTAAAGTTTGCGATGAGCATTCGATCAGGATATCGGGAATCTTGTTGAATTGCCCGACTTGATATTGAAAAGAGTTTTCGATAATGAGACTACTATATATTGGTATATATTTGTAGATGTTGTATATATTTTGCATCCGCGCTAGTCCAGTCCCCGCTCTGTCGTTAGTTAGCTAACCTAACGGGTGATGACGGGACCCAGTGGCGAATGCGGATGGCATATACGTACATCGGTATATTTTCGTTCTTTATGGTGTGATCAATTGATGGGACTGCATTGATTCGGATCAATGCAAGATAAACAAACCTATTCTGATGTTGTTGGAACACTTTTTCAAAAAGCAGTTATTGCAAGGGCGTTCTCTTTTGTTTTGCACAGTGGTATTCAGTTGGAATATCCTGCTCCTCAGTCGACGAGGCAAGGGCCGAGATCCCTTCACCGGGAGTGACCCCTTGGACAAAAGTTTGCGTCAGGGCAGTAACTTCACTATAGCCGATTACTTTTGCTTTGCATCGTGGTATTCAGTTGGAATATCCTGCACCTCATTCTACGGGGAAAGAGCCGAGATCCCTTCACCGGGAGTGACCTCTTTAGCAAAGGTTTTCGTTACTATATTTTTCAAAGCTATCAGTTCCTTCGACGATATCAAGTTCATTACGTTAAAGGTTTTCGCCAGAAACCATTCGTAGCCCTCCGTCATTTCAGTTAAATATTCGGTAGTATTCAAGCTATGTATTTTGACCTCACGCCAAGGCATAGTGTTTGGTAGCTGCCGGGTATTTATCTGTTGCATAGATAGATGCGTTGGTTTGGGACAGTCGTACTACTATTTTGGCCTACGTCAAGGGTATGTACGGGTGGGTTCAAATTAACCAGGATAATGACGGGTAGAACTTGACATGTGACTTATGATATTTTGACCTCACGCCAACATCATAAGAGCATGGGGTAAAAATCACATCGGGAGTTTCAAAAGAACTGAAACTTGCCAGATATGCGCATACCTTCTGGAGTGTGATAACGTGAGCGGATTCCGTCACGTTATCATGCGATGATAGTTGGATCCCGATTCCCACTGATGAGTTGGTTTACTCCTCGGATGATCCCGGCTAATTCTTCTTTCAGGTTTGGGGAAGAATTTGGCGTTACAGTGGGAGGTTTCCAGATTAGATAAAGTGACAACCATTCTGATCTAGGTTAGAGTGCACGCTGAGTGTTTCTTTTCTCTCTCTCTTTGGCAGCGACCATTGACCCGACCCTAGACTATGACTCAGTGACCAAATTGACCGAACCTTCTTAACACTGGCTTTTTGGATTGTCAGAGTTGCAGACCTCTTTGCCACTCCTACTTTTACCCTTTTCTCCGGGACACCCCGTATTACTACGAACGTCCACTTCCATTGGACAAAACCATCGTATGGTTATATACGAACTCGAAGGACTTCGAGGATGGTTTCAGGTTCTGGAGAAAACGAATAGGACTATTCAGTTGTCTTTTCCTTTTACCTTCTCTCAGGTTGCGAGTACTCCTTAGTTTAGGAGTAGTACACCTATTACGCAAATTGGATAGTCTTCTTCCAGACCCTAGGCTGGTGCCGACCGGTAGGGAATGAAGAAAGCCATTTAGCCTAAACGGTGTACAGAAGGTATTAAGTTCAGACAAAGAAAGGGATTAGTAAGAGGGCAAAGTAAATTGCGACTGCTATTCACGACCAAACCATGTACTTCTTTGTTAATCCTAAATCACCAATGAATTAAGTTCATTCGGTTGTCTTTTATCCTCACCTTCTCTTGCATTGCGAGTGCTTCTAGGATTAGGACAGTACACCCATTATGCTTATTGGATAGTCTTCTTCCAAACCATAGGCTGGTGCTGATCGGTAGGGAAGGAAGAAAACCATTTGGCCTAAAGGGGTGTACAGAAGGTAATGACTAAAGACATATAAAGGGATTTGGAAAGATGGCAAAGAATTATACGGTTATAGTTGTGAATCTGGATAATGGAAGAGGCATTACTAGGAATACCAGCATACCCCATCGAAACATTTCAATGTTTCAGTTTCACTGTGTACTGTTAAAAGAAAACTGATTTCCCAATTAGACACTTGCTCCAGGGTATGTATTTGCCAGGTATGATTCTCACATCTGTATGGTTTTACAGATGATGAGTGGGAGTAAGTTATTGGAAATTAGGTGACCATCCTCATTATATCGGGATTCGTTGGAATTGGTGATATTTGAGGAAGCCACCTGGGTTGTTTGCCGGTCGGCAAATATTTGGTTTTGAATATCCGTTGTTGTGCACCAATTTCAAATTGATATATCTGTACGTCTATTTTTATAGAGTGAGACATATCTTTTTGAAATTATGTCTATGACATTTACCTATACCAGTGGATGGTTAGGTAAGGAGCATTGAACAGCGGTGTAATTCTTCTTAACCAAAAGTACAGTTTTCAACCTACGACATACAGTGAATGAGTCACTAGACTCAAGGGACTTATACAGAGTATTGTATATTGTCCAGTGTCCATTAGGACAGAGGGGTTGGTCCTCGTACTATATTCTGTTTACTTTTAACTTCTCTAGTTCTTAGATATGTGTTTCGTAGAAACACATGGTCTAAGTTTTGAGGAGTTATAGGTATAAGAGTAAAGTAGAGAACCAAGTATTGCAAGTACCGGGATTCTTCAAGGTGATCGAAGATGTAGATACTTATGTATGGTATTCAGTTGATAGTAATGATTAAGAGAACTAGCTTCTCTTTCAGGTTACTCATAATTGGAAGTACTCCTAAGTTGAGTAACGCTGATCGGCCTCTCTTCCATTTAGTTGACATGCACTGGAGACAGCTGCATGATTTGAATCTGGTTCAATTAAATCAGTGCCTCTGTTTCTTGGATATAGAACAGTTCATATCTTGACATTGTTAAGATACGGGGAGTTGTCCGGCTTATGCTTAAAACCAGACTCTGGACAACTCAAGGCACGTTTCAGTAATGGCTGTTTGTGGGTTGACCCGGGCTATGACGAGGGTTGACTTTCTACCATCTGGAAGATCAATAGAGATATTGTTCTTGACTCGCCACAGTTTTATCAAAAATGGATTTTTTCAGAAAAACAGTAGTGGGAGTATGGTAGAACTGGAAGTGATTCTAGAACCGCAAACGATTACTGAAGATTTGATAAGAACCTAAAAGATTCAATCTGGTTTGACATTCCATTGGCCACTCCGCAGATAAGGTGGGTAACCTCAGGCACCCGAGAGGTACTTCGGTATGCTCAAGGACGGTGGCAGGGAAGTTCTTGTTTACCCACACTTGCCATTGCTGTTGTTCCAGACTGCGAGACCCGGCGGAAGGATGAGTATAGCGTTGTTCTAAACTTGCTTTAGAAGCGTACGTGTATATGACTCTGCCAGAGGGTTGTCGTAGTCAGTGGGAGCAGCGGAAGCATTGGTGGATATCAGGCTTATGTCTATTTATAGACTTAAGCAGATATAGCGGAGATAGATCATCTATTTCTGACGTGACAGTCATAGGTTTGACTTCATCAGAATAGGGGATGGATCGGTTAAGAAGGTAGTAGGGTGTGATGTCCTGATATTTGATGACATACACAGAGTAGGAAGTGATATTCCTATACTACGATCGGTTATACTATGGTCGTCACACAGTGGTTTCTCCATATAGGACTTGGATATTATATCAGATATTCTGGTTACTAGATCTATGGTTTTAGATCTAGATTTGGGTGGTTTCCCAATCTGGGAACTTTGACCGCATTCTATGAGTATTTAGAATGGACGACTCCTGGCACGGTAGTATACCTGCAGGTGATGGAGTCACCCTCTCTAAAGGTGTCTTACAGACTAAAGGGGAGAGGGATACGCATGATTGACAGATCACTTGCTTAGGCAATTGAGTCAATCATGAGATGTCAAGTACCACACCAGATGTTGTTCTTACAGTAGGTGCAATAAGTTGATATTGATCCAATCCTGGAGAAACGATCGGAATCAGTTTTAGAACATAAGTTGATGTTCTAGGATATGATAACGGTAGCCTCCTTTAGGAGACGGATATCATTCCAGGCTTTCAAGGTGACCTGGATGGCAGAGTGGCTGTCAGAGTTATAGTTTTTCCTTCTGACGAGGGGCAGTATTTTGGACAGATGGTCCAAGTGGATACTGAGGGAAGGCATGGCGCAGGAAACTGATTAAGTTCAGTTGTCGATACAGTCTAAGAAGTTTGGATTTGGAGTTCATTTATGAGCTAGGTCCCATCAGACATCCAGACATTCTAAGACAGGTATTGCTCATTTCGGGAGATGGCTTTCTCCGTGAACTTGAGATTTAGAGAGACATAGAAAGAAACATCAAAGCGGATCCACTCACTGAGGCCATTCCTCGAACGCAATAGTTTCGCAAACGAGCTTTGTGAGACTGACTAGTAGAGGAGTTGGGTGTTCGGTATCACACGGGCTGTGAGTATGAGACATCGCAATAATTAGCCTCGAGTGCAAGTGGGAGATTGTTGGAGATAGTGCCCTCAGAGTCAATTATTGGATCACAGGCACGTGATTACAATGATTGAGGGGAGGACCTGTCCCAGTAGGACAGTCTTACTCGAGATGATAGTATGCTATCTGGTTTATCTTTATCATCGTGTACTGCTTTAGGTGACCTTTCGAGTCGCTATTACACGTTGATAAAGCCCCTAGGATTCTTGCTTGACCACCAGCAGTATGAGGGCGATCATATAAGTGGGAGCTGGGGGTCTACAAGCACATCCTTAAAAGGTCCCTAGTCGTGGGAGATTCGAGACAGGGCATCGTTTCTCCAGAGTAGACTAGTGTATACAGTCGAGACCCCGACGAGGGGCGGTGGCCGGTCTCACAAGCCACTGGTGTCAGTTGGTTCACCTAAGATGTATACAGGTGCTCATTGGGTTATGAGTACACCGGACAGGACTCGCCGGAACCTGCTAGTTGGGATTATACCAGACGTCAGATAGCAGTTCCCTGGTGACATCTGTACAGGTTAGTTCATCGACCTGAGATCGTCATTTGTCTCGTGTGAGTTCCCACTGTACTTTGATTACTACCCTACCACGGCTCAAAGGAGTCGTGCAAACAGGTTTTTAGTTGGGTACAGTCCCGAGCCACATGGAGGCAGTGAGCGGATCTTCAGGGGTTCGTCTCTCCCGGTTTTTGGGGGTGAGGTCGTGCTGTGTCTAGGAGAGCCAGAACATGAAAAGTCCTTGGCCAAGGCAGGAGATTTGCTGGTAGGTATTCCAGTAGTATCTCAGGGTGTTCTGGGCTACACTCCGACACAACTTGTACCGCTTTTGGGGGTCTGACTTTTACCAACCCCCTAGGCCCGCCATGCGATGCTCATAGACGAACGGACCGGACTGTACGGATATTGTCACTGACAGGCTCAGTAGGGTGTCAGGATGAGTTCGCTCATCGACGTCCCTTTTGGTCAATAGCTGGTGGCCCGTCACGTATGGCTAATACCTCTGACGTGCTAGTGGTTAAATCCACAGCCATAGTATTGACGAGTCTTTAGAGTCCACCACACACTCAGTTACTCAGGTTTCGGGCGAAACGCTGTAGAGGCCGTATGGAGATATGGTAGGGTTCGATCAGATACGTGCGGTATTGCACGGATCGTGATCGGACGGTTTTTACTAGCCGGCTTTGGCTTAAGCCGGATTCTAGTTTTAGATAGTGTAGTTTTGTCTCTTTGTATTTGTGTTCAGTGGGAATACAAGATGCGGGCATGTATTTGCAGTAGCGGGTTTTCCTGTAATTTATTACGGGATCGGTTTTCTGGGTTGCCAGTTTGCAATCCGTTCCGGCCGTTTTTCCTATTTTTCCTTCACGGCCGGACTTTTCGTTGGAGGGTGTTAATTGCAAGTTTGCAATTAACATTTAGTGCAGGGGTTTCTTGCATTATTGTAGGCCTCTTCATGATGAGATTCCATTCTTGTCCATTTCATTTGCTTTTCATTTGATGGTTGTTGATTTGGCTTAGGATTTGAAGTGGATGTGGTTTATGATCATTATCTTTTCTTTATCTCCCTGAATTAATTGATTTCTTTTTTCCACCCACTAAAATGGGGGCCCGGCCACTGTTGTTGTGAGTGAAGGGAGTGGTTTAATATGTGTAGAATTCTCCTTCATGGTTTTTTGGTAGGCCCCCCCCTTTGTGTGTGGCTGTGAATTAATTAATTCTCTTAGCATGGTTTTTTAATTAATTAGCTACACACTTCACACATTTTGGTTTTCCAGAGAGCACAAAAACTTTTGGCCGAGCTCACTTCTTTTCAAGCTCCATTTTTCTTCAAGCCTTCATGAAAAATCCTTGTGCAAATATTCCTCCATCATGGCAACTATACTAAACCCCAAAGAGACAACTATTCTACACTATTCTATAGCAAGTCTTGACGTGTCGGCTAGCCAACTTCGCGCCCGAGTTGCCTCGGGTCAAGAGGTGGGAGCCCGTAAAAGATTCCGGCTACGTGGTGCCCTTTCGACGAGATGATGATGGACGGAGATTCCGTGGAAGATCGGAGTGGAGATGAAGACCGAAGGACACGGATCGCTTGGTATAACTTCTCTACTCTTTTCTTTTTTGCTAGTTAGCTAGGTTAATGGCCCGATCCGGATGAAAAGTGCGCGGTGGTGCCGGTTGCAAGTTTTGCAAAGTTTTTTGTTTCCGCGTTTCCGGCGTCGGATCGACGGCCGGGGCACCGCCGCGGGCTTACAGTCTCGGCGTAGATCATCTTCGGCATCGATGTCGACAACCTAGCCCGATCTTCTCTCCGATGAAACCACCGCGAGAGTCTAGGATTCCGATGGTACAGCGGAGGGACGTCATCACGGAGCTAAGGAGGTGGAGGACCGGATCTACAAAGGTTGTAGTCTCTTTCTTTTTAGTTAAAGTTGTTTACTTGCTTGCATCGCCTTACCTCTAGTAACGATCTAGTTTAGGGTTCTCGGCACATAGAAATTTTTTGAATTGGCCATGTGTGATCACTTGTAGAATCTCATGGGTGTGCCTAGGAACCCTACAGAGCTTTACAACGTCCCTGGATAGGCACATTTTACCGGTGGTATCAGAGCTACTAGGCATTGGATGTCAACCTATGGGGGGTTCTCACTGGGGAGACAGTGTGGCGAAGTATAGGCTCTTACCCCCAGGGTGTCCCGAGACCGGCAGGTGTTCCGGCGGGTTGTAGTCCTCGTGAGGGGGCATGCGTAAAAAGAAGCGGCTGAGGGACCCGTTGGTGCCCACGGCGACCCCATTGGATGGGGGTGGCTGTCTGACCTACAGTGGTATCAGAGCCTAGCTAAAGCCTTAGACGATGAGTAGACGGAGTTAGAAGTCCGATCGAACCGAACCCTAATGCAAATCCACTCTCTGTACATTTTGAAAATTATGGATTTTTGTGTATTAAAAATATGCAGAAAAATAAGCAGGCTTTTGTAAGAATTACTGTGAAGCACGTGAGCATGAATCGACCAAGTGGCCGCGGAACCGCGGCACGGGCATGGCATGTGCGGCGGTTCCGCGGCCATAAAGGGGCATCTTGTCATAGTTTTTGCACAGTAATTCATATATTTTAGTGCTGTATTTTCTGGGATATTTTATTATTTACTCAAGAGTTGAGTTTTCTGGGTTATATTGGGAGTTCGTAGATTCGATCAGATTATCAAATTTTGTCTATATGTGTTTCTGGGTAATTTTAGAATATGTTAAAAAGTTCGACCGGATATAAATACCCAATTTTTCCCCTGCCGGGAAATTTTCAATTGTTGGGTTTTTTCCGTAGTTTAATGACATTCTAAGTAGTGCAAGTAATGCGATTGTCTCTCTAGAAGACAACAAACCTTAACTCGATTATGTGACCGTCTTGAACTGCCCTTTGAACCTTAGGGTTTGGGGCAGTACGGCGTGCCACATGTGAGGCGTTGGCTTGACCCTTCTACGGCTGGACCGTTGGTACTGAGGCACGAAGTGAATGTTTTTAAACTTATTTCATGTGTTGAGCTGTTTCGGGAAAACTTGGGTGTTCGATTGTTCGATCGGAAAGTTTAACATTTTCTATTTATCCGGAATGTGATACAATATTTGGAATCCACAAGTAGTTATGAGATAACTGAAGGAATGTTATAAACATAGCAGTTTAGTCTTACTTGATCGGTTGCCACGGAATTTTGATGTGATCAAAAGTCCGTCGCAATCACGTAGCGTACGCGGATACTCGCCGGGTAAACTTAATAGACAGTCTCACCCCATAGCCCCGACCAAGTGACTGTAGGAGAACCCCGTCGCCGAAAGCATCTGTTCGGGTGCTCGTGGCATCGGTGTTCCGCCTTGGTGCACTTCGTCGACGGCGTCGGGGGTGCGGCCGCCTACTAAAGTTTGCGACGAGCATTCGATCAGGATATCGGGAATCTTTTTGAATTGCCCGACTTGATATTGAAAAGAGTTTTCGATAATGAGACTAAAATGCGGGGTTTATAATTGTTAGGCATGTGATGTCTAAGGAATTCATTTGATTAGGCATGTGATGTCTAAAGAGGTTGCGGAGTCCAACTGTTGTAGTTTTACACTTTCTTTTCTGCGACCGTAAGTGTAATATGTGATATCGCCGGTTTCGTTACTATATGTCAACGACAATTGGGATGGGCATATTTACTTACGTTGATGACATGTGATGTTATGTGTTTCTGGATATGTTATATTGGATCGTCGTGTTCGAATAGCCGGTGGTTTTTATGTGAGACGAGTATTTTTCATTTTTCATTTTTCATTTATGTAAAAAAAAGACTTGTATGTAATATTCTTTTATTGGGCACTTCCAGGTTGCGGAAGTTGTCACCGTTGATGTATATTATTTACTTTTTCGCATTAGGATAGACCCAAGGAAGGGAGCACAAGTAACCGGGTTCTAGGGTCCAGTGGGAGACCATCTCGAGGAGTCGAGTCCGGGTTTCCTAACCCTAGAATTGGTAGGGTTGCTTGCCGCTCTCGTAGGGGTCTAGGGGTATGGGATTGGCTATTCATCAAGACCGTGGAATCCGTGTTTTATACTGGCTCGTATTAAAAACACGGACGTCCTAGTATATCCAATATTTCATATGATATTTTCTGCTGCGTTATCTGTGATGTGATCATGTGATTTGTTCAGATAAATATAGTATATAGTATATATGATATATTATATAGACGTTGCTTATGTTTTACATCCGCGCTAGCCCTGCCCCGCTCTGCCGTTAGTTACATAACCTAACAGTGCAGACTGGACATCGAGGCGAATGCGGATGGCATAAGCGTACGTTATATTTATCTGTGATGTTTAGGTGGACTTAAATGATGGGACATTCATTAATGAGATTAATGAAAGAAAATAAACCTAAAAGATGTTGTGGAATCGAATTTCAAAATAAAACAGGTAGCTACAGTTCTTGCTTTGCATCGCGGTGTTCCTTGTAGAACATCCTGCACCTTATTCGATGAGGAAAGG
The DNA here is from genome assembly GCA_030015575.1 of Agapanthus africanus. Classification (NCBI taxonomy): domain Eukaryota; kingdom Viridiplantae; phylum Streptophyta; class Magnoliopsida; order Asparagales; family Amaryllidaceae; genus Agapanthus; species Agapanthus africanus. The sequence continues at coordinate 120,588,245 of CM057343.1, forward strand.
GCCGAGATCCCTTCACCGGGAGTGACCCCTTTAGCAATAACTGGAAGATGCTACACACTCGGTTTGTCTTTTGATTGCTTCTATAGTTTCTTCTTTGCACAGTGATATATATGATATATCCCGCACCTCATTCGATGAGGAAAGGGCCGACGATCCGTTCACCGGGAGTGACCCCTTTAGCAAAACTAGAAAAGCCTAAAAAACACTCCATTTAAAAACCATTTGATTCCGCAACGAGATCAAGTTCAAAGCGTTAAAGGTTTTCATAAAAAACCATCCGCAACCCTCCGTCATTTTAGGAAGTAGAGTACTTAGTATTCGTGCTGTGTTTGTTGACCATAGTCAAGGCACAGTGTACGGTAGCTAAGTGATGTCTTCCTACATCGCATATGATGCGATTAGTTAGGACAGCCGCGTGACTTTGTTGACCTTAGTTAAGGGTCATGTGGGTGGGTCTAATTAATCACGAAATGACGGGTAGAACTTGACTAGTACTTATGATTTGTTGACCATAGTTAAGGTCATAAGTGCTAGGGGTAAAAACCTTTATCGGGAGTTTCAAGTGTTGAAATTTGCAATGAGATTGCATACCTTCTATATGATAGTTGGATCCCGATACCCACTGCGAGTAATTGTTACTCATGGGAGAGATTTGCACTTTACAATTAGGTGTCTAGAAAGGTGTCAAAGGGGTTATGCCTCTGGGAAAATGAGGTTTACTGTAATTAGGTCCGTGCGAAAGCACGGGGAACCTCCCTCAAAGTACCGACACTGGCCTGGCTGAAAGATTGGTGAACTTGTAAAGTGTAATTAATCCCTGCTAGTCTTTCCTTTTAGAGTTTGAAGGAAGATTTGATAAAAATAGTGGGAGCCATCCTGATTAGATAAAATATATAACCAATCTAATCTTGCAAGAGCGCACGCAGAGTGTTTTCTTTTCTCTCTCTCCAGGTAGGGACCATATCACGCCTTAATCAAGATAATAATATGGATGTATTGACCGAACCCGCTTGTTATACTGAGCTGGGGAACGTTGGTCCCGCTCCAACTTATAATTGTTATAAGACAGAGCAGGAAATGGGGGAATACCAGAATTCCTATGCCGCCTAAACGAAGAAAGTGCATATGATGCATCTCCTTCGGGTGTGTTCATTATACAGAACTGTTTCTCAGTATCCTCTGCATCCTGTGTATCTGATACCGGATCAGGATCCCAGATATGTAATCTGTTACATAGGGCTACAGAAAGGCAGAGAACTGAGAACGGGTGATATGTTTCATGAGACAGAAAACGGGGCAAGTGTTGCAGGCAAGTCTGTTGGTCACTGTCACCCTGTATTAACAATACATTGATTCTGAACAAATGCTATTAGATACCGAACCTGATATACAAAATCATATCAGTCTCTTTATAAGTAAAGAAATGATAAAATTTTGTATTGTTGGATAATATTTTGAACATTTCCTATTTCAAAAGTTGATCGGTTCAGGCACGTTATCTAAAAGCATTGACGTTCTAAATCAAACTACAGTTCCTAGTATACAGAACACACACAAGAGGAAGAGTTCAGAAATGAACGAATCCTTCTTGAGGTATTGTAGACTAGGTCATATCAATGTGACCCGACTAGCTTAAGTTACATTTTAGATGCATATTTAAATCAGTTTGAATTTACATCTTGTGAAACTTGCCAGTCATGTCACAAAGATGAAATGACCATAGCTCTGTTTATTGGAAACAAAGAAAGAGTTAATGAACTCTTGGGACTGATACATGATGATGTTGTTGCGCCACGGCAGCGCCCCGGCCTCGAACCCGAGGCCAAAATGCGGAATAAAAATTTTTCCCTTGCTCGGAAACCGGCGCTACCGCGGACAATTGCCCGGATCGAAACCATTAACCTATACTAGCTAGCAAGAGAGATAGGGTGAGAAGTATACCGAGCGATCCGTGTCCTTCGGTCTTCGTCTCCACTCCGATCTCCCGCGGAATCTCCGTCACCTCCTCGCTCGTCGGAAAGGGCACCACGTAGCCGGAATCTTTTACGGGCTCCCGCCTCTTGACCGAGGTAACTCGGGCGCGAAGTTGGCTAGCCGACGCGTCCAAGGCTTGCTATAGAAATAGTGTAGTGAACTTGTCTCTTGGGGTTATAAGGTTGCCTCTCTCTCTTCCACCACAAGATGTGGCCGGCCCCCCCAAGAAGGAATGAGATTGGAGAGAGAAAAGAAAAACTCTCCATTTATCATATTGTGAAAAAGAAATGATAATGCAAAGATAAAGGTCACTCTCAATACTCTTTTCAACTCACAAATCAAACCATCAAATGAAAAGCAAGGATGAGAGCAAAATAGAATAAATCAATTATCAAAAAAAAAGGTCACTCTCATTTCAATCCAAATCCTTTCCACCATCCATCAAATGAAAAGCAAGTGATGAGATTAAAAAGGAATCTCATCATGACAAAGGCACATAAGCAACAAGACCCTCCACAAAAGAGTTATTTGCAAACTGCAAATAACCCCCTCCCAACAAGAAAGTCCGACCGAGAAGGAATGAAGGAAAACCGGACGGAACGGAATGCAAACTGGCAACCCCAGAAAACCGATCCCATAATAAATTACAGGAAAATCCCGCTACTGCAAATACATGCCCGCATTTGTATTCCCACTGAACACAAATGCAAAGAGACAAAATCTACACTGTACTAGACTAGGACCGGCTTAAGCCAAAGCCGGCTAGTAAAGTCCGTTCGATCCTGATCCGTGCAATACCGCACGTATCAGATCGAACCCTGCCATATAACTATACGGCAACTAGTACAAAACTGTCCAATCCTGATCCGTGCAATACCGCACGTATCTGATCGGACCCTGCCATATCTCCATACGGCCTCTACAGCGTTTCGCCCGAAACTTGAGTAACTGAAACTGAGTGTGGTGGACTCTAAAGACTCGTCAATACCTTGGCTGTGGATTTAACCACTAGCACGTCAGAGGTATAAGCCAATACGTGACGGGCCACCAGGTATTGACCAAATGGGACGTCGATGAGGAAGCTCACCCCGACACCCAACTGAGCCTGTCAGTGACAATAGCCGTACAGTCCGGTCCGTTCATCTATGAGTATCGCATGGCGGGCCTAGGGGGTTGGTAAAAGTCAGACCCCCAAAAGCGGTACAAGTCGTGTCGGAGCGTAGCCCAGAACGCCCTGAGATACTACTGGAATACCTACCAGTAAATCTCCTGCCTCGGCCGAGGGCTTTGCGTAATGGCTCTCCTAGACACAGCGCGACCTCACCCCCAATACCGGGAGAGATGAACCCCTGCAGATCCGCTCACTGCCTCCATGTGGCTCGGGACTGTACCCAACTAAAACCTGTTTGCACGACTCCTTTGAGCCGTGGTAGGGTAGTAATCAAAGCACAGTGGGAACTCATACGAGACAAATGACGATCTCAGGTCGATGAACTAACCTGTACACATGTCACCTGGGAACTGCTATCTGACGTCTGGTATAAGACCAACTAGCAGGTTCCCGGCGAGTCCTGTCCGGTGTACTCATAACCCAATGAGCACCTGTATACATCTTAGGTGAACCAACTGACACCAGTGGCTTGTGAGACCGGCCACCGCCCCTCGTCGGGGTCTCGACTGTATACACTAGTCTACTAACGGAGTATCGATGCCCTGTCTCGAAACTCCTACGACTAGGGACCTTTTAAGGATGTGCTTATAGACCACCAGCTCCCACGTATATGATCGCCATCATACTGCTGGCAGTCAAGCAAGAATCCTAGGGGCTCTATCAACGTGTAATAGCGACATGTCAGGTCACCTAAAGCAGTACACGATGATAAAGATAAACCAGATAGCATACTATCATCTCGAGTAAGACTGTCCTACCGGGATAGGTCCTCCCTCAATCATTGCAATCACGTGCCTGTGATCCAATAATTGACTCTGAGGGCACTAACTCCAACAATCTCCCACTTGCACTCAAGGCTAATTATTGCGATGTCGCATACTCACAGCCCGTGTGATACCGAACATCCAACTCCTCTACTAGTCAGTCTCACAAAACTCGTTTGCGAAACTATTGCGTTCGAGGAATAGCCTCAGTGAGTGGATCCGCTGTGATGTTTCTTTCTATGTCTCTCTATATCTCAAGTTCGCGGAGAAAGCTATCTCCCGAAATGAGCAATACCTGTCTTAGAATGTCTGGATGTCTGATGGGACCTAGCTCATAAATGAACTCCAAATCCAAACTTCTTAGACTGTATCATTAACTGAACTTAATCAGTATCCTGCACCATGCCGCCCTCAGTATTGCCTTGGACCACCTGTCCAAAATACTGCCCCTCGTCAGAGGGAGAACTATAACTCTGACAACCTCCTTGTCGTCCATGTCACCTTGGAAGCCTGGAGTGATAACCGTCTCCTAAAGGAGGCAGCCGTTATCATATCCCTAGAACATTCACTTATGTTTTAAAACTGCATCCGACTGTTTTTCCAGGATTGGATTAATATCAACTTATTGCACCTACTGCAAGAACAACATCTGGTGTGGTACTTGACATCTCATGATTGACTCAATTGCCTAAGCAAGTGATCTGTCAATCATGCGTATCCCTCTCCCCTTTAGTCTGTAAGACACCTTTAGAGAGGGTGACTCCATTACCTGCAGGTACACTACCGTGCCAGGAGTCGTCCATTCTAAATACTCATAGAATGCTGTCAAGTTACCCAGATTGGGAAACCACCCAAATCTAGATCTAAAACCATAGATCTAGTGACCAGTATGTCTGATATAATATCCAAGTCCCTTGTGGAGAAAACACTGTGTGACGACCAAAGTATAACCGATCGTAGTATAGGAATATCACTTCCCACTACCTTCTCAACAGATCCATCCCCTATTCTGATGACGTCAAACCCATGACTGTCACATCAGAAACAGATGATCTATCTCCGCTACATCTGCTTTAGTCTATAAATAGACATAAGCCTGATGTCCACCAATGCTTCCGCTGCTCCCACTGACTACGACAACCCTCTGGTGGAGTCATATAGACGCGCACTTCTAAAGCTAGTTTAGAACGATGCTATACTCATTCTCCTGCCGGGTCTCGCAACCTGGAACAACAACAATGGCAAGTGTGGGTAAACAAGAACTTCCCTGTCACCGTCCTTGAGGCTACCGGAGTACCTCTCGGGTGCCTGAAGTTACCCACCTTATCTGCGGAGTGGCCAATGGAATGTCAAATCAGATTGAATCTTTAGGTTCCTTATCAAATCTTCAGTAATCGTTTGCGGTTCTGGAATCACTTCCAGTTCTACCATACTCCCACTACTGTTTTTGAAAAAATCCATTTTTAATAAAACTGTGGCGAGTCTAGAACAATATTTCTATTGATCTGCCAGATGGTAGAAAGTCAACCCTCGTCATAGCCTGGGTCAACCCACAAACAGCCATTACAGAAACGTGCCTTGAGTTATCCGGAGTCTGGTTTTAAGCATAAGCCGGACAACTCCCCGTACCTTAACATCGTTAAGATATGAACTGTTCTATATCCAATATAGAACCAGAGGCACTGATTCAATTGAACCAGATTCAAATCATGCAGCTATCTCCAGTGCATGTAAACTAAATGGAAGAAGGCCGATCAGCGTTACTCAACTTAGGAATGCTTCCAATTATGAGTAACCTGAAAGAGAAGCAATCTGTCTTCATCATTACTATCAACTGAATACCATACACAAGTATCTACATCTTCGATCTCTTTGAAGAATCCCGATACTTGCTATACCTGGTTCTCTACTCTATTCAAATACCTATAACTCCTCAAAACTTAGACCCTGTGTTTCCACGAAACACATGTCTAAGAACTAGAGAAGTTAAAAGTAAACAGAATATAGTACGAGGACCAACCCCTCTGTCCTAATGGACACTGGACAACATACAATACTCTGTATAAGTCCGCTGAGTCTAACAACTCTTTCACTGTGTGTCGTAGGTTGAAAACTGTACTTATGGTTAAGAAGAATTACACCGCTGTTTAATGCTCCTTACCTAACCATCCACTGATATAGGTAAATGTCATCGACATAATATCAAAAGGTATATCTCACTCTATGAAAATAGACGTACAGATATATCAATTTGAAATTGGTGCACAACAGCGGATATTCAAAACCAAATATTTGCCGACCGGCAAACAACCCAGGTGACTTCCTCAAATATCACCGATTACAACGAATCCCGATATAATGAGGATGATCACCCAATTCCCAATAACTTACTCCCACTCAGCATCTGTAAAACCATACAGATGTGAGAATCCATACTGGTAAATACATACCCTGGAGCAAGTGTCTAATTAGGAAATCAGTTTTCTTTTAACAGTACACAGTGAAACTGAAACATTGAAATGTTTCGTCGGGGTATCCTGGTATTCCTAGTAATGCCTCTTCCATTGTCCAGATTCACAACTGTAACCGTATAATTCTTTGCCACCTCTCCAAATCCCTTTATATGTCTTTAGTCATTACCTTCTGTACACCCCTTTAAGCCAAATGGTTTTCTTCCTTCCCTACCGTTCGGCACCAGCCTATGGTTTGGAAGAAGACTATCCAAAAGGCATAAAGGGTGTACTGTCCTAATCCTAGGAACACTCGCAACGCGAGAGAAGGTGAAGATAAAAGACACCTGAATGTACTTTATTCCTATTTCTCCTGAACCAGAATCCATCCCCGAACTGGAACAAGTTCCTTTCGAGTTCGTATATAACCATACGATGGATTATCCAATAAAATGGGATCTTCGTAATGATACGGAGTGTCCTGGAGAAATACAAAGGTGATTTAGGATTGGCGAAGAAATACTTGGTTTGGTCGTGAATAGCAGTCGCAACTTACTTTGCCCTCTTACTAATCCCTTGCTTTGTCTTAACTTAATACCTTCTGTACACCGTTTAGGCTAACTGGTTTTCTTCATTCCCTACCGGTCGGCACCAGCCTATGGTTTGGAAGAAGACTATCCAATTTGCGTAATAGGTGTACTACTCCTAAACCAAGGAGTACTCGCAACCTGAGAGAAGGTGAAAAGAAAAAACAACTGAATAGTCCTATTCGTTTTCTCCAGAACCAGAAACCATCCTCGAAGTCCTTCGAGTTCGTATCTAACCATACGATGGTTTTGTCCAATGGAAGTGGACGTTCGTAATAATACGGGGTGTCCTGGAGAAAAGGGTAAAAGTAGGAGTGGCAATGAGGTCTGCAACTCTGACAATCCAAAAGCCAGTGTTAAGAAGGTTCGGTCAACTTGGTCACTGAGTCAAAGTCCAGGGTCGGGTCAATGGTCGCTGCCAGAGAGAGAGAAAAGAAACACTCAGCGTGCACTCTAACCTAGATCAGAATGGTTATCACTTTGTCTAATCAGGAAGCCTCCCACTGTACCTCAAATTCTCCTCCAAACCTGAAAGAAGAATTAGTCGGGATCACCCGAGGAGTAAACCAACTCATCAGTGGGAATCGGGATCCAACTATCATTGCATGATAACTTGACGGAATCCACTCAAGTCACCACACTCCAGAAGGTATGCGCATGCTTGGCAAGTTTCAGTTCTTTTGAAACTCCCGATGAGATTTTTTACCCCTAGGACTCAAGTGACCTTGACGGAGTCAACAAATCAAAGAGTCCTAGTCAAGTTCAACCCGTCATTATCTGGATTGCATTAAACCCACCCGTACGTGCCCTTGACGGAGTCAACAAGGCCGCACGACTGTCCTAACCAATCCCACTTATGCGACAAACAAGTACCACTTAGCTACCGTACACTACGCCTTGACGGAGTCAACAAACGCAGCACGAATACTAAATAATACCCATAAGAAATGACGGAGGGCTACGAATGGTTTTTGGCGAAAAACCTTTAACGTAATGAACTTGATATCGTTGAAGGAACTGCATAGTTTTTATAAAAATATAGTGACGAAAACCTTTACTAAAGAGGTCACTCCCGGTGAAGGGATCTCGGCTCTTTCCCCGTAGAATGAGGTGCAGGATATTCCAACTGAATACCACGATGCAAAGCAAAAGTAATCGGCTATAGTGAAGTTAATGCCCTGACGCAAACTTCTGTCCAAGGGGTCACTCCCGGTGAAGGGATCTCGGCCCTTGCCTCGTCGACTGAGGAGCAGGATATTCCAAATGAATACCACTATGCAAAACAAAAGAGAACGTCCTTGCAATAACAGCTTTTTGAAAAAAAATGTTCCAACAACATCAGAATAGGTTTGTTTAACTTGCATTGATCCGAATCAATGCAGTCCCATCAATTGATCACACCACAAAGAACGAAAATATACTGACGTACGTATATGCCATCCGCATTCGCCACTGGGTCCCGTCATCACCCGTTAGGTTAGCTAACTAACGGCAGAGCGGGGACTGGACTAGCGCGGATGTAAAACATATACAACGTCTACTAATATATATACCAATATATAGTATTTCGCTCAAGGCGTGAATAGAATGCAACATCACAGAAATGTACAGCATCACAGAACAATACAGATATCTGGAAGCCCCGGGTTTCACAGAGCCGCTGCTGAAACCCGACGTTCCCCTGGTCGTGTGGATAGCCTGTGCAATAAAATCCTAGACCCCTACGGGCGCGGCAAGTCACCCGCCAAAACCTGAAGCGAGGCAGCCCCCTTCAGCTCCGTGAATGGACCACCCAGCACTTCACAGAATCCGGTAACTTGGGCACCCCTCCTGGGTCAATCCTATACCCCCTACGAGTGCGGCGAATAGCCCGCCAATCCTAGAGTGAAGCCCCCTCCGTCTCAATGCCATGAGATGCGGGCCCGTTGCCCCCTAGAACCCGGCTATCCGTGCACCCCTCCGCGGGGTAATCCTAGTACAGAAAGTAAAATATACATACACCGGGTACATCGACCGCAACCAGGTCGTGCCCCAAAAGAATAATACAATCAGGCAGTGACGGCAGTCCACATGTCGGACGCTCGCCCCGCAATATCAAATGTACATAATACAACAAAACTATACTAGCATTGCATCCAGGCTATCCCCACGACCGATCCGCAACATCACAGCATAAACATAGAACATCAACGTGAAAGTCACGTTCGCAAATCCGTCTAACCGGGCTATAGCAGTTAGACCGGATTTACCGATCGAGTGACATTCACGGTCGCAGATATAATGTAAATACTGTGAAATAATGTGTTTAAAATTTTCCGATTGACCAAAAATTAACAAGTGGGCCCCAATCAAAACTGTAGCACTCACAGAAAACCTGGGCCCAATTTTAATATCCCAAAACCCATATTTTAAGTCCACAAGCCCACTGGAAAAAAATGATGAAGTGATCTCCTGTTCACGCGGCGGAAGCGCGGCAAATGTGGGGCTAACGCCGCCCTTCCGCGGTCAAAAGAAAGGATCACTGTATCAAATTTTTGCAGTAGTCTTAGATCTCCCTGCACATAATTCTGAGACCACCTGAAAAATTTTTAGACTCCAAAAAATTTCGACAGAACCTGATGTCAAGGAAAAATACGGTTTTTGGAATTTCGGTCGATCGGAACTGAAAAACACATTAGAACAAGCTAGGTAAGGTTAATGGCGTGGCTCTGATACCATGTTGCGCCACGGCAGCGCCCCGGCCTCGAACCCGAGGCCAAAATGCGGAATAAAAATTTTTCCCTTGCTCGGAAACCGGCGCTACCGCGGACAATTGCCCGGATCGAAACCATTAACCTATACTAGCTAGCAAGAGAGATAGGGTGAGAAGTATACCGAGCGATCCGTGTCCTTCGGTCTTCGTCTCCACTCCGATCTCCCGCGGAATCTCCGTCACCTCCTCGCTCGTCGGAAAGGGCACCACGTAGCCGGAATCTTTTACGGGCTCCCGCCTCTTGACCGAGGTAACTCGGGCGCGAAGTTGGCTAGCCGACGCGTCCAAGGCTTGCTATAGAAATAGTGTAGTGAACTTGTCTCTTGGGGTTATAAGGTTGCCTCTCTCTCTTCCACCACAAGATGTGGCCGGCCCCCCCAAGAAGGAATGAGATTGGAGAGAGAAAAGAAAAACTCTCCATTTATCATATTGTGAAAAAGAAATGATAATGCAAAGATAAAGGTCACTCTCAATACTCTTTTCAACTCACAAATCAAACCATCAAATGAAAAGCAAGGATGAGAGCAAAATAGAATAAATCAATTATCAAAAAAAAAGGTCACTCTCATTTCAATCCAAATCCTTTCCACCATCCATCAAATGAAAAGCAAGTGATGAGATTAAAAAGGAATCTCATCATGACAAAGGCACATAAGCAACAAGACCCTCCACAAAAGAGTTATTTGCAAACTGCAAATAACCCCCTCCCAACAAGAAAGTCCGACCGAGAAGGAATGAAGGAAAACCGGACGGAACGGAATGCAAACTGGCAACCCCAGAAAACCGATCCCATAATAAATTACAGGAAAATCCCGCTACTGCAAATACATGCCCGCATTTGTATTCCCACTGAACACAAATGCAAAGAGACAAAATCTACACTGTACTAGACTAGGACCGGCTTAAGCCAAAGCCGGCTAGTAAAGTCCGTTCGATCCTGATCCGTGCAATACCGCACGTATCAGATCGAACCCTGCCATATAACTATACGGCAACTAGTACAAAACTGTCCAATCCTGATCCGTGCAATACCGCACGTATCTGATCGGACCCTGCCATATCTCCATACGGCCTCTACAGCGTTTCGCCCGAAACTTGAGTAACTGAAACTGAGTGTGGTGGACTCTAAAGACTCGTCAATACCTTGGCTGTGGATTTAACCACTAGCACGTCAGAGGTATAAGCCAATACGTGACGGGCCACCAGGTATTGACCAAATGGGACGTCGATGAGGAAGCTCACCCCGACACCCAACTGAGCCTGTCAGTGACAATAGCCGTACAGTCCGGTCCGTTCGTCTATGAGTATCGCATGGCGGGCCTAGGGGGTTGGTAAAAGTCAGACCCCCAAAAGCGGTACAAGTCGTGTCGGAGCGTAGCCCAGAACGCCCTGAGATACTACTGGAATACCTACCAGTAAATCTCCTGCCTCGGCCGAGGGCTTTGCGTAATGGCTCTCCTAGACACAGCGCGACCTCACCCCCAATACCGGGAGAGACGAACCCCTGCAGATCCGCTCACTGCCTCCATGTGGCTCGGGACTGTACCCAACTAAAACCTGTTTGCACGACTCCTTTGAGCCGTGGTAGGGTAGTAATCAAAGCACAGTGGGAACTCATACGAGACAAATGACGATCTCAGGTCGATGAACTAACCTGTACACATGTCACCTGGGAACTGCTATCTGACGTCTGGTATAAGACCAACTAGCAGGTTCCCGGCGAGTCCTGTCCGGTGTACTCATAACCCAATGAGCACCTGTATACATCTTAGGTGAACCAACTGACACCAGTGGCTTGTGAGACCGGCCACCGCCCCTCGTCGGGGTCTCGACTGTATACACTAGTCTACTAACGGAGTATCGATGCCCTGTCTCGAAACTCCTACGACTAGGGACCTTTTAAGGATGTGCTTATAGACCACCAGCTCCCACGTATATGATCGCCATCATACTGCTGGCAGTCAAGCAAGAATCCTAGGGGCTCTATCAACGTGTAATAGCGACATGTCAGGTCACCTAAAGCAGTACACGATGATAAAGATAAACCAGATAGCATACTATCATCTCGAGTAAGACTGTCCTACCGGGATAGGTCCTCCCTCAATCATTGCAATCACGTGCCTGTGATCCAATAATTGACTCTGAGGGCACTAACTCCAACAGATGTATGTAAGGTCTCCTGTCTACACATGCCAGGACCGGTTCTTTGTACTTCATTACATTCTCTGATAGTCTCTCAAGATTCAGCCATATGTTCCTGTTGAAACATAGGACCGAACCTTTTGAGATATTCACAGAATATAAGTTAGAAGTAGAGAACCAAAAACCGGGTATAAGTATTATGTCCTATGATAAGATCAGGGAGGAGAATACTTGTGCATGGAATTCTTGGACTGTTCTAAAGGAGAATGAGATTCTCTCTCAGTATTACTCCTCTGAATACACCACAGCACAACGGTGTATCAGGGCGGAGCAATCGCACCGTATTAGATATGGTGTGCTCTATTATGAGTACTACTGAGTTACCTATTTCCTTTTGGAGTTGTGCACTTAAGAAGCAGCATACCTATTGAATTGGGTTCGAATCAAATCAGTGCCTACCACTCCATATGAGATATGGTATGGGAAGAGCCTATCTCTTAAGTTAGTTAAGATTTGGGGTTGTCCGGCCTATGTCTAAAAGCAAAATCCGGACAAAATCGAGGCAAGGTCAGTTCTGTAGAGCTGGAAAGGTTCCAGCTATACAAAATTGCAGCTGATGATTTGACAGAACCAAAGGATTCAATAGTTCCCAACGAACCTCAGCCTCTCCGCCGATCTGGTAGGGTTCCTCACCTGTCTGAGGGATACTTCGGTTTCTCGATGACAGTGGGAGCGAGGAATGCATCATGAGATGATGACCCAACTATTTTCGAGCAGGCCATCGAGAGTGGGGAATCTGTAAGAATGGCTGGATGCTTAGCGATCTGAGATGGAATCCATGTACACCAACAAAGTATGGACTTTGGTTGCTATATTTGAAGGGTTAAATCCCCATCAGGAGCAAGTATATCTTGAGAAGATTACTTGGTGTAGATGGAAAAGTTGAGACTTTCAAAGCTGGACTTGTTAAAGGTTTTCGTCATCAACCAGGTATGGATAATGATGAAACCTTTTCCAGGGACTATGCTTAAGTCCATCCAGATCCTACTTGCCATTGCTACATACCATAACAACGATATCTGGTGGTTGGGTGTCATGACTATTTTTCTAAATACTGATTTAGAAGAGAACGTCTATAAGTACACAGCCAGAGAGCTTCGTAAACAGTAGGAGCAGCGGAAACATGTACAAGTTGCTTTCCAAGATAAAGCAGGTATCGCGGAGTTGGAACGTCTGTTTTGATGTGGTAGTCGAAGTGTTTGACTTCATCAAAATGGTAGATGAACCTTGTATGTACAAAAAGATAGTAAAGAGTAAGGTGGTCATCCTCGTATTGTACGTGGACAACATACTCTTGATAGGAAAAGAGTTTCCTATACTACGATCGGTCGATCTCCTTTTATCACATGGATTCTCTAATAGGATAAAGGTGATACCTCTTAAATCCTGAGATTTGGATCTATGAGATAGATCTAAAGGGATGTTAGGGTTCTCACTAGGTATAGTGAGATTGTATCAGACGATCCTGGGAAGAATCACTGGAAAAGTTCCAGACTGATAAGCACGACTGAGTGTCAGTCGCAGGCATTGTCTTTACCCTCAGTGGTGGGACGGTATGTTGGAAGAGTTCCAAGCTAGATACCGTGGCAAACTAGACGAGAAAGGCTGGTAACATCGCTATTAAAGATACTACCAAAGAGGCAGTTTGGGTGTATATTGGTTCATAAGATGAACTAGGTTCTTACCATTGTGTGACAATGGAAGTGTGGCTATGGCCCAGGAACCCTGGTCCCATCAGTGACCTAGTCCCATCAGTGACCCAGACATATTCTGAGGCAGCATCACCTGATCATGGAGATAGTTGATCTCCAGGGTGATCGAGGTTAGGAGAGTAGACTCAGAGGACAACACGGCGGATCCACTCACAAAGGCTTTTTCCCAGAGAGAGACTTAAATGGGATAGTTGAGTATGTGATACTGCAACCACTGCTACAGGTGGCCTTAGTGCAAGTGGGAGATTGTTAGTTATATGTATGCCCTAGAGGCCATTACTGTACAGTGGATGTATATTGTAGTGGATGCTGGGACATATATAGGTAGGACTTTCTTGCTCGACATGATAGTACGCTATCTGGTTGCTCTTTATCTTAACATGTATACTTTCTGTCTCTCTGTTACATGTTGATAAAGCCCTTATGATGTGTACTCGACTTCCAGGAATATGATGCAGATCATACTAGTGGGGCCTGGGTAATCAATGAGTACATCCTTCAATGTTCTTAGTCGTGGGAATATCGAGATGGGGCATCGATATTCCAGAGTAGACTAGCGCATATCTTCTCGACCCATGTGATGGGTGAAGGATGATCCCATATCCATTGGTGTTTGACATCAGAGATGGTATGCGGGTGCTCAGTGGAGACTGGGTACACTGAACGGACTCGCCGAGAACTCCCAGATGGTATTATACCTCACGTCAGATGGCAGTTTTCTGGTGACACTGGTACAGATTAGTCTGTTGACTCGAGATCGTCATAGAGTCTTGTGTGTCTCCCACTGTGCTTTGATTTCCACCCTACCATGGCTCTACTGAGTCGTGCAAACAGGTGGTTTTTGGGTACAGTCCCGATTCATATGGAGGCAATAAGCGATAGGAGGGGATTCGTCTCTCCCGGTATTGGGGGTTGATGTTGCGCTATGCACGACTGGCCATAACTGGAAATCCCTGGCTAGGGTTGCAGTGATCTACTGGTAAGTGTTATCAGTAGTTTCACATATGTTATGGACCTCACATCGGCATGACTTATCGAGCTATTGGGGTCTGACGTTTACCATCCCTAGTCGAGATATGCGACATATAAGACGAACAGACCGGATTGTATGGTAAGTGTTACTGGTTGGATTCACAGGAGTGTGAGCGGGCTTGCTCGTCGATCTTCTGATCGCTCAATACCAGGGTGGCCGTTACGTTTAGCAGACCGCTTGCGGCTTGTGGGTGTTTGATATGATCATCACCTACTGCCGGCGTATTGACGAGTCTTTAGAGTCCTACACAGAGGTTTCCTGGCTCAAGCGAAACGAAATAGGAGCGCATATGAGATATGTGCGGGACCGAGAATAATGCGTGTATGTGATACCGTATTCTATTCTCGCGATGAATGTATCGATTGGTTGTATGCGATATAACCTAGTTATCGAATCGAGGATTGATTCGATAAGTCGATACTTCGGATATTAGCCGGTCATATGCGATATGACCGGATCGTTAAATCAAGTGTTGATTTAATGATTTAATGTATAATTATATATTTGATATATTACTTTGCATTAACTAGTATTTGTTCACTTAAGATGGATTTTCTCACTTGATGTGCACATTATGTATATGATATAGTTTTGTGCACTAGTTTGTATCATGTTTGATGATAAATGCAAACTTGGGTGTGTGTTTATGTTAAACCATATTTAGTTTAATGGTTAGGTTTTATATTTTATTTATTTATTTTCTTTAATTCATTTTTGGGAAGGATAAATGAAATGGTGGCTTGCTTTGTTCTTTTGTTGAAACTTCATGAAGCTTTGAAAGCTTGACCATTTTGTTTCTTTCGTAAATCTAACCATTCAACTAAACTATAGTTTATTCTCTACACTAAACCATGGTTGCTAAAATGATAAGAATGACTTTATTTTCTATTTTCATTATTCTTATCATATTCTTTTTCTTCTTCTTCTTTTTCTTCAAGAAGAAAGAAGCTTGCTAGCTTCAATGGTGACTTGAGAAAAAGAGTGAGAAATCCAATTCTAAAGTGAACCCACTTCCTATTTCTTCATCCTCTACCACTTGCCATGTAGTATAGGGTTGTTTCTTCACAAGTTTCATGACTTGGTGAAGTTGGAGCTTGATCTTGTGTTGCCTCGACGTAGATCATCTTCGGCATCGAAGTCGACGACCTAGCTCGATCTTCTCTCCGATGAAACCACCGCGAGAGTCTAGGATTCTGATGGGTATAGCAGAGGGACGTCATCACAGAGCTAAGGAGGTGGAGGACCTGATCTACAAAGCTTGTAGTCTCTTCCTTTTTAGTTAAAGTTGTTTACTTGCTTGCATCGCCTTACCTCTAGTAACGATCTAGTTTAGGGTTTTTCGGCACATAGAAATTTTTTGAATTGGCCATGTTTGATCACTTGTAGAACCTCATGGGTGTGCCTAGGAACCCTACAGCAACATGAGTATATACTTAGAGATATGATGGAAGGTCGCTAGTCACCGAGGAGGGATGCTAGGACAAGTGATTCGTTCGCTTACCCAGATGCGAGGTCATCAGATAGGTTGCTTCCAGCTAGAAACGACTTCACGCGGAGACGTTGAGAGCCGATAGAGACGATCGAATGTAAGGAGCCCATTTTCCAAGTTTAAAGTATACGGAAAGACATGCAGGTGATTCTATAGACCCTCTAGAAGAATGAAACCCTAACTCGACTTAATGACCGTGTGAAAGCCTTTGAACCGTATGGTTTGCGGCAGTTCCGCGGCGCCATTAGTGAGGCTTGGGTTTGCCCTTCTACGGCTGGACTACCGACGCTGTGGCATGTACTCGATACTATTAAACTGTACTCAAGATGTTGATCTCTTGGGGGATTATAAGGTTCTGACAAGTCGATTGAATGATTCGACATCATTCGGATATCATGTAATGGGATGCATTACTTAGGAGACTCCAGATACGAATATAGCCGTTGGAGCACGGTCTATGCAGCCACGATGAGACGAGTCCGAATCAGTCGACATTGAAGCAGAGTGAAGTAAAGAGTTCGCTAGAGATTTCGACGAGATGACGTTCCCCTCCGCTGACATCAGAGATGCGATACGCACGCGGAGGCATTGTATATTGATATACCTTCCAGAAAGAGGCGTGATGAGTACGCAGCCATTCCGGAACAAGAATTAGCTTCAGCATTGGACGATGACTTCCGGGCAATACGGCAGAAAAGAGATATGCGAGAGACTTTGGATCGACCGTAGCCGAGAGCATTGCAGTGCGCAGATTGAGACGTGACGTCGAAGTGGACGGAGATACAGACAAGCGGATAAGAGGTTCGTGCGAGACGCTGACGAGCTGTCATTACTTCCCGTCGAGACCAGAGGTCAGATATGCTTACAGAGGCGTTGGGATGCAACCAGATTCTGAGAAATGTTGTGCTGAGGACACAGATGTCCATTGAGCGAGAAGAGATTATGCAAGAGTACCAGCCTCCGTACAGTTCGGCATAGGCAAGATCAGAAGAGACCTTGAGCGGGATTCCTTCCAGGACACTACTGCAATGATGTTTGCACCCAGGATCAGATGTGTGATGTGCATTCAGAGAGCCAGAGGCCGACGCCAGAGATATGCTTCTTTACGAGTGGTTGTGAGAGCTGACCGAGAGATGACTAGAGAAGTGCCAGAACGGAATCGTCCCCGTTAGAACACCTGATAGGCGGATGAGCCGATGGATTGCGAGATAGGTAATCCACAGGAAGATAAGGACCCAGAGATAGAGGACGCCAGACCGTGAGCAAGAGGCAAGTAGATATCTTGCGCTGCTAGCATTGGATGCACCGACTCCTTCTCGACCTTGAAGGAAGAACTACCGACGACGGTACTTATGATTTGTGAGTTTTTGATTCGGTTATCACGTATCCGTCATCTTGGATTTCGGTATTTTGGGCGTTCTGTTTGCATGATTTAGTTTTGATGACTGAGTTTCATGATATTTGTTTCATACACCCACTGGGTATTTATACTTTGCGCATAGTTATTATATTTGAGCTATTGATTGTGATTTCACGCCTATCTTATGCAGTGATTTGATTTACACTTCCAGCATAGTTTTCTTGCACCTTTAGTGTTTTGATATACGATTCTGGTGCACGCCAAATGCACTGAATCGGGATTCTTCATGCATGTCAAATGCACCTAATTTTGCTGTCAGGCACACTCGTTGCCTACGACAGATTTTTTCGTGCACACCCGTTGCACCTAGATGTTGTTTTGTGCCCATATATGGCACATATATGGATTTTGATTTCCGTGCGCACCAGACGCACCGGATATTCTTATATACATTTTGGGGAATGATTTCTTATTGAGCAGTACATTTTTATGATATTCGCTACGTATTGATGTTTTCGGAACCCCGACAATTTGGATTTTTACTGAAATGTTTTGGTATTTGGGGGTTTAAATATAAATTCGGGGACCGAATTTATTTAAGGGGGTATATTGTAACATTTCAAAAAAATAAAATATTAATTTTTGGGAATTTTTATAATTTAATATTATTTTAATGAATATTTTAATATTTTGGTATTATTAAATACAAATAAATGGGAAAAATTTTGGAAAATTCTAAAATAGGGTAATTTATGGAATTATGCCATTCTTAAGATTTTATGATTAGTTATATGCTAATTTAATGGTAATCGCGATTAAAAATCGCTAATCGTCTTTTAAACAATTTTGTGCAAAACATGCACATATCTTTTATTTTCCTACACTTGTGCATTTTCTACCATGGTTTCTCATTTGGGTTTACTATTTGAGTGAGAAGGAATTAAGAGAAAAGGAAAAGAAAAGAAAAGGAAAAAGTAGCATGATGATGAGAGAGAGAGAGTAGGTTGCTTTTGACTTTTGACCCTTTCCTCCATCATTTTCACCTCATTTTCTCTCCCCCCTTCATAGAGCTGCTGCTGCTCCTGCCCTCTCCCTCTTCTTCCTCCTCCTTCTTCAACTTAGATCCACCATTAAAACCTAACCAAAACCCTATCCCCATTTCACAAAAGTTGCTCCCAAGCTCAATAGCTATACATTGGACTAAGCAAGGGCTTATCTTGAGGACTTTGTGCAACTCAAGAATTTTCTTGAGTTGCCAAAGAAGGTAATTTCTGCACCCCTATTTTAGTATTTCAATTCTTATTGCATCAATTCTAGTTTCTTGTCGATATGGTGTCGTTTGATGGACTTGTGAACCTCAAGTTAGGGTTTAGGGTAAATCTGAAATCAAAGGTGAAATTGAAGCTTGTAGTGATCTTAGAACCCCTGTTGGGATGTTGTATTGGACAATACCTGTAATATGAACCAAGAATACGGATTTACGGAATCGATATCGGGGAAAACTGCAAATCTGTCACTGTGTTTGGGAATCTGCTATCACCCGAGACGTCTAAAAATAATTTTGAGTTGGGAGTGAGATGTGCAGGCAAAAGAAACCAACACCCAAAGACCTAGCCCCTGTTAGTTATATGTATGCCCTAGAGGCCATTACTGTACATAGGATGTATATTGTAGTGGATGCTGGGACATATATAGGGAGGACTTTCTTGCTCGACATGATAGTATGCTATCTGGTTGCTCTTTACCTTAACGTGTATACTGATTGTCTCTCTGTTACATGTTGGTAAAGCCCTTAGGATGTGTACTTGACTACCTGGACTATGATGCGGATCATACTAGTGGGGACATGGTAGTCCATAAGTACATCCTTCACAGTCCCTAGTCGTGGGTATATCAAGACGGGGCATCGATATACCAGAGTAGACTAGCGTATACCTTCTCGACCCATACAGATGGGCGATGGATGATCCCATATCCATTGGTGTTTGGCATCAGAGGAGATATACGGGTGCTCAGTAGAGACTGGGTACACTGGACGGACTCGCCGAGAACTCCCAGATGGTATTATACCTCACGTCAGATGGCAGTTCTCTGGTGACACTGGTACAGAGTAGTCTGTTGACCCGAGATCGTCATAGAGTCTTGTGTGGTTCCCACTGTGCTTTGATTTCCATCTTACCACGTCCAAGAGGGCGTGCAAAACGGTGGTTTTTGGGTACAGTCCCGAGTCACATGGAGGCAATGAGCGATAGGAGGGGATTCGTCTCTCCCGGTATAGGGAGTTGATGTTGCGCTGTGTTTGATTGGCTATAACAGGAAATCCCTGGCCAGGGTTGATGAGATTTACTGGTAAGTGTTACCAGTAGTATCTCGAATTGTTATAGACCTCATATCGACACGACTTATCGAGCTATTGGGGTCTGACGTTTACCACCCCTAAGCGAGATATGCGACATATCAGACGATCAGACCGGACTGTACGGTAGTGTTACTGGTTGGATTCACTGGAGTGTGAGCGGGCTTGCTCGTCGATCTTCAGATCGCTCAATACCCGGGTGGCCGTTACGTTTAGCAGACCGCTTGCGGCTTGTGGGTGCTTGATATGATCATCACCTGCTGCCGGAGTATTGACGAGTCTTTAGAGTCCTACACAGAGGTTTCCTGGCTCAAGCGAAACGAAATAGGAGCGCATATGAGATATGTGCGGGACCGAGAATAATGCGTGTATGTGATACCGTATTCTATTCTCGCGATAAATGTATCGAATGGTTGTATGCGATATAACCTAGTTATCGAATCAAGTATTGATTCGATAAGCCGATACATTGAATACTAGTCGGTTGTGTGCGACATGACCGGACCATTGAATCAAGTGTTGATTTAATGATTTAATGCATAATTATATATTTGATATATTACTTTGCACTAACTAGTATTGGTTCACTTTAAACGGATTTTCTCACTTGGTTTGTGCACATTGTATATGTGATATACTTTTGTACACTTGATTGTATCATGTTTGATGATACATGTTTAACTATAGTTAAGTGTAATGAATTAAGCCATGGTTAAACTAATGATTAGGGTTTTCTTTTCTTACTTATTTATTTATTGATTTATTTTGAATAGATGAGAAAAGAATGGTTGCTAATTTTGGAGTTTAGTTGAAGCTTCATGAAGTTTTGACTTTGTAACCATTCTTGTCTTCATCTTTAACCCTAACCATTAATCTAACCTTAGTTTAATCTCTACACTTGACCATGGTTTATATTATGATAAGTTTTCATTTTCTTTTCATTTTCATAATTAACTTATCATAACATTATTCTTCTTCTTCTTCATTTCTTCAAGTGAAGAAAGCATGCCTCCATCAATGGCAAGTGATGAAAAAGAGTGAGAAATCCAAATCTAAAGTCTACCCACTTTCTATTTCTTCATCCTCTACCTCTTGCCAAGTAGTAGAGTGTGTTTTCTTCACAAGTTTCTTGACTTGGTGAAGTGAGAGCTTGATCTAGCGATACCTCGACATAGATCATCTTCGGCATGGACATCGACGACCTAGCTTGCCCATTCTCCGACGAAGCCGACGCTAGAGCCCGGGAACTCATTTGGACAGCGAGGGGACTTCGTTGTGGAGCTTTGGAGGTGGAGCACCGGATCTACAAAGGTTGTATTTCCGATTCTTATAGTTAAGTGTTAACTAGTTACTTTGTTCGCCTAGAAATCTAGCCAACGATCCGTATTAGGGTTTCTCGGCACCTATAATTTTTGAAATTGGCATGGTTGATGCCTTGTGAGACCTCTAGAGAGTGCCTAGGAACCCTACAGTGGTATCAGAGCCTAGCTAGAGCCTTAGGCGAAGTCTAGACGGAATTTGAAGTCCGAACGAACCCGAAACCCGATCACAAAATGCTCTCTGGACTTTTTCCAAAATCGTGGATTTTTCCAAATTAAAAATATGCAGAAAACTCAGCAGGGAAATCTAAGAATTACGGTGCAAAAAGTTTTGCATGAACAGTGTAATCGACGGCGGAACCGCGGCATAAGCCTTGCTTATGCGGCGGTTCCGCGGCAGATCTGTGACGTCATCCCTAACTGTTTGCACAGTAATTCATTGTTTCAGGTGCTGAGTTCTCTGGGTATTTTTAAAATTTATTCAAGAGTTGAATTTTCTCGAGTTGTTTTGGGGATTCGGTGTTTCGATCGGAATATCAGATTTTGTCTAAGTGGCTTTCCGGATAATTTTTAGAATATGTTAAAAAGTTCGACCGGATATAAATACCCAATTTTTCCCCTGTCGGGAAATTTCCAAATGTTGGATTTTTCCGTAGTTTAACGACGTTCTAAGTAGTGCAAGTAACGCGATGGTCCCTCTAGAAGACAACAAACCTTAACTCGATTATGTGACCGTCTTGAACTGCCCTTTGAACCTTCGGGTTTGGGGCAGTACGGCGTGCCACATGTGAGGTGTTGGCTTGACCCTTCTACGGCTGGACCGTTGGTACTGAGGCACGAACTGAATGTTGTTAGACTTATTTCATGTGTTGACCTGTTTCGGGAAAACTTGGGTGTTCGAATATTCAATCGGAAAGTTTAACATTTTCTGTTTATCCGGAATGGGATACAATAATTGGAATTCACAAATAGTTATGAGATAACGGAATGAATGTTATAAACATAGCAGTTTAGTCTCGCTTGATCGGTTGCCACGGAATTTTGATGTGATCAAAAGTCCGTCGCAATCACGTAGCGTACGCGGATACTCGCCGGGTAAACTTAATAGACAGCCATAGCCCCGACCAAGTGACTGCAGGAGAACCCCGTCGCCAAAAGCATCTGTTCGGGTGCTCGCGGTAGCGGTGTTCCGCCTTGGTGCACTTCGTCGACGGTATCGGGGGTGAAGCCGCCTACTAAAGTTTGCGACGAGCATTCGATCAGGATGTCGGGAATCTTGTTGAATTGCCCGACTTGATATTGAAAAGTGTTTTCGATTTTGAGACTAAAATGCGGGGTTTATAATGATTAGGCATGCGATGTCTGAGGTGATTGCGGATTCCAACTGTTGTAGTTTTACACTTTCTTTTCTGTGACCGTAAGTGTAATATGTGATATCGCCGGTTTCGTTGCTATATGTCAACGACAATTGGGATGCGCATATTTACTTATGTTGATGACATGTGATGTTATGTGTTGCTGGATATGTTATATTGGATCGTCGTGTTTGAATAGCCGGGGGTTTTTATGTGAGATGAGTGTTTTTCATTTTCATTCATGTAAAAACTTGTATGTAATATTCTTTTATTGGGGCGCTTCCAGGTTGCGGAAGTTGTCACCGTTTGTATATTATTTACTTTTCCGCACTAGGATAGACCCAATGAGGAGGGCACAAGTAACCGGGTTCTGGAGTCCAGTGGGAGACCAACTCGAGGAGTCGAGTCCGGGTCTCCTAACTCCAGAATTGGTAGGGTTGCTTGCCGCTCTCGTAGGGGTCTAGGGGTGTGGGTTTGGCTATTCATCGCGACCGTGGAATCCGTGTTTTATACTGGCTCGTATTGAAAACACGGACGTCCTAGTATATCCAATATTTCATATGATTCTTCTGCTGCGATATCTGTGATGTGATCATGTGATGTTCTGTGATAGATACAGTATATAGTATATATGATATATTATATAGACATTACTTATGTTTAACACCCGCGCTAGCCCTGCCCTGCTCTGCCGTTAGTTACCTAACCTAACGGTGCACGAGGGGACATCGAGGCGAATGCGGATGGCATAAGTGTACGTCGTATTTATCTGTGATGTTTAGGTACTTAAATGATGGGACTTCATTAATGTGATTAATGAAATAAAAGAAACCTAAGATGTTGTAGAATCGAATTTCAAAATAAAACAGGTAGCTACAGTTCTTGCTTTTCACAGAGGTATATGTGATATATCCTGCACCTTATTCGATGAGGAAAGGACCGAGATCCCTTCACCGGGAGTGACTCCTTTAGCAATAACTGGCAGATGCTACACACTCGGTTTGTCTTTTGATTGCTTTTAAGAGTTTTTACTTTGCACAGTGATATATATATGATATATCCCGCACCTCATTTGACGAGGAAAGGACCGACGATCCCTTCACCGGGAGTGACTCCTTTAGCAAAACTAGAAAAGCCTCAAAAACACTCCATTTCAAAATTCATTCGATCCTACAACGATATCAAGTTCTTTACGCAATAGGTTTTCAAAAAAACCTGTCGTAGCCCTCCGTCATTTCAGATAAGTGGTAGTTAGTATTCGTGCTACGTTTGTTGGCCTGCGTCAAGGCGTAGTGTGCGGTAGCTAACTAGTATTTATCTGCTTATGCATATGATGCAGATTGGATTAGGGTAGTCGTGCGACTTTGTTGGCCTGCGTCAAGGGTCGTGCGGGTGGGTTTAATTCAATCAGGAAATGACGGGTTGAACTTGACTAGCGCACTATGGTTTGTTGGCCTGCGTCAAGGTCATAGGACGCTAGGGGCAAAAAATATCGGGAATTTCAAGTGTTGAAATTTGCAATGAGATTGCATACCTTCTATGAGATAGTTGGATCCCGATACCCGCTGCGAGTAAGAGTTACTCCTGGGAGAGTTTTATACATTACAATTAGCTGATCAAGTAGGTGTCTAGAAAGGTGTCAACGAGGTTACGCCTCTGGGAAAACGAGGTTTACATTAATTAGGTTCGTGCGAAAGCACGGGGGACCTCCCTCAAAGTACCGACACTGGCCTGGCTGAAAGATTGGCGAACTTGTAGTGTGTAATTAATCCCGGCTAGTCTTTCCTTTTAGGGTTTGAAGGAAGATTTGATAAAAAGCAGTAGGAGCCATCCTGATTAGATAAAAAAAATAACTAATCTATTCTTGCAAGAGCGCACGCTGAGTGTTTTCTTCTCTCTCTCTCTCCAGGTAGCGACCATATCACGCCTTAATCAAGATAATAATACGGATTATTGACCGAACCCGCTTGTTATACTGAGCTGGGGAACGTTGGTCCCACTCCAACTTATAATTGTTATAAGACAGAGCAGGAAATTGGGGAATACCAGATTTCCCGTGCCGCCCAAACGAAGAGAGTGCATGCTGATGCATCATCTTCGGGTGTGTTCATTACAAAGAACTGTTTCTCAGTAACCTTTACGTCCTGGGTATGTGATACCAGATCAGGATCCCAGATATGTAATCTGTTACATAGGGCTACAGAAAGGTAGAGAACTGAGAACGGGTGATAAGTTTCATGAGGCAGAAAACGGGGCAAGTGTTGCAGCCAAGTCTGTTGGTCACTGTCACCCTGTATTACCAATACATTGATTCTGAACGAATGTTATTAGATACCGAACCTGATATACAAAATCATATCAGTCTCTTTATTAGTAAAGAAAGGATATAATTTTGTATTGATGGATAATGTTTTGAACATTTCCTATATCAAAAGTTGATCGGTTCAGGCACGTTATCTAAAAGCATTGATGTTCTAAATCAAACTACAGTTCTTTAGTATATGGAACACACACAAGAGGAAGAGTTCAGAAATGAACGAATCCTTCTTGAGGTATTGTAGACTAGGTCAGATCAATGCGACCCGACTGGCTAGAGTTACATATAGATGTATATTTAAATCAGTTTGAATTTACATCTTGTGAAACTCGCCAGTCATGTCACAAAGATAAGATGACCACAGCTCTGTTTATTGGAAACAGAGAAAGAGTTAGTAAACTCTTAGGATGATACATGTTGATGTATGTAAGGTCCCCTGTCTACACATGCCAAGACCGGTTCTTTATACTTCATTATATTCTCTGATAATCTCTCAAGATTCAGACATATGTTCCTGTTGAAACACAAGTCCGAACCTTTTGAGATATTCACAGAATATAATTTAGAAGTAGAGAACCAATACGGGTATAAGTATTATGTCCTTTGATGAGATCAAGGAGGAGAATACTTGAGCACGGAATTCCTGGACCTTTCGAAAGGAGAATGAGATTCTCTCTCGGCATTACTCCTCCGAATACACCATAGCACGATGGTATATCGGGGCGGAGCAATCACACCCTATATGATAAGGTGTGCTCTATGATGAGTACTACTGAGTTACCTATTTCCTTTTGGGAGTTATGCACTTAAGAAGCTGCATACCTATAGAATAGGGTTCCAATCAAATCAGTTGCCTACCACTTCATATGTGATATGGAAAGAGAGGAGCCCATGTCTTAAGCTAGTTAAGATTTGGGGTTGTCCGGCCTATGTCTAAAAGCAAAATCCGGACAAGCTCGAGGCAAGATTTGTTATGTAGAACTGGAAATGTTCTAGCTATACAAACTGCAGTTGATGATTTGAAAGAACCAAAGGATTCAGTAGATACCAACGAACCTCAGCCTCTCCGCCGATCTAGTAGGGTTCCTCACCCACCTGAGAGATACTTCTGTTTCTCTATGACAGTGGGAGCGAGGATTGCATCATGAGATGATGACCTAACTAGTTTCGAACTGGCCATCAGGAGTGGGACTCTGTAAGAATGGCTGGATGCTTAGCGATCTGAGATGGAATCCATGTACACCAACAAAGTATGGACTTTGGTTGCAATATCTGAAGGGTTAAATCCCCATCAGGAGCAAGTATATCTTGAGAAGATTACTTGGTGTTGATGGAAAAGTTGAGACTTTCAAAGCTAGACTTGTTAAAGCTTTTCGTCATCGACCAGGCGTGGATAATGATGAAACCTTTTCAAGTAGCTATGCTTAAGTCCATCCAGATCCTACTTGCCACGGCTACATACCATGACTACGATATCTGGCGGTTGGGTGCCGTGACTGCTTTTCTAAATGATGTTTTAGAAGAAGACGTCTATAAGTACACAGCCAGAAGGCTTCGTAGACAGTGGGAGCAGCGAAAACATGCACAAGATGCTTTATAGGATAAAGCAGGCATCGCGGAGTTGGAACATCTGTTTTGATGGACAAGTCAAAGAGTTTGACATCATCAAAATGGTAGATGAACCTTGTATAAACAAAAAGGTAGTGGGGAGTATGGTGTTGATCCTCGTAGAGTACGTGGATGACATACTCTTGATAAGGAAGGAGTTTCCTATGCTACGCCCGGTCAATCTCCGTTTATCACAATGATTCTCCATATAGGATCAAAGTGATACCCCCTAAATCCTGGATTTTGGATCTATGAGATAGATCTAATTGAATGTTAGGATTCTCACTAGTTGTAGTGAGATGTTATCTATCGATCCTGGAGAGAATCACTGGAAGGGTTCCAGGGTGATAAAGACGACTGAATGTCAGTCGCAGACATTGTCTTTACCCTCAGTAAAGGGACGGTATATTGGAAGAGTTCCAAGCTAGATACCGTGGCATACTAGACGATTAAGGCTGGATACATCGCTACTTAAGATGCTACCAAAGAGGATGTTTGGGTGTATATTGGTTCATGAGATGAACTATGTTCCTCCCATTGTGTGACAATAGAGTTGTGGCTTATGCCAAGGAACGCATGTCCCATCAGTGATCCAGACATATTCTAAGGCAGTATCACCTGATCATGGAGATGGTTGATCTCCAGGATGATCGAGGTTAGGAGAGTAGACTCAGAGGACAACACAGCGGATCCACTCACAAAGGCCTGTTCCCAGAGAGAGACTTTTATGGGATGGTTGAGTATGAGATACTGCAACCACTGCTATCAGATGGCCCTAGTGCAAGTGGGAGATTGTTAGTTATATGTATGCCCTAGAGGCCATTACTGTACATAGGATGTATATTGTAGTGGATGCTGGGACATATATAGGGAGGACTTTCTTGCTAGACATGATAGTATGCTATCTGGTTGCTCTTTACCTTAACGTGTATACTGATTGTCTCTCTGTTACATGTTGGTAAAGCCCTTAGGATGTGTACTTGACTACCTGGACTATGATGCGGATCATACTAGTGGGGACATGGTAGTCCATAAGTACATCCTTCACAGTCCCTAGTCGTAGGTATATCGAGACGGGGCATCGATATACCAGAGTAGACTAGCGTATACCTTCTCGACCCATACAGATGGGCGATGGATGATCCCATAACCATTGGTGTTTAACATCAGAGGAGATATACGGGTGTTCAGTAGAGACTGGGTACACTGGACGGACTCGCCGAGAACTCCCAGATGGTATTATACCTCACGTCAGATGGCAGTTCTCTGGTGACACTGGTACAGAGTAGTCTGTTGACCCGAGATCGTCATAGAGTCTTGTGTGGTTCCCACTGTGCTTTGATTTCCATCTTACCACGTCTAAGAGGGGTTGCAAAACGGTGGTTTTTGGGTACAGTCCCGAGTCACATGGAGGCAATGAGCGATAGGAGGGGATTCGTCTCTCCCGGTATAGGGAGTTGATGTTGCGCTGTGTTTGATTGGCTATAACAGGAAATCCCTGGCCAGGGTTGATGAGATTTACTGGTAAGTGTTACCAGTAGTATCTCGAACTGTTATAGACCTCATATCGACACGACTTATCGAGCTATTGGGGTCTGACGTTTACCACCCCTAAGCGAGATATGCGACATATCAGACGATCAGACCAGACTGTACGGTAGTGTTACTGGTTGGATTCACTGGAGTGTGAGCGGGCTTGCTCGTCGATCTTCAGATCGCTCAATACCCGGGTGGCCGTTACGTTTAGCAGACCGCTTGCGGCTTGTGGGTGCTTGATATGATCATCACCTGCTGCCGGAGTATTGACGAGTCTTTAGAGTCCTACACAGAGTTTTCCTGGCTCAAGCGAAACGAAATAGGAGCGCATATGAGATATGTGCGGGACCGAGAATAATGCGTGTATGTGATACCGTATTCTATTCTCGCGATGAATGTATCGAATGGTTGTATGCGATATAACCTAGTTATCGAATCAAGTATTGATTCGATAAGCCGATACATTGAATACTAGTCGGTTGTGTGCGACATGACCGGACCATTGAATCAAGTGTTGATTTAATGATTTAATGCATAATTATATATTTGATATATTACTTTGCACTAACTAGTATTGGTTCACTTTAAACGGATTTTCTCACTTGGTTTGTGCACATTGTATATGTGATATACTTTTGTACACTTGATTGTATCATGTTTGATGATACATGTTTAACTATAGTTAAGTGTAATGAATTAAGCCATGGTTAAACTAATGATTAGGGTTTTCTTTTCTTACTTATTTATTTATTGATTTATTTTGAATAGATGAGAAAAGAATGGTTGCTAATTTTGGAGTTTAGTTGAAGCTTCATGAAGTTTTGACTTTGTAACCATTCTTGTCTTCATCTTTAACCCTAACCATTAATCTAACCTTAGTTTAATCTCTACACTTGACCATGGTTTATATTATGATAAGTTTTCATTTTCTTTTCATTTTCATAATTAACTTATCATAACATTATTCTTCTTCTTCTTCATTTCTTCAAGTGAAGAAAGCTTGCCTCCATCAATGGCAAGTGATGAAAAAGAGTGAGAAATCCAAATCTAAAGTCTACCCACTTCCTATTTCTTCATCCTCTACCTCTTGCCAAGTAGTAGAGTGTGTTTTCTTCACAAGTTTCTTGACTTGGTGAAGTGAGAGCTTGATCTAGCGATACCTCGACATAGATCATCTTCGGCATGGACATCGACGACCTAGCTTGCCCATTCTCCGACGAAGCCGACGCTAGAGCCCGGGAACTCATTTGGACAGCGAGGGGACTTCGTTGCGGAGCTTTGGAGGTGGAGCACCGGATCTACAAAGGTTGTATTTCCGATTCTTATAGTTAAGTGTTAACTAGTTACTTTGTTCGCCTAGAAATCTAGCCAACGATCCGTATTAGGGTTTCTCGGCACCTATAATTTTTGAAATTGGCATGGTTGATGCCTTGTGAGACCTCTAGAGAGTGCCTAGGAACCCTACAGCCCCAACCACCATGTTCTGGCCGCCAATTAATTCCTTCTGGCCGTAAATTGCGGCCAGAGCAGGAGGGAATTGCCTCGTTTTTGGTGCATGGCCCTATTTCCAGTAGTTTAGACCCCTGACATGTATAGATTTGTCTAATTTGACCTAGGGTGAAATCTGGAGCCTATTTCCTTAGTTGCTGTTTTGGATTCGTGTTTCCGTATTCCGTATTTCTAATTCTGAATTTGCTTATGGTGTTTTACCTCGACTACTTGGCGTGATATTGACACCTACACGTAGGTTCTAACCTATAGGCCCCATAGCGTATCGTTTTGGCTTTAGTGTGTCGTTTTAGCTTTGATTTGGTTTTGATACGCATTTGTGATACGTTAATGTGTAGGTACCCTATGAAGACTTCGGAATGGCAAGCAAACGCGTGACGACATCGATAAATAAAGACACAAGGTGAGTAGATTATATCTACGGGGGAAGTCGGGTGGATGGCGTATAGCACCCCCGCAGTCCGTAGTTGTTATATATATATATATGATAGTTAGGTGTATTATGGATAGTGTAGGGTTAGAAGTAACTAGTGTAGTTCATAGTCGCGAACCCTAGAATAGATTTACACCTACACGCACGCCCTTGCATATTCATTGTACTTGCACTGTGTTTGATGATATTGGATGACATTGGAGATGAGTCGATGATGTTGGGTATTGTGACGCGAGATCGGTGATTTGATATGATTCGTATTTGGGATACGACATGTGATCTCTAGCGGGCCCTTGGACGTGTGTTTACACACGCAGTGATAGATGGTATCGATTGTACTAGATTTAGATCAGTACCCCAGATTAGATGATATGATGATAGTGATACCTGATATGTAGTGAGATAATGTGATATTGACCCGTACCCAGCTATTGGGATGCCGTACGACGATTTACCGTACGAGCCTATATTGATGATAGATCCGCACTCATGACTCGAGGATGTCTTACGATATGCTGTATCGTACGCGATATTATTGAGGCTGGATCATCGACTATTATATCTATATATATATCGACTCAGATTTAGGTGGTTTCCATACCTCTCCCGATTGACGTGATACTTAGATCTGTAGTTTGCATAGTAGATTCTTCACTGTGGTGTTGATTATTTGATTTCCGCATATTCATGCTATTCGCATTGCATTGCATATGTTTATTGCTATATTATTATCATGCTGTTAGGACACCAGCACTATTATCGATGACGCGTATGTTCCACGTACACTATTTGCCGGCTCACACACTTCATCATCGATAATTGCCATGCCACTACACTGTAGTACTGTTGCATTCATAATATGATTCTTGCATGGCATATTGTACACTTATACCTGTACACATACATAGATGATTCTGACTTGATTAGAGAGTTGGGAACCGCTAGATATTGTTCAAAACTCATTCATTTTAAAAGAGCGGTTTCCCTCGATATGTGCACATTACTATTTCATGTTCCATAACTTACTGTTATGCTTACCTGTCACGACCCGAAAGTACGGAACGTGACGGGCACTTAGATTACGAAGCGTCTAGAGGAAATCTAAACCATAAAAAGAAGAAGAAGTAAAGGAAAACATGTAGAAAACAAGTTTAAAATCAACATCCAATTTTCTCAAAAATTTCGGCAGAGTCTCCTTTGTAAAAACTGGCCCCAAACGGGTACAAACAAGAATAATATATATACAAACAATAAAAAGCATCCCCAAACGGGAGCTAGCTCTACGCCAAAAGGCGGAAACAGCCACATCAATGCACAGTAGTATACAACGCCAAAGGGCGAGGCTCAAAACTCAAAAGAAAACAAAACCACCAAATATCATAATAATACAAGCGCGGCTCTAAGGTCGAAATAAACAACTGATCCAATAAATTATCAAGTAATACAAGTTTGGTGGATGGAGCTTTCTAGATACAGATGAAATAATAAAAGTACAATGGCGGTCCAGATACAAGTGAACCAACCTACCATGCAAATCACCCTGAATGAAAAGATGTGCCAGCAAACTGCCAGGAAAACCTGTACATCGAACCTGTAATAAAATTTGGCACAACGGGGGTGAGTTGCCAACTCGTGAGTAGAAGATATCTGCGAAAAGAAATCGAATGCACGACGCTGTCCTAGGTCATAATAATATACTAATATACTACTAGTCATCAAGTAAAGGAAGAATAATAAGCTACGTGTAAGTGCAAATGCTCCGTGCTCGTGTCAGTGCCTCATATAGTACTATGTCATGTGAATGAGTATTCATGCACTATGAATATGAAATAACCAATCCTGAAATCTAGATATATCTGTATAAGAAATCTTTAACTTTTATCATGGTAAAATGTGTATAGAAATCTGAAATATCAACGATGAAGTCCATGGAAATCCGTGTCAAGTATCGACACAAAACATGTAAATCTCTAGTCTCAATACCTCATAATCTCAATGTCTCATAGTCTCAATATCTCGGGCTCCGTCAGTCCGGATCGGCCCATATCATCAAATCTCACGACAACGGTCGGTATCCTCCGGATATCCGCCGTGCCAGACATCACCTGTAGGTAGTCCTCCCCTGCCAGGCTCATCGTCTACAACTCGATCTTCTTGCCCCGGGGTACCATACCGGGTCCACCATGTACCCGAGACGGTTCATCCACTCCTCGAATCGGGTCTCGAAATCCAACAGAAAACATGAAATCTCATGGTGGACGACACATACATCATGAGAAAACCGCATCTTATGTTATAAAAAGAGAGGAGGAGAGAGAGAGAAGCTTTTATATATTCTTGCGGTTTTCCCCGAAAATCCAGAAATCTCATAGAAATCCAAAATCACAAAATCATGAGTAAGTATATGATAAGTGTCGGGATATGCCCCATAATACTGCATGATTACATGAAAATGCGAATGCATGAAATGTCTAAGTAATAAATACCATGTCTATACTAACACCAGAGAGTAATCATTATATTATATCGATCTAGCTGTTAGCTGATTATATCAATAAAAGATAATATGATCTAAAGTGTACGTGACATAGAAATTACCGATGATGATGTGTGTGAGCCGGCAAATAAGTGTGCGTAGAATATGCGTATCATCGGTAATGGTGCTGGTGTCCTAAGAGGTAAAGTTTTATTCTGATTATAGAAACATATGAATGAACATGCACCATTACGATTACGGTATGAATGTAAAGACGGATGTGTAATAACCACTCATCTGTGATATACAAGTATAACTACAACTGTATGACTCGACCCTAAACTAGTGTCCATCTAACCTCCTAAGGAACTAAACCTAAGAAACTAGTCAATAAGAAATAAGAGTCCACCTAAGGTCTGAATCCATATCTCTAATAGTCGGCGATCCAGCCTCAATAGAGTCACGTACGTAGTACGGCTTCCTCGAATCAAGAGTGCGGATCAATCATCATATTTATGCCTCGTACGGTAAAATCCATCGTACGGCATCCCAATATTGGGGTACGGGTCAAGTATTACCTACGTGTCTCATCATTCGTATAATATCATCATCAACACATGTCAAGATCAAGATGCTATACTGTAATCGCATACATCAATCATATATCATTGTCAGCATAAATATACATCGTTAATTTATCCTCAGAAATATCATGTCATATGTATCATATTGTGATTAAGTCACACTTAGATCATATCGTAATCAAGTCACACCTATATGATATCGTAATCAAGTCACACATATATGATATCGAAATCAAGTCACACCTATATGATGTCATAATCAAGTCACACATATATGATATCGAAATCAAGTCACACATATATGATGTTGTAATCAAGTCACACCTATATGATATCATATCAGAATTTCAGGCACAGGTTACGGTCCGGGTTCTATTTTAGAGTCCCATATACTTCAATATCATCACCACCCTTTATTATTTATGTATACCTATTCATTATCTCATTTCTTAATGATCCGCTAATATCATAACACGACCGTAAAGCCAAGAATCACGGCATCAAGCCCAGTTATATTGTTTCATCCCCGTGTATCATATCACATCCTTGTATCACATATACGTATTGTGTATATATATATATATATAACTACACCTAGTCCTATATATATATACACATACACGTATACACCACGTCGAGTCTCAGTGTGTGCGTGTGTATATCTACCTGAAACCTACGAATCTCCTCCAAGATATTCATCCTTGGGTAAGGTCTTTCTAAATCAATCTAGTCCCACCTAAGGTCACTACTAGGGTCCTACTCACCGAAATTCTAAGGTCACATCTTGCTTCCTAATGACAATAAGTACTATCCCTTTTCTACGTTGCGGGGGTGCTAAACGCCATCCACCCGACTTCCCCCCGTAGATATACATCTACTCACCTGGTCTTTGTCTGCCGAAGACGGTGTCGCCATCCTCTTCTTCATCGCCCGCAGTCCACGTGAGGGGTACCTATATGCAAACACATATAATATCGTAAACTGAATCACGGACAACATCAAAACGACGCACGAAACGCGCATAGGTTAAAACCTATGTCCCGCTCATGCAAAAGAACCAAATATCGCTCGATATCGGCGTACAAACGCCGATTGATCGAGATAAGTATCAACAAACAACTCATAGTTATAAAACTCATTACTTATAATATAAAACATGATTTAATTCATCGAAACCCTAAAAATCGATCAAATCGTCCGATTCCGTAAAACCTGAAAACACCAATTTACCGTTTTACTTCAAAACTTGATGTTTAAAAGAAACTAATGGTCATAGTATTCATTAATTAGCATAACTAGACTATATAAACCATCACTATATTTTTAACACCCTAATATATATTAGTTTGAAAATTCTAGTTTGCAAACTTACCCGATTTCGATACTTTTAAGGAAAATTTTACAATATCACATCTAAACTGGATTTTGCATGAATTAATGCATTAAACTACAATTCATGATGATAATAATATAATGAAATCATAATTTAGATTTTAAACCTCATTTATTTAAGAATTTCCAAAATCTAGTTAGCAAAAATAGCATTTTTATTAGTATTTTTCAATTATCAGTAGAAACTAGTAACCAATTTAAGTTTTTCATTCTACTAACAAGTTAATATCCCCATTAAAACCACAATCTAGTGTTAAAAATATTAATTGGAATTATATCTCACCAATATATACAATATATAGAAATCTAGTTTGCAAAATGGATTAATTTAAACAATTTTGGATAAACAATTTACAATATATCATCCATACAAGATTTTCCACTTCTAAAAATGTTAAACTAGTTATTATAACCCTACTTAATTAATAAAAACCATAACTTAATTTTATAAACCCTAACTTGAATTTTAAAACTTGTAGATAGAATTTATTTATTAAATCTAATTATGCTTAAATGAAACATCTAATAACAATAAATCAAAAGAAGAAGATTTATACCTCCACAACATGAAATCCAAACATGAAAATAAGCCTCCAAAATGAATGCTTTCCATCTCCAAAATCCATGTAAAGATGAGCAAAGAATAGAGGGTAGGAATTAATTAGGATTTTGTGGGTTTTTTTATTGAATTTTTGATGAATTTTGATGATTTTTAATAGAAAAATGATGGGGGGAAAATTTTGGGGCTGCCCATGGTGGTGAGGCCGGCCATGAGGTGAGGAAAAGAGAGGAGAGTGAGAAAAGGTGAAGAAAAGTGTAGAAGGTTTCACAAAAATATCACACAATTAAGTCTTTTCATGAATTTATTTAAAAATTCTTTATTTTGTTCACTCCATTTGACCTAGAATGGTCTAGAACCATTGTAAAATTTTGAAAATAAATTTTGCATGAAACACACTTGATTCTAATATGTAATGGTTCACTTTTGCTAATTAAACCCATTCAAATTTGTAATATACACTAATTTAGTGTAAAAATAAAGATTATGTTAATATTTAAAATAATTAATTTAAGAAAAATATTTAATTAAACTAAAAATTTATAAGTGGCTAAATAAACACCATTTACTAGTAATAACATAATTAAAATAGGTATTTTTAAATTTATAGTGAAAAATAATTGCGGTTTAGTTTTATGAAAACTACGTTTTACTTTACCGAAAATTATAAAATTCACTTAAACGATTTTATTAATTTAATTAATTATTTAATTATTTTTAAAATGTTACATTACCTTTCTTTACATGTCGCATACATCATGTTTTGATTATACGCATTGAGATATGTTGTTTCCATGATATTTATGGATTTGGGAACCGTGGGTATTTCAAAAGAGAATATATAATTGTTTTAAAAAACCCGGTTACCCTTGATATGATATTTCAGTGCGTCCACCATGTGTTTTCTCGGTGCTGAGAGCGACATGTGAAACCCGATTCGAGGAGGCGGATGAGGCCGATTGCGGGTACATGGTGGACCCGGTATGGTACCCCGGGACGAGAACGGTTTCGCTGTGTAGTAGACGGTGAGCCTGACAGAGGGACTACTACCTACCGGTGATTGTATTTGA
Source organism: Agapanthus africanus (assembly GCA_030015575.1). NCBI lineage: Eukaryota > Viridiplantae > Streptophyta > Magnoliopsida > Asparagales > Amaryllidaceae > Agapanthus > Agapanthus africanus. Next base: position 120,624,253 of record CM057343.1, read on the forward strand.
GCTTGGAGGATATCTGGAGGATACCGACCGGAGTTGAGAGATGGACATGGGATGACCCGTACTGCCGGGGCCGAGGGCCGATACCGCAGACGGAGCCCCATATGGATGAGGATTTATGTGCCGATGCTAGGCACAGGTTTCATGATGATTTCCATGATTTTAATTACATCCTCATATTTGCATGCATGATGCTTATTGTCATTGGGTGACAGGTGGACGGGATCCACATATATACAGACATTGATTACATACAGACTTTAACTACATTGATCATACTTCATTTGTATATATAACAGGGTATGAGGGCGCTGTTATATATACCCTTACACCAATATTAGTGGAATGGGACGCTAATATATGTGTATTGATTTTCATTTGATACTTCAACATATTTACTTCATGCAGACATACATTATATTTATGACATGTTATTACCTGAGGCACTGGCATGAGTTTTTGGCACTACCTACATGTTTAGATGTTACATTGCCACCTTATCACGCTTCAGACTTACTCTTGAGGGTTATATCATATACTGATCGTATTGACTTAGGATTATGTCTTGCATTCGGTTTCTGCTTGTAGATATTTTCTATTCACGAGTTGGCAACTCACCCCCGTTGTGCCACAGTTCTTGCAGGTTTTGCCGTACAGGTTCTATAGCGGCATTTCTGGCACACTGCTTCCTTGCGGGTGAATTGCTTTTGGTAGGTGGGTTCTTTTGTATCAAGAACCACCATTGTACTTGTATTATTCATTGTATCTAGAAATTCCATCAACCAAAACTTGTATATTGTTTCAGACTTAGACATTAGTGATGTATTATTCGACCTTAGAGTCGCGCTTAGTAGTATTACAGTTTTCATGCTTATTGAGTTTCTTTTTGGATTTGACCATCGCCATTCGGCGTTGTATATTATTGCTTGCGTGGTTGTGACCGTCAATTGACGAAGAGCTAGCTCCCTCTTGGGGATGCCTTTTATCATTGCATATATATTGTTCTTGTTGTACCCCGTTCGGGGCCAGTATTTACAAAAGAAACTCTGCCGAAATTTTTAGAAAGACTTTACATTTTAAAATGTATATTCGGCTTAGTTATTTAAAAACCTTGACTTCAAACATGTTTTTCTTCACTTTTTTAAATCAGTTTTCTTTACTTACTCTTAAAATGGTTTTAGATTTTTGGGATTTTGGCTTACTTGGATCAGATGGAATACTATAGACTTCATATGGTTCAAGGGCCAGTCACGTGCTCTTTCGGGTCGTGACAGGAGTACCGTATCGCAAGTATGCCGCGGACATACACATGCTACGTTACCCTGCTTAAGTCACTTACTCCATCTACCAAGGGTCATCCTACACTTAGAAAGGTAAAACCTATTGCTCTGATACCAATTTTGTCACGACCCGAAAGGTACGGAACGTGACTGGCACTTAAATTACGAACGTCTAAAGGCGTACGTAATCTAAGTAAGCCAAAGCCCAGAAATCAAAACCAAATAAGCAGTAGAGTGAAGGAAAACCAATTTATTGAAAGCGATTTTAATCAAATAAGTCGCATTAAACATTTTATTAAAGCAACAAATTTTTCCGAAAATTTCGGCAGAGTCTCCTTTGTAAATACTGGCCCACAAACGGGTACAAAATATGAATATATCAATAACATGAAATAAGGCATCCCTAAGCGGGAGCTAGATCTTCGTCCTAAGACGGACACAAATCCCACGCAATATAAATCAGCAATGTGCAAGATAAGCATAAAAAGGCACAAGTAAGCAACATGTCGGCTCAAGTGAGCACGACCCAAAGAAATAATATACATGCCTACAAATCTCACTGTCTTGCCTCTAAGTCAACATACAACAGTACTGGTAGATGATACAGTAGATGGAGTACACTAGATACAATAAATATACAAGATGGAAACAAAAATAATCATATAACCCACCTACGAGCAAAAGCCTCAAATCCAAGCAAAAAGAGGAAGTGCGTCTGCCGGTACAATACTGACGGATCGGACCTGCAAAAAGGTTGTGGCACAACGGGGGTGAGTTGCCAACTCGTGAGTAATATGTATCATCTATAAAAACTATCGTATGCATGTACACAAAGTGTCACAATTCTACAATACTGCTATGGTATGATATGCTAGCAGCTATGTATGCAACATGAATGCAATTTAACACGTGATAAGGGTATGTTTAATATGATAAGTTATTAATTTCATCTTAGGAAAATTTCTGTGAAATATCTGAGGAAATATCATATGAAATCAATAGAAATCCGTGCCCAGCATCAGCACCTCAAATAAATATCTCAGTGACCCAATGTATCGGTATCCAACATCTTGGCCCCAGCCGTCCGGTTGGTCCATCTCAAAATATCAATATCTCAACATCTCACGACTACGGTCGGTATCCTCTGGATATCCGCCGCGCCAACAATCACAGGTAGGTAGTCTGCCCCTGCCAGGCTCATTGTCTACTACTCGAACTTCTTGTCTCGGAGTACCTTACCGGGCCCACCATGTACCCGAGACGGCTCATCCTACTCCTCGAAACGGGTCTCGAAAACTAACAGAAAACTCATGGTGGACGACACAAGTATCATATCTCGAGAAAACCACAACTTGCAATATTTAAAATGATATCAGTTTTATTAAATCCTTACGGTTTCTCCAAAATCTCATAAATCTCAAATGCTGAAATTCTCAAGAAAGAAAGTACCACAAGTACACAAGTCAATGATGATGAATGCCTATGGTATCAACAATGCGAACTGCAATATATGACTAACAGACTATGTATGATCGAATGATGTAATGAGGTACATGCATCTGACTAGCAATTCTACATGTTCATCTTCCGGAATTTACTATATTAGTACTGGTCTATATGTATTATATGGTGAAATTATTCTAAATTCCAGTTTAAACAAGTTATCTAGTGTTTGTGGAATAGCAATTACCAAGGCGTGTGTGTTCGCATGAAAAGTGCTCATGCAGCATAAAACCCTGGTAACGGTGCAAGTGTCTTATGAGATGAAGTTGCACAATTATATATAATGAATTAAGCAAGCCAATTATTTCCTGTGTCGCATATCTCATTTAATGGTTTCAATGGTTTTTATACGATGAATATAACACGAATATGGATATACAGGTCATGCAGTGCCATAAAATAGGTAACTAGGAACTACATGCAACAAGCTGGTATTACTAGAAATTCTAAATTATCGGGCGCCTCATGCCATCCAAACGATTCTCCCCGTAGATGTATACATCTATTCATCAGAAATCCCCAGCTAGCTTGGTCCAATCACCGCTTTCCCTTTTCGTTCCGCGTCCGAAGTCTCCGCGACTGATCCTGAAATTTGCACAACACAAAACATAAGGTTACACTTCATGAAACGACGCATGACATAAAAAGAAAGGGTCAACATCAACGAGTTAGGCACAACGTGCACTAGGTGCGCGGAACACACACGAAAAACACTACAACCTTAACTAAAATTGTCGTTTCGGACCAACCGCCAAAACTAAACCCGATCAAACCAAGTTTCGCATTCATATACCCTAAGAGTCATAGGAGATGCTAAATATATAATCAAGATAACAAAATTAGTTCACATCCTAATTATATAAAAACCTAGTAAGCACTAGAAATTTGCAATATAGCGCAAACATCGCGGATTAACGATATAGCGATCACAATCTAGCATAATTATCCAAACTAACCCATTAGTTAACCACTACACCTAATTTAGCCTATTAGAATGCATCAAATCCCAATTCCAAAATCAACCCTTCTCTTGATTTTCAAAAACAAGCAATTACCATGAACTTAACACTTTAAAAATCTATTTTAGCATAGTTAAACAACAAATTAACCATTTGATTGAAATTATATCTCACAAGTTCAAACCCTAGCTTGCTCTAGCCTCCAAAGACACCTCCTTTCTCCATGTTTTAAACCAATTTGGGTTTGAGAAGAGGTAGAATAAGGATTTGTGTAGAATTTGTGAAGAAATTTATGGATTTTTGTTGAATTTTGATGGAATTGTGATGAATTTTGGAAGGAAAAAGAGAAGGGAAATTGGGGACAGCAGCAGCAGTTGGTTTCGGCCAAGAGAGGGGAGTAGGGAGAGGTAAGGGATGGTGTGGAAAAAAAATCAAAGTCAAAGCCCTCTCATATCACTTAAAACCCATACCTAAATTACTATATTTAAATCCTATTTAAATCAATTCATTTACTAGAGTTGAAGGAAAAAAGAGAGGGGAAAAGTGGCTGCTGCAGCAGTGGTGGGGCCAGCCACATGAGGGGTGAGGAAGTGAGAGAGTGTACAAAGAAAATTCTATGCAAAAAGAACCCTCAAGTTACAAAAATTGCAAGTTTTAGTTTAATTTATTTAAATTTTAATTTTCCCTTAATTATAACCAATTAGAAATTGAAATAAAATGCTAAAAATTTATATTACTCACTAGATTTTAGTTGTCATGGTTCTAAAGCATTTTATTAGCCCATTCAAATTTGTATTTATCGCTAATTTAATGTATTTTTTAACAGCTTAAAATAATATTAAAAAAATAGTAAATTAGGGAAATTTTTTTAAACAACTAGAAATTTATAAGTGACTCATTAGCTACTAAATACTAGCAATTACCTATCTAAATTAGGTATAATTAGGCCTATATTGAAAAATAATTATAATGACAATTTACGGAAAATACCAAATATTTACCGATTTTCGGGAAAACACCAAAATGACTTTTCAAGGCGTTACAATCTTCCCCACTTAAAGAAATTCGGTCCCCGAATTAAAAAAATCTAGCTACCCGTACCTTCAAAGAGATGGAGATATCTCTTCCTCATCTCGTCCTCGGTGTCCCAGGTGACCTCCTCGCTGCTCGGGCCACGCCAAAGAACCTTGACGGTCGGTATAACCTTCGATCTCAATTTCTTCACCTGCCGATCCAGGATGACCACCGGCTTCTCTGCAAAAGAAAGTTCACGCTCCAGCTGGATCGTCGGGTGCTGAATCGCATGAGAAGGGTCGTGAAGGTACTTGCGGAGCATCGAAACGTGGAAGATGGGGTGAACATCAGGAAAGCATGCCTGCTCATTCTTCTGTGAATCCAACAAGGAACACTACCGTACAGTCCGGTCTCTTCGTCTGATATGTCGCATATCGAGTCTAGGGGTGGTAAACGTCAGACCCCAGTAACTTGATAAGTCATGCCGATGTGAGGTCCATAACTGTTCGAGAAACTACTGATAGCACTTACTAGTAAATCTCAGCAACCCTGGCCAGGGATTTCCTGTTATGGCCAATCGAGCACAGCGCAACATCAACCTTTAATACTAGGAGAGACCAAACCCCTCCTATCGCTCATTGCCACCATGTGATTCGGGACTGTACCCAAAAGCCACCGGTTTGCACGTTCTCTTGAACGTGCTATGATGGAAATCAGAGCACAGTGGGAATCACTCAAGACTCTATGACGATCTCGGGTCTACAGACTAACCTGTACCAGTGTCACCAGAGAACTGCTATCTGACATTAGGTATAATACCATCTAGGAGCTCTCGGCGAGTCCTGTTCGATGTACCCATTCTCTAATGAGCACCTGTGCACATTCTCTGATGTCAAACACCAATGGTTGTGGGATCAACCATCGCCCCATACAGTGTCAAGAATTGTACAAACTAGTCTACACTGGAATATCGATGCCCCGTCTCGATACTCCCTCGAGTAGGAAGAATTAAAGGATGTACTTGTGGACTACCCTGGCCCTACTAGTATGATCTGTATCATAGTCCTGGTAGTCAAGTCCACATCATAAGGGCTTTATCAACATATAACAGAGAGACAGTGTAAAAATACATAAGCGTACATGTTAAGATAAAGAGCAACCCGATAGCTTACTATCATGTCGAGCAAGAAAGTCCTCTCTATATATGTCTAAGAATACACTATAATATACAACTATGTACAATAATGGCCTCTAGGGCATACATATAACTAACAATCTCCCACTTGCACTAAGGCCAGCTGTTGTCGTATCTCATACCCAACATCCCGAAGAGTCTCTCAAACTGTATCTGGGGTATGGCCTTCGTGAGTGGATCCACTGTGTTATTCTTCGTGTCAACTCTCCTGACCTCAATCTCTCGGCGATCAACTATCTTCCAGATTAGGTGATACCGTCTAAGAATATTTCTGGACTTTTGATGGGACCTGGGTTCCTTGGCCAAAGCCACTGCTCCATTGTTATCACAATACAAAGGTATTGGATGCTCAATGGACGGAACCACACCAAGTTCAGTTATGAACTTCTTTATCCAGACAACCTCATTGGCGGCATCGTTGGCAGCGATGTATTCAGCCTCTATCATCAAGTCTGCCACAGTATCTTGCTTGGAACTCTTCCAACATACCGCCCCTCTATTGAGGGTGAAGACATAGCCCGAGACCGACTTACTATCGTCCTTATCACTCTGGAAGCTTGAATCAGTAAAGGACTCCGCTTGGAGTTCACCGTTACCATAAACCAAGAACATTTCTTTAGTTCTTCTCAAGTACATAAGAATGTTCTTCACAACATTCCAGTGATTCTCCCCAGGATCCGATTGATACCTGCTCACTACACCTAGTGAATAAGCTACATCTGGTCTGGTACATATCATCGCATACATGATAGAGCCTACTGCCGAAGCATAGGGTATCCCTTGCATGCGACCCCCTCCAAATCAGTCTTGGGAGACATCTCTTTGGAAAGAGTGATTCCAGAAATGGTGGGTAAACTACAACGCTTGGAATTTTCCATACTAAACCTCTTTAGTATGGTGTCAATGTACCTGGATTGGGACAATCCCAATACCTATCTTGATCTATCTCTATAGATCTTAATCCCCAGAATGCAGGAGGCATCACCCAGATCTTTCATAGAGAATCTGTGTGATAAGAAGAGCTTGACCTAGTGCAGCATAGGAACATCATTTCCTATCAAGAGTATGTCATCCACGTACAATACGAAGAAGACAATCTTACTCTCTGCAACCTTCTTGTATATACAAGGTTCATCTACGTTTTTGATGAAGTCAAACTCTTTGAATGCAACATCAAAACAGATGTTCTAACTCCGCGATGCCTGCTTTAACTCGTAGATTGATTTAAGCAGCTTGCACACCTTTCCGCTGCTCTCACTATCTACGAAACCCTCTGGCTGAGTCTTATACACGCTCTCATCTAAATCACCATTTAGAAAAGCGGTCTTGACGTCCATCTGCTAGATTTCGTAGTAATGGTATGCAGTGATGACAAGTACGATCCGGATGGACTTAAGCATAGCCACTGGAGCAAAAGTTTCGTCATAATCCACACCTGGTCGTTTACGAAAACCCTTTGCTACTTTTCCATCTACACCAAATTTCTTCTTGAAGATCCACTTGCTCCCGATGGGTTTTACCCCTTAAGGAGCATCTTCCAAAGTCCATACTTTGTTGGTGTACATGGATTCCATCTCAGATCGCATAGCATCCAGCCATTTCATAGAGTCACCAATCGTGATGGCCTGCTCGAAGCTAGTAGGGTCATCATCTTCCATGATGCAATCCTCTCTCCCACCGTCATTGAGAAAACTGTAGTATCTCTCAGGTGGATGAGAAACCCTACCAGATCGGCGGAGAGGCTGAGGTTCGTTGGGGACTATCGAATCCTTTGGTTCTACTAAATCATCAGTCACAGTTTGTATAGCTGGAACTTCTTCCAGTTCTACCTCATGACCACTAATTTCTTTTTCAAGAAATTCCTTTTCTAAAAAGGTGGCATTCCGAGAAACAAACACCTTTTGTTCCTCGGTGTGGTAGAAGATATACTCTCGTGAATGTTTGGGATATCCAACAAACTTGCACATAACAGATCTTGCCTCGAGTTTATCCGGATTTTTCTTTTTGACATAGGCCGGACAACTCCATATCTTAACATAATTAAGACATGGTCTCTTCCCTTTCTATATCTCATATGGAGTGGTAGGCACGGATTTGGTAGGAACCATATTCAATAAGTCAGCAGCTGTCTCCATTGCATAACCCCAAAAGGAGATAGGTAACTCCGCAGTACTCATCATAGAGCGCACCATATCTAATAGGATGCGAATCCTCCACTCTGATACACCGTTGTGTTATGGTGTATACTGAGGTGTAAGCTGAGAGAGAATCCCATTCTCTTTTAAATAGTCCACGAACTCCGTGCTTAAGTATTCTCCTCCTCGATCAGATCGAAGTATTTTAATACTTTTTCCCGTTTGGTTCTCTGCTTCGCATTTATATTCCTTGAATTTCTCAAAAGCTTCAGACTTGTGTTTCAATATGAACACATGTCCGAATCTTGAGAGATCGTCGGTGAATCTAATGAAGTATGAGAAACCATTCCTAGCATGTGTAGACATAGGACCGCATACATCACTATGTATCAGTCCCAAGAGTTCAGTAGCTCTTTCTCCGTGTCCAGTAAACAGAGTTTTGGTCATCTTGCCTTTGAGACATGACTGGCAAGTATCATAAGATGAAAGTTCAAACGGATTTAAATATCCATCCTTATGTAACTTAGCTAGCTGTGTCGCATTGATATGACCTAGTTTACAATGCGACTAGAAGGATTCGTTCATTTTTGAACTTTTCCTCTTGTGTATGTTCTGTACATTAAGAACTGTATTCTGATTCAGAACGTATAATCTGTTACATAGCGCACCAAACCCAATCAACACTTGATTTAGGAAAATGTTCATAACATTTTTCTCTACTGCAAAGTTATATCCTTCTTTATCTAATAAAGAAATTGATATTAAATTGCACATCATAGATGGTACGTAGTAACAGTCGTTCAAGATCAGTGTATTGCCGTTTGGTAATACAAGGTGATATTCGCCAACTGCTTTCGCTGCAACAGTTGCACCATTCCCAACTTTTAGAGAATGTTCACCTTTTCCCAGTTCTCTACCTCTTCTAAGCCCTTGTAATATATTACATATATGGGATCCTGATCCGGTATCTAATACCCAGGACATAGAGTGTGTTAGTGATATGTATTCCCTAGAGGCCATTACTGTACATACGATGTATATTGTAGTGGATGCTTGGACATATATATGGAGGACTTTCTTGCTCGACATGATAGTATGCTATCTGGTTGCTCTTTATCTTAACATGTACGCTGATTGTCTCCATGTTACATATTGATAAAGCCCTTAGGATGAGTACTTGACTACCAGGACTGTGATGCAGATCATACTAGTGGGGACAGTGTAGTCGATAAGTACATCTTTCAAATGTTCCTAGTCGTAGGTGTATCAAGACAGGGCATCGATATAACAGAGTAGACTAGCGTATAGCTTCTCGACCCATGTAGATGGGCGATGGATGATCCCATATCCATCGGTGTTTGACATCAGAGACAGTATACGGGTGCTCAGTGGAGACTGGATACACTGGACGGACTCGCCGAGAACTCCCAGATGGTATTAAACCTAACGTCAGATGGCAGTTCTCTGGTGACACTGGTACAGGTTAGTCTGTAGACCCAATATCGTCATAGAGTCTTGTGTGATTCCCACTGTGCTTTGATTTCCAACTTACCACATTTAAGAGAACATGCAAAATGGTGGCTTTTGGGTACAGTCCCGAATCACATGGAGGCAATGAGTGATAGGAGGGGTTTCGTTTCTCCCGGTATTAGGGGTTGATGTTGCGCTGTGCTCGATTGGCTATAACAGGAAGTCCTTGGCCAAGGATGCTTCAGAGATATACTGGTAAGTGTTATCAGTAGTTTCTCGACCCGTTATGAGCCTCATATCAGCACGACTTATCGAGTTACTGGGATCTGACGTTTACCACCCCTAGATGAGATATGCGACAAATCAGACGAAGAGACCGAACTGTACGGTAGTGTTACTGATTGGATTCGCAGGAGTGTGAGCAGGCTTGCTTGTTGATCTTCTGATCGCTCAACACCCGGGTGGCCGTTACGTTTAGCAGACCGCTTGCGGCTTGTGGGTATTTGATATGATCATCACCTACTGCCGGCGTATTGACGAGTCTTTAGAGTCCTACACAGGGGTTTCCTGGCTCAAGCGAAACGGAGTAGGAGCAAATATGTGATATGTGCAGGACCGGGATTAATACGATATGAGATACTGTATTCTATTCTTGCGATTTGTGACATTGGTTGGTTATATGCGATATAGCCTGGTTATCGGATCAAGTATTGATTTGATAAGTTGTTACACATTATATTAGTCGGTTATATGTAACATAGCCGGATTATTAATCAAGAGTTGATTTAATAATTTAATGTATAATTATATATTTGATATATTACATTACATTAACTAGTAATAGCTCACTTATGATTTCTTTTCTAACTTGATGTGCACATTGTATATATGTGATATGTATATTTGTGTACATGTATTGTGTCATGCATGATGATACATGCAAGATGGGTGTATGAGACTTATACCATACTAGGGTTTGAGTTTGGGTTTTATTTATCATTAAGTAATTCACAAAACATTTGAATTAGTCATGGATCAGCTTGTAGAAGCTTATGGACTCATTGACTTATTCAACTCTTTTGTCATTGCTTAAGATATTTGTTAACCCTACCCTTAACCTTAGCCCTTGGTTAATTCTCTACATGAGTTAGGCATGAGAGCTTAACTCACCCATGGTTGCAATAATTCATTTGGATTAACTCATATGATGAGTTCTTTCTTCTTCTGCTGCTTCCTCAAAAGCTTTCTAGCTTCAATGGAGGTATGAAAAATGAGTGAGAAAATCATTTCTAATGTGAGCAAACTTCCTACTTCATCATCCTCTACTATTTTCCATTTAGTATAGGGTGTTTGCTTTACTAATTTCATAATTAGTGAAGAAATAGCTTGGGTTAGTGTCTTCTCGACGTAGATCATCTTCGGCCTCGAAGACATCGAAGCAAGCATGTTCGTTTCTTAACGGTCGCGACAAAGGGACTACTACACGGAGCTATTGAAGTGAAGGACCGGTCTACAAAGGTTGTATTCCTTGCTCACTTCTTATTGCAAAGTGTTTGCATTTCCTATTCCGTCGATTTCTAGTTAACGATTCTTAGTTAGGGTTAGCTAAAACGGCAAATTTTTGAATTTGGCATTGACGATGCCTCCCGAAACCTTGCGGCCGTCTTAAGTAACCCTGCAGGGGTATCAGAGCAATGCTAGAAATTTATACGGATTTTATTAGGATTACGAAACCGAAATACTCCGAAACTTGAAACAGAAAAATGAAGTTTCTGTCGTTTTTTAAAAGTTGTGAAATTTTTTTTTAAACAGGTACAGAGTGGTGTATGAGATATATCAAGAACACCATGAAAATTTCAGGAGAATCTAACATTTTTTGGCCAGCCACATAGTACATGATCTCATCCAAAACCGAGCAGAATCCCCTGAAAATTTTTGTGTGTTCCAGTGACTTGGTTTTGATGTTTCATGTGTTGTTTGTTTTTGTTAATTTTGCATGTGATATAATCTTACACTATAAACAATTCAGAGTGTTTCATATTTATATTTTTAACATTGTTTCGGGTTATTCGCATGTTGTCTAGAAAAAGTTAAAAAGTTCGATCGAATGTAAAAAAAACCCATTTTCCAAGTTTAACGTATTCGGAAAAACATGCAAGTAATCTTATGAACCCTTAAGAAGAATGAAAACCTAACTCGACTTTTTGGATCGCGGAACCACGATCAAACCCTAGGATTTGTCGTAGTTCACTGTAAGTCCACGTTGCGACCCCCGGTTCTTACGGGGAGGCGGAAACGGTATAAAAATCAAATTTTTAGCGCATGGGGCAACATGGACTAACAAAGTCGGGATCTTTTCTAAACTAAACTAGCTAACATGCTAAAGAGAGTTAGGATAGATGGTTATACCTAACTTGAACTCCTTATTCTTCAAACTTTTGTAGAGGTTGATGGTGCTTTCCTCGTTGCCTTCTTCCGTCAAAAATGAATCCACCTGAGGGTTCAACCTTCGGGCTCTTTCTCGAACTTGGAGAGAACTAGAATCTTCGGCTTGCCAAACCTTTGATCCTAGAGTGAGTAGAGAGTGTCTAAGGGGTGTTTATCATTCAAGGAGAGGGATTCTCAACACATGAGAAGGATTCTCCTTGAGCTAGAGGAAGAAGAAGATGAAGTGAGGAGAGAGAAGCTAAATGATAGAATGAGCTCTTTTTCTTTTTGCAACCATAACATAAAGCAAAAAGAATTATCAAATTAATAATAATAATGAAAATGGAATAGTTGATGGAAGGTTTATGAATGACCATTATCATTTCAAACATTAAATGAATTTTGCTAGAATCAAAGAGCATCTTTCTTTTGTAATGATGATGGTCAAAACTTCAACCATGGTCAACAAGTCAACCATGGTCAACAAGTCAACAAAAACCAACCATGACACAATTTCATTTTATTAATATTATTAATTGATATATCATAATTCCATTAGGGTTTGGAAAAAGACGACTGTCAACTGTGCATACGCACCCGTTCCGAAACCCTAATAAAAAACCTCTTCCTCCGCCTCAATCAACTGTGCATACACACCCGCATTCTTGTTCCGAGGAACATGAATACCAAGAGATAAAATCAACCCCAAAACATATACCAGTATCTGACTCAAACCAGAGCCAGCCAGTAATATCCGTCCGGACTCCAAACGTGCACAAGTGCGCGAATGAGAACGAACCCTGTCGCAAAACCATGCGACCTCTACTCTGTTTTGCCCAGAGGCGAATACCCTCTATGTGGGACTCTAAAGACTCGATACTACGCTGGCAGTGGGTTTAACCACAGACCGCAAGCGGCACTAGCTGTGCGTAACGGTCCCCAGGTAGATGCCGATAAGAAGGCTGACGAGGTGAACCCCATCTGAACTTCTACTGAGTCTGAATGTGACAGTCTCCGTACAGTCCGGTCTGTTCGTCTAATACATCGCATGTCGGGCCTAGGGGGCGGTAAAACGTCAGTCCCCTAATAGCGGTACAAGTCGTGTCGGAGTGAAGCCCAAAACACCCTGAGATAATACTGGAAGCCTACCAGTACATCTCGCTTGCCCTGGCCAGGGACTACTCGTGTAATGGCTCTCCTAGACACAGCGCGATGTCAACCCCCAATACCGGGAGAGACGAATTCTGTCTAACCGTCACTGCCTCCAAGTGCTTCGGGACAGCACCCAACCACTACCTGTTTGCACGACTCCTTTGAGCCGTGGTAGGGTAGTGATCAAAGTGCAGTGGGAACACACTCGAGGCGAAGTGCCAGTGTCAAGTCAGCGGACTAAGCTGTACTCATGTCACCTGGGAACTGATAACTGACGATAGGTATAATACCAACCTGTCAGTTCCCGACGAGTCCTGTCCAGTGTACTCGTAACCTAACGAGCACCCGTATACTATCTCCAGTACGACGTACTGATGGCTGTGGGACAGACCATCTCCCACACTGGGATGAGAAGCGCATACGCTAGTCTACTCCGGAGTATCGATGCCCTGTCTCGATAGTCCTGCGACTAGGGACCTGTATAAGGATGTGCTTATAGATTACCCAGCCCCCACTAGTGTGACTGCCATCACAACGCTGGTAATCAAGCAAAGATCCTAAGGGCTCCACTAATGCGTATAGGTGATATCGCAAAATAAACACATGTATATATTGAAGTAGAAACAAACCAAGTAGCATACTACTATTTTGAGCAAGATTGTTTATACAAGGTGAATATCCCAAGCTTCCATTAAGTAATATACAAACTAGTATGATACAGTAATGGCCTCTAGGGCATATACACTAACAATCTCCCACTTGCACTAAGGCCATGTACTGGCGTATCGAAGACCTATCATCTCGATCAGCCGCTCGAACTGAGTCTAGGGTAGGGCCTTGGTGAATGGATCTGCAGTGTTTTCTTCTGAAGCAACCCTCCGAACCTCGATCTCCTTGCGATCCACGATCTCCCTGATCAGGTGATACCGCCTCAAGATGTGCCTGGATCTCTGATGGGACCTGGGTTCCTTCGCTAAAGCTATAGCCCCGTTGTTGTCGCAATACAGAGGTATTGGGTCAACAATGGACGGAACCACCTGAAGTTCTTTCAAGAACTTCCTCATCCAGACAGCTTCTTTTGCGGCATCAGATGCAGCGATGTATTCCGCTTCCATTGTCGAGTCTGCAATGGTTTCCTGTTTGGAACTCTTCCAACACACCGCCCCTCCATTGAGGGTAAAGACAAAACCCGACATGGACTTGGAATCATCCTTGTCACTCTGGAAGCTGGAGTCAGCAAAGGCCTCGATCTGGAGGTCTTTTCCGCCATATACCAAGAACATCTCCTTAGTCCTTCTCAGGTACTTGAGAATGTTCTTTACCGCTATCCAGTGTTTCTCCCCAGGGTTTGACTGATACCGGCTTACCACACTCAGTGCATAAGCTACATCCGGTCTGGTACACAACATCGCATACATTATAGAGCCTACCGCAGAAGCGTAGGGTATAATAGACATGCGATCCCTCTCCAAATCAGTCTTGGGAGACATCTCTTTAGAGAGGGTGATCCCGTGACAAGCCGGTAGGTTACCGCGCTTGGAATCTTCCATACTGAATCTCTTCAGTATAGTGTCGATGTATCTGGACTGTGAAAGTCCTAATATCCTCTTGGATCTATCACGATGGATCCGGATCCCCAGGATGTAAGAGGCATCACCCAGGTCTTTCATGGAGAACCTATGTGACAAGAATCCCTTGACAGATTGTAGCATAGGAATGTCATTTCCTATTAAGAGAATGTCATCCACGTATAAAACGAGGAATACTACAGTTCTCGCTACAAATCTACTATAGATGCATGGTTCTTCTGGATTTTTGATAAAGCCAAATTCCTTGACCGTCTCATCAAAACAGATGTTCCAACTCCGCGATGCCTGCTTTAGTCCATAGATGGACTTAAGCAACTTGCACACCTTTCCGCTGCTCCCACTCTGAATGAAACCCTCTGGCTGATCCATATAGACACACTCCTCTAAATTTCCATTTAGAAAAGCGGTTTTTACGTCCATCTGCCAAATCTCATAATCGTGGAAGGCAGCAATGGCAAGAAAGATCCGAATGGATTTCAGCATAGCCACTGGAGAAAAGGTTTCGTCATAGTCCAAACCAGGTCTTTGACGGAAACCCTTTGCTACAAGTCTAGCTATATAGGTCTCAACCTGTCCATCTACACCAATCTTCCTTTTGAAGATCCACTTGCATCCTACGGGTTTTACCCCGTCTGGAGCAATGTCCAACGTCCATACTTTGTTGGTGTACATGGACTCCATTTCGGTCCGCATTGCATCCAGCCATTTTACCGAGTCAACGCTCTGAACGGCCTGCTGGAAGCTAGTAGGCTCATCATAGTCTATGATGCAATCCTCTCTATCCCCGTTTATGAGAAAACCGTAGTATCTCTCGGGCGGATGAGACTGCCTACTACTTCTGCGGAGCGGCACAGGAATGTCCTGTTCTTTTGAACCTACTGGCTCTTCCAAGCTTTCAGTAATAGCTTGTGGTTCTGGAATTTCTTCCAGTTCTATTGCTCTCCCACTTATCTGGGTTTCTAAAAACTCAGTTTCCAAGAAGCGGGCATGTTGAGAGACAAGAACTTTTTGTTCCTCTGCGAAATAGGACAGATACCCCCTGGAGTTCTTTGGGTATCCCACAAACTTACACTGTACTGAACGTGCCTCGAGCTTGTCCGCATGCTGCTTTTTTACAAAAGCTGGACATCCCAATATCTTAAGATACTTAAGACAGGGTTTCTTCCCACTCCACATCTGATATGGGGTGGTAGGCACAGTCTTGGTTGGAGCCTTGTTCAAGAGATATGCAGCTGCTTCAAGTGCATAACCCCAGAAAGATCGCGGTAACTCAGCCTTGCTCATCATGGAATGAACCATATCCAATAGGGTTCGATTCCGTCTCTCCGATACACCGTTATGTTGCGGGGTGTATGGAGGAGTAAGCTGAGAGAGAATTCCATTCTCTTTTAAGTAATTCAGGAACTCGGCACTTAAGTATTCACCACCTCGATCCGATCTTAGAATCTTAATACTTTTGCCTGTTTGTTTTTCAACTTCATTCTTGTAATCCCGAAATTTC
This sequence comes from Agapanthus africanus, assembly GCA_030015575.1. NCBI lineage: Eukaryota > Viridiplantae > Streptophyta > Magnoliopsida > Asparagales > Amaryllidaceae > Agapanthus > Agapanthus africanus. Next base: position 120,640,475 of record CM057343.1, read on the forward strand.
TCAAAGGCCTCGGATTTATGCTTCATTAAGAAGACATGTCCATACCTAGAGAAATCATCTGTGAAAGTAATGAAGTATGAATAACCGCTTCGCGCATGTGTAGACATTGGACCACACACGTCACTGTGTATGAGTCCCAAGAGCTCGCTCGCTCTTTCTCCGTGTCCAGTGAACGGAGTCTTTGTCATCTTTCCCATGAGACAAGATTCACAAGTGGCATAAGACTGATACTCGAACGGATCCAAGTATCCTTCTTTATGTAACTTAGTCAACCGTGTCTCATTGATGTGACCCAGTCTACAATGCCATAAGAAAGCCTGATTGATATCTGGAGACTTCCTTTTGTGTGTATTCTGGACATTGAAAATCTGTGGTTGGTTTAATACGTAAATACCATTGCTCAATGTACCTGACCCAATCAGAACTTGATTAAGGTGAATGTTTACAACATTTCTTACAAACGCAAATTCATAACCTTCTTTAGAAACCAAAGATACAGAAATGATATTACAAGTTGCGTTGGGTACAAAAAAAGCAATTACGCAAAACCAAAACATGCCCATCTGTCATTCCCAGGTGATAGTCCCCCACGGCTTTAGCATCCATGCTATCTCCGTTCGCAACTCTGAGGGTCATGTCACCTGCCTTCAAAACCCTACGGTTTCTCAACGCCTGCAAAGAATTACAGATATGAGATCCTGATCCGGTATCCAATACCCAGGAAGTAGAGTTTATAGAAAGACAGTTTTCAATAACATACACACCTGAAGCTGAAGCCGCAACCTGCTTCAGTTCCTTTGTCCTGGCCTTCCAAGCCCTGCAATCTTTCTTCCAGTGTCCACTCTTATGACAATAGAAGCATTCTTCCTTTCCAACAAGCTTCCCCGCAATCTTTGTTGCCTTTTCCTTTCCCTTCGTACCCACTTTACTAACACCGCCTCTTGGTTTGGCCGGGGCTTTCCTCCTCTTTCCCTTAGCTTTCGCCTTGGACCTAGAGGAAGAAGATCCTCCTACAAACAAAGCGGGTGTTTCCCTACTTTTCTGTAGGGTGCCCTCTGCGCTCCTCAGCATGTTGAGGAGTTCTGAAAGTTCAACTTCCTTTTCTTGTAAGTTGAAGTTCAGTATAAACTGGGCTTAAGTGGATGGAAGGGACTGGAGAATTAAATCCGTATAGAGTTCACTTTCCAACGTGGTCCCAAGTTCCGCGAGCTCCTCAATGTAGCCAATCATCTTAAGCACGTGGTCCGCTACCAATGATCCGACGGCCAACTTTGCCGAAAATAACTTCTTCGACACTTCGTATCTTGCGATACGAGACTGCTCTCCATACAGTTCTTTTGTATGGAGAAATATGGACTCGAGGTCCATATTCTCATGCCTCCTCTGATGTTCGTTGTCCATAGAGGCAAGCACGAGGCACCTGGCCTTCGCGCAATCAATCTCCCAAGTCTTACGGATTTCCTTATCCGCGACGCTGGAGGTGGGACCTGGGACGGGGGGAGCTTTGGTGGTAAGAAGATACCCCAGCTTGTCGTAAGTGATTGCCATTTTGACATTCCTGAGCCAATCTTTGTAGTTTGGCCCTGTCAGTATGTTTTTATCTAGAAGTAATTTAAGTCCAGTCATTTCGATTTGGTCGCTGCAGGGGGGAGAGAAGAAACACTTTAGCACGATGCTCTTGCAAGTTTAGAATGGTTTTTAATTTGTCTAAACAGGATGGCTCCCACTGTCTCTCGAATCCCTCCTCAAACCACAAAGGAAGAATTAGCCGGGATCAATCCCACCGCACAATACTTGCTTAACCGTTCAGCCAGGCCAGTGTCGGTACTTCGAGGGAGGTTTTCCAACGCTTTCGCGAAGTTCCTTAATTTAAGAACCTCTTTTCCCTGGGGGCGTAGCCCCGCTAACACCTTTGTAGGCACCTACTAGGTTTATAGCATTGATCGTTTAGTGAGAAATTTCCCGAGGAGTAGCATATACTCACAGTAGGATCGGGATCCAAATATCATCGCGTGACGAAACTGAAGGAATCCTACCAGAATCATCACACTCCAAATGGTATGCAAATCTAGCAAGTTTCAGTACTTATGAAACTCCCGATGTGGATTTTTGCCCCATGCTCTTATGACCTTGACGAAGGTCAACAAATCATAAGTCACATGTCAAGTTCTGCCCGTCATTATCCAGGTTAATTTGAACCCACCCGTATATACCCTTGACGAAGGTCAACAAGGCAATACGACTGTTCCAAACCAACGCATCTATCTATGCTACATATGAACACCCAATAGCTACCAATCTCTATGCCTTGACGAAGGTCAACAAACACAGCTTGAATACTATTGAATATTCATACGAAACGACGGAGGGCTGCGAATGGTTTTGGCGAAACCGTGAACGTAGTGAACTTGATATAATCGATGGAACGAGATAGCTTTCAGAAGGAGTGGCTCAAGCTCCGCATTTAAAAGTTAGTTTTGAAAAGAACCGAGTGGTTTTTCGAAAGTGTTCCAACGACTTTAACTTGGTTTATTATCTTGCATTAGTTCTTTTAATGCGTGATATTCTTGCATTAGTTCTTTTAATGCGTCCCATCATTTAATCCTACCATTGCAGAAAACAACCAAAATATGACGTACGCTTATGCCATTCGCATTCGCCACGGGGTCCCTTCATCACCCGTTAGGTTACTTAACTAACGACAGAGCGGGGGCTGGGCTAGTGCGGCTGTAAAACATAAGCAACGCCTAAATATAAAGCAATGATAGACATTACAGATCATAGATGAATATATTGGATATACTAGCAATCCGCAATCCGTTCGAGCCTGCAACGAAAAGCGGATTACATGGTCGCGGTGAATAGCAAATACCCCACCCCCTACGGGTGCGGCAAACCACCCGCCAAGTACCCGGTAGTTTGTGCACCCCTCCATGGGTCTATCCTAGGAGCAAAAACAGTAAAAAGAATTATACAATGACGGCTACAATCCCGACCCGGTTGTGCGGCCATACAAATAATATTATTACATCAATTTACATTTTACAAATGAATGAAAGAAAAACAAAAGCTCATCTCACATCCACCCCGGCTATTCACCCGCGACAGTCCAACACATTCAAATACACATTCCAATATCAAACACAGATCACAGAGATGTATAACCCCGACTAATCGACTTATAGCGATTAGCCGACGTTCAATACATGCAAACATCACAGATATAACTAACATAGCCCAAGTGTAGCGAAGTTCGAAAAAAAATACGGATTTATAGGACCCCAAAAGTAAATTTCTTTTCTGGAAAATCTGGGCACATATAACATATTTGAAAAATCCCAAAACCCTACCAAAAGAACACTGCACAAAACACGATCACATGAAGAGCCCAAAAGGCGGCGGATCCGCGGCGAAGAGAATAGCTGAGGCCGCGGATCCGCGGCGGTTTGAAGGATTCATGGTATCGTTTTTCGTGGGTGTTCTCACAAAACCCTGAGCCGATTTTAGGAGTACAAAGTTTTACTTTTAGAGCACAAAAAAATTCAACAGAAACTTAGGGTTTTAGAATTTCCGGTTTTGCGATTTTTTCGGTTTCGAACTTCCATACACTTCGCTACCAAGCTAGTTTAAGTTTAGTTTGGCTCTGATACCACTGTAAGTCCACGTTGCGACCCCCGGTTCTTACGGGGAGGCGGAAACGGTATAAAAATCAAATTTTTAGCGCATGGGGCAACATGGACTAACAAAGTCGGGATCTTTTCTAAACTAAACTAGCTAACATGCTAAAGAGAGTTAGGATAGATGGTTATACCTAACTTGAACTCCTTCTTCTTCAAACTTTTGTAGAGGTTGATGGTGCTTTCCTCGTTGCCTTCTTCCGTCAAAGATGGATCCACCTGAGGGTTCAACCTTCGGGCTCTTTCTCGAACTTGGAGAGAACTAGAATCTTCGGCTTGCCAAACCTTTGATCCTAGAGTGAGTAGAGAGTGTCTAAGGGGTGTTTATCTTTCAAGGAGAGGGATTCTCAACACATGAGAAGGATTCTCCTTGAGCTAGAGGAAAAGAAGATGAAGTGAGGAGAGAGAAGCTAAATGATAGAATGAGCTCTTTTTCTTTTTGCAACCATAACATAAAGCAAAAAGAATTATCAAATTAATAATAATAATGAAAATGGAATAGTTGATGGAAGGTTTATGAATGATCATTATCATTTCAAACATTAAATGAATTTTGCTAGAATCAAAGAGCATCTTTCTTTTGTAATGATGATGGTCAAAACTTCAACCATGGTCAACAAGTCAACCATGGTCAACAAGTCAACAAAAACCAACCATGACACAATTTCATTTTATTAATATTATTAATTGATATATCATAATTCCATTAGGGTTTGGAAAAAGACGACTGTCAACTGTGCATACGCACCCGTTCCGAAACCCTAATGAAAAACCTCTTCCTCCGCCTCAATCAACTGTGCATACACACCCGCATTCTTGTTCCGAGGAACATGAATACCAAGAGATAAAATCAACCCCAAAACATATACCAGTATCTGACTCAAACCAGAGCCAGCCAGTAATATCCGTCCGGACTCCAAACGTGCACAAGTGCGCGAATGAGAACGAACCCTGTCGCAAAACCATGCGACCTCTACTCTGTTTTGCCCAGAGGCGAATACCCTCTGTGTGGGACTCTAAAGACTCGACACTACGCTGGCAGTGGGTTTAACCACAGACCGCAAGCGGCACTAGCTGTGCGTAACGGTCCCCAGGTAGATGCCGATAAGAAGGCTGACGAGGTGAACCCCATCTGAACTCCTACTGAGTCTGAATGTGACAGTCTCCGTACAGTCCGGTCTGTTCGTCTAATACATCGCATGTCGGGCCTAGGGGGCGGTAAAACGTCAGTCCCCTAATAGCGGTACAAGTCGTGTTGGAGTGAAGCCCAAAACACCCTGAGATAATACTGGAAGCCTACCAGTACATCTCGCTTGCCCTGGCCAGGGACTACTCGTGTAATGGCTCTCCTAGACACAGCGCGATGTCAACCCCCAATACCGGGAGAGACGAATCCTGTTTAACCGTCACTGCCTCCAAGTGCTTCGGGACAGCACCCAACCACTACCTGTTTGCACGACTCCTTTGAGCCGTGGTAGGGTAGTGATCAAAGTGCAGTGGGAACACACTCGAGGCGAAGTGCCAGTGTCAAGTCAGCGGACTAAGCTGTACTCATGTCATCTGGGAACTGATAACTGACGATAGGTATAATACCAACCTGTCAGTTCCCGACGAGTCCTGTCCAGTGTACTCGTAACCTAACGAGCACCCGTATACTATCTCCAGTACGACGTACTGATGGCTGTGGGACAGACCATCTCCCACACTGGGATGAGAAGCGCATACGCTAGTCTACTCCGGAGTATCGATGCCCTGTCTCGATAGTCCTGCGACTAGGGACCTGTATAAGGATGTGCTTATAGATTACCCAGCCCCCACTAGTGTGACTGCTATCACAACGCTGGTAATCAAGCAAAGATCCTAAGGGCTCCACTAATGCGTATAGGTGATATCACAAAATAAACACATGTACACATTGAAGTAGAAACAAACCAAGTAGCATACTACTATTTTGAGCAAGATTATTTATACAAGGTGAATATCCCAAGCTTCCATTAAGTAATATACAAACTAGTATGATACAGTAATGGCCTCTAGGGCATATACACTAACATTCCGTGGCGACGTGAATGAGACTTGGGTTTGCCCTTCTACGGCTGGTGCATAGTTACTGTGGTATATTCTGGGTATTACTAAAACTGTGCTCAAGTGTTGAGCTGTCGGGAAATTGTGGGACTTTGATGAATCGATCGAAAAGTTTAACCTCGTCCGGATAGCATGTGATGGGATACAATATTTGGAATCCACAAAAATAGTTATGAGATAACTAATTGAATGTTATAAATCTAGCAATTTATTCTCAGATGATCGGTTGCCACGGGATTTTGATGTGATCAAAAGTCCGTCGCAATAACGTAGCGTACGCGGATACTCACCGGGTAACATTATTAGATAGCCACGCCCCATAGCCCCGACTAAGTGACTGTAGGAGAACCCCGTCGCCAAAAGCATCCGTTTGAGTGCTCGTGGCAGTGGTGTTCCGCCTTATTGCACTTCGTCGACGGCATCGGGGGGTGCGGCAGTCTACTAATGTTTCCGACGAGCATTCGATCAGGTTGTCAAGAATCTTGTTGAATTACCCGACTAGATATTAAAAGGTGTTTTCAATATCGAGACTAAAATGCGGGGTTTATAATTGTTAGGCATGCGATGTCTAAGAAATTCATTTGGTTAGGCATGTGATGTTAAGGTGGTTGCGGATTCCAACTGTTGTAGTTTTTCACTTTCTTTTCTGCGACCGTAAGTGTAATATATGGTGTATCTCCGGTTTCGGTGCTATATGTCAACGACAATTGGGATACGCATATTTACTTACGTCGATGACATGTGATGTTATGTGTTGCTGTGATATGTTATATTGGATCGTCGTGATTGAATAGCTAGGCGACGTTAAACATTTCGATCGAATCAACGAGTTCCCAAAATTCCCAGAAAACTCAACACTTGAGCACAGTTAAAAAATACCAAGAACATGCCACAGTACCTATGGACCAACCGTTGAAGTGCCAACCCAAGCCTCAAACTTAGCGTCGCGGAACCGCCGCAAATACCACTATTTGGCTGCGGTTCCGCGGTCAAGTGATCGAGTTAGTGTTTCGTTCTTCAAGAGGGTCCATAGAATTACCTGCATGATTTTTTGAATATTTTTAATCTCAAAAATTCCAAAGTTTGGAAAAATTTCCAGAGGGCATGGGAAATTAGGGTTTTCGGTATTCGTTCGGACTTCTAACTTCACCTAGACGACACCTAATACTCTATCTTGGCTCTATTACCATGTTGGAGTTTCTTAGCACATTTACTAGGGTTTCATGGGGTATCAAGTATACAATTTTAAAAATATAGTGAGCTAATGAACTCAAACTTTGAATCGAACTAGAGAATTAGCGTTTAACAACAAGTAAGCAAGCATAAACCTAAGTGATTATGGAATACAACCTTTGTAGACCTGTCCATCACTTCAAATGCTCTGTGTAAAAGTCCCTTCGCTCCAAATAGTGGAGTTCCGGACTCTCCCTAGGCTCCACTAGTCGAAATGAACGAGCTTGCTTAATGATCTTCGAAGCCGAAGATGATCTACTTTGAGGAGACTCAACTCAAACTACCTCTTCACTAATGTATGAATGAGTGAAGCAAACAAGCTATACAAAATGGCTAATAGGGTATAGATTAATGAAGTAGGAATTTAGCTCACTTTAGAATATTTTTCCTCTCATTCTTTTTCACCTCAAGAAAATCAAAGAAAAAAGAGATGAAGAAGATGAAGCATCTTTTTTAACCAAGGGTGAGAAAATATCTAATATAAACTCTTGTAGAGACTTAACTAAGGCTAGGATAAGGTTATGTTAAATAATATCTAGAGTAAAACAAAAGTTAGTAGAGATTAGGTTAGGTTTCCACAAGCTTCTCCAAACTTCACAACCATGCTAATTTCCACCTATTTTTATTTTCTCTAAATAATAAAAAACCATACATTATCTTAACTTAAGTGTTAGTCTCATATACCCAAGTTCCATGTATTATCAAGCATGATACAATATTATAAATACATTTAAATATATATATATATATATATATATATACACACACACACACATATGTGTTAAATGTAAATGTAGAAAAGAAAATTCTTAAGTGAGCTAATTTTATATTAGTTAATATATATATTAATATATCAAATATATATATATATATAATTATTAAAATATTACTTGATTTAATAATCCGAATATATCACATATACCCGACTAATATCAAATCATCGAATCAACACTTGATCCAATAATCTGGTTATATCACATATAACCTATATCGCGAAAACAGAATACGGTATCATATACACGTATCTATCTCGGTCCCGCACGTATCACATATGTGCCCTACTTCATTTCGCTTGAGCAAGGAAACTTCTGTGTAGGACTATAAAGACTCGTCAATACGCCAGCAAAAGGTGATGATCATATCAGTCACCCACAAGCCATCAGCGATCTGCTAAACGTAACGGCCATCCGGGTATTGAGCGATCAGAAGATCAACAAGCATACCTGCTCATACTCCTGTGAATCCAACAAGTAACACTACCGTACAGTCCGGTCACTTCGCCTGAAATGTCGCATATCGAATCTAGGGGTGGTAAAAGTCAGACCCCAGTAACTTGATAAGTCATGCTGATGTAAGGTCCATAACTGTTTGAGAAACTGCTGATAACATGTTCATATCAGAATTTTGCATTATTATATCACCCATTCTTAATCATATTACATATAAATAGGTGCTTTTGATCCATGTCTGCTAAATAGTTGCAGGTTACAGGTCCTCAGATCATTACAGTGAAATTCATGAAAAGACGCTAAAAATGTGAGACTACGATCAACAATCGATGAATCCGTATGATGCCGCCTACCAGTTCAAGGAACAAATGAAAATCATGAGACAGTTCAATGCACAAAATACAAAGGCAGCACAAGATTCAAGACTTCAACGCGAAGCTCACGGTAAAATTCCACATAATTCTGCACTGTTGGAAATCTTGAAGAAAGTAGATAAGATTCTGAGGAACCAAGTGAAGAAAACAGAAGGAAAAAGCAACATGAAGCAACCCTGAAATATGGAGATCAAGATCCCACTATATGGCCGCGGAACCGCGGCCAAACATGGCTTTTTGCCGCGGAACAACGGACGTGCAATGCACGTGTTGGTGCAGGTGTAGGTGGGTGTCGGTGCTTTGACCCGGCTTTCTTAGGGTAGCTTTTTAAATTCAAATATAGATCAGATGTAAAACCTAAGGTTTCTCCTATCTATAAATAGGAAAGCCGAAAGCCTAATTAGGCATGCCTCTTTTTAATTTCTAGATTTAAAAATTTAAATTCCATTATAATGCGTTTTTTAGAGGTATCAATAAAGTAAGTTTTCTTTTTATTTGCATTCTTTTCTTTTATCTGAATTTTAATTCCTGAAATTTTTATCTGTTCTTTATTATCAGCAATTTATTTCGTCTATTAAAAATATAAAAAAAATGAATGTTAGTGTCACCTTCCTAATGAGTGAGTAATTCCTCACTTGTTAGGGTTAGGATAGGGAAGGTTTGAGAGAAAGAAATCTCTCTCACTCCTTTCCTTACCCATATAATTTTAATTAATTAGGACTCTATTTAAATCAACCACACACTGCTCACTAAGGCACCTTATCTTGCATGATAGCGGTGATTTCATAGTTAGACCGGTTGTGGTTGAATTAACTGGAGGTTAGGGCTAAGAGTTAAGAAAGGACGGACAAGGACCAAAAGGAAGAAACTAAGTTTCTTCCTAGTCGTGCTAATCCCCTTTGTTGACTATTACCCTAACACCTATATTCTTAACTATGGCAAAGAAAGCAGTGAGTAGAATCCCTATTCCAAACTAACCTAATCCTAACCCTACCAAGCCTTTAAATCAATTTAATCTCATTCTTAGATCTTAAAACAAAACCTACCAAAAATAGGACTTAACTCGTTAGAACTTAAAGAAAGAACACCATTTCCCTGTGGACCGACTCGTACTCAACCGGCTAGCTACTAAGTGACACCGTCTTGATTACGGTATTCTTATATTTAAAACGCACGTACAAAATCCCTAACAATCAAATGGCGCCGTTGCCGGGGAAACGGTAATTTATTTCTTTTTTTAATTTCGGGTTAATTAAATTAAAAAATATAAAAATCGAAAAAATAAAAAAATACATAAAATATCATCTTGTTATTTTTGATTGGTTTTGTGTGAATTTTGCAGGACAAGAAGACGGACTGATTTAGATCTGGACCAAGCCCAGTGAACAAATCAATAAACAGAGGATCTGAACAGACAGAGGAGAACCACAACAGAACAGAGAAATTTTTTTGAGATCCAAACCTACAAAACTGCCACGGAACCGCGGCGGATTCAGGCAGTTGACCATGGAACCACGGCCAACCCGTGACGTCAGCACTCTAATTTTTCTGTAAGTATTTTTTGTCTTCTCTTCTACCCTCTGCACTCTACTGAAAAATTTTCCTACAGGTATTCTTTGCACAGCAACCTTTTCTCCCGCTCCAATTAATCATTTTATGCAGTATTCTTTGCGTCGCAAATAAAAAAATAAAAAAATTTGCAATGTGTTTTAGATTTTGTGAGTTAACTGCTTTGCATATTTAAAACGGAATCTAAGAGGCTATAACACCAATCAAGATTGGGTGGGGATTTCATTACCCTTCGTAAGACCCCAGAAATCACTAAAAGCATATGCATCACCCTTGATCTAATTAAAAAATATTTAGACTCGGCCAATTAAGGACTGTCGCGCTCATTAGGACAGAGGAATGTTGTGGGCATTCAGTCGTTTATCTAAACCTGACTTTGTGGTGCCTAGGCTAGACAAGTGAGAAAGGTAATTTTAAAAGGCCCGTCTCACGGTGATTCATGCGCGGAACCCCCCTTTCTTCATTTATGCTTACCTGGCCACAATTGGCGGTGAAAAGGAGATTTGAGGGATATTTCACAACTTGTCGCTTTGGACCAGTTAGGAGCAGTCTAGTTGACTTAGGAGACCCTACCTTTAGGCTTGATTGTGCATGCTTAAATTGTGATTGTTTGAAAGTGTGTCGTAGTTCCTTACAAAATCTTTTGCAAAAATCTTTATAAAAAAGAAAAAAAAAATACAAAACAAAATTTTTACAAAAACTTGCCATTTGACGCTAGAATTCCATTGCACCCAACCTTCACCCACATTTCCCCATTGACGTTTTCTTACCCTCACATTCTACGTTTTGACTACACTACAACTCGTTTAGTGTATGTCCGGTTGGACTAGGGACACTAGCGCCCGTTTAGTCAGTGTCTCGTTAGTCGCTACTGACGACGCGTTCGACTCCGAAGTCGAAACTCCCTCCACTTCTTTTTCATCCTTACCTTCATCTTCACATTCATCATCTTCTAAAGAGATGTCAGGATTTAATCCTAACAACCCTTTCCCTACCTCGGGACCGATTCCACCTCAACTGGGTGCGAATAACCCACAACAACCTCCTGTTGAAGCGCCACAGTGAATCGCGCTCCAGGATCTTTTCTATCCTACCCGCTCCGCACTACCTACTTGTCTTTCACTCCCGCTGGCAAATGGGGATAATTTCCAAATTAAGCCCCACTTCATCAATATGTTGCCCAAATTTCTCAGGCTGGAATCCGAAGATGCCTATATCTTCATTAACAAATTCTAGAATGTTTGCGCAATGATGAAGACCACCCAACTATCCGATGATGTTATAAGGCTACGAGTCATTCCCTTCACATTATGTGACCTAGCTGAAAAGTGGCTATATAGTACAGCATCGCATTCCATAAACAGTTGGGAAGTGTTTGTTAAGGTGTTTCTTAAAAAGTTTTACCCACATCACAAGACCGTGAGAATTCGTAATGAAATTAACCAATTTTCCCAGCTTCCTTCCGAACCTTTTTGGAAGTGTTTCGAACGATTTAATGACCTTCTTGTTCAGTACCCTCATCGCGGTATTGAGAGATGGCAACTTTGCCAAACTTTATACAAAGGACTGAACCCAGCAACTAAGCAGTTGCTGGAAACCATTTGTCAAGGTCACTTCCTAACCAAATCGGACGAGGAAGCTTGGCAATTTCTCGACGATCTTGCTGAACAAACGCTTCAGTGGGAAAGCACTAGACAGACCGCTTCGTCCACTTCATCTACCTCAACCGGTCCGTCTAGGGCAGGCATTCATCAACTTGATATGTCAATTGCAATGAAAGCCGAAATGGCAGCAATTACACGAAAACTAGAAGCAATTGAGAGCAAATTCTCATCGCCTTCTCCTGCCCGTGGTTTACCCCCTCGCACTATATGCGCTTGTTGTTCGGATCCGTCCTATTTGACTGAAGAGTGTCCTTCCAACCCACCTGCTCAAGGACACGATCAAGTCAATACTGCATTTTAGCAAAGACAAAGAAATGATCCATACTCTTCAACTTACAATCCTGGTTGGAGGAACCATCCCAATTTTGATTGGAATCAAAATCAACAACAATTCCAAGGCAACAACAATTTTCAGAGGCCTCCTCCTCAACAACAAGCTTCTCAACAAACTCAATATCAGCAACCTTTCCAACCCCAACCTTACCAATATTAAACGAACAATTTTGTACCTAACAACTCTTTTCCTCAAAAGAATTTTGTTCAGCCAAATAACGATAAGGTTTCTTCGCTAGAACGAAGTCTGGAAGCGTTTTTAAAACAATCAACTCAATCCTCAGCAAACATCCAGTCTTCCATTCAGTCTTTGTTGCAACACACTGCATCACATGGGCAAAGTATCAAAACCATTGAAGCACAAATTGCACAACTGAATGCTGCTTTAAGTGAGCGAGAGAAGGGGAAGCTTCCATCTCAACCATTGCCAAATCCTGGTCACCCACAAAATGCACATGTTGCTCATGAACAACAAAACCATAATGTGACTGCCGTGACTACATTGAGATCTGGAAGGATGTTGCACAACAATGTTGGCATTGATGATGACACCCCGGCCGCCGCTTCTTCATCTTCTTCATCTTCAGAGCCTGTTCTCCATTCTTCACAAGGCTTTACTTCTTCTACTGCTCCGAACGGACCCACATATCACTCCACGAAAACACCAGCACTGGGATCCGTTCCAACTCCGCAATCTCCTTCACAAACATTGGACTCAGCCAATTTTCAAAATGTTCCATTTCCAAATAGGTTGAGATCCAATAAACAAACTCCACAAATGGAGAAGATTGTGGAGTTATTTAAACAGGTTAGCATTAACATTCCCCTCTTGGATGCAATCCAACAAGTCCATTCTTACGCTAAAATCTTGAAGGACTTATGCACCAAGAAAAGGAAATCACAGGTACCTAAGAAAGTTTTCTTGGCTAATGCAGTAAGTGATGCTTTTACCCAACCTTTACCTCAAAAACGAAAGGGCCCTGGTTTTCCTACAATTTCAATAACTATTGGGGATTAGAACATCAATCGTGTACTTTTAGATCTTGGTGCCAGCGTTAACCTGCTTCCCTATTCAGTATATGAGCAACTAGGCGTTGGAGAGTTGAAACCCACACATTGTACTATCCAAATGGCCGACCGATCCATTACCCATCCTAGGGGTGAGTTAGAGGATGTGTTGATTAAAGTAAGGGATTTCATATTCCCCGTCGATTTCATTGTTATGGACACACAGCCTGTAGCTAACCCCCGGAGTCAAATTCCGGTGATACCCGGTCGTTCATTCCTTGCAACTTCTAATGCGGTGATCAATTGTCAAAATGGTTCGATGAACCTATCTTTTGGAAACATGACAATTGAGCTCAACATTTTTATGTTGAGGAGTCAGCCCTCCGAACCTAATGCTAATATACTAGATGTTTGCTCGATCCAAGAGATCACCCAGGAGGTCTGTGAGCTCGAGAAATTTCTATTCGATCACAACAATTTTGACGCCACTAGTGCATTCCTCCTTGAATCTGATACTGCTTTCACACCCGATAATAACTATGAGTGTTTCACTTTCTCGAACGATCTTGACCATCCACTGTTAGTTATACGTATGCCCTAGAGGCCATTACTGTACATACGATGTATATCGTAGCGGATGCTAGGACATATATAGGGAGGACTTTCTTGCTCGACATGATAGTAAGCTATCTGGTTACTCTTTATCTTAACATTTACTCTAATTGTCTCTTTGTTACATGTTGATAAAGCCCTTAGGATGAGTACTTGACTACCAGGACTATGATACGGATCATACTAGTGGGGACAGTGTAGTCGCCAAGTACATCCTTCAAATGTTCCTAGTTGTAGGTGTATCGAGACAGGGCATCGATATACCAGAGTAGACTAGCGTATACGCATCTTGACCCATATGATGGGCGATGGATGATCCCATATCCATCGGTGTTTGATATCAAGGATGGTGTACGGGTGCTCAGTGGAGACTGGGTACACTGGACGGACTCGCCGAGAACTCCCAGATGGTATTATACCTCACGTCAGATGACAGTTCTCTGGTGACAGTAGTACAGAGTAGTCTGTAGACCCGAGATCGTCATAGAGTCTTGTGTGATTCCCACTGTGCTTCGATTTCCATCATACCACGTCCAAGAGGGCGTGCAAAACGGTGGCTTTTGGGTACAGTCCCGAATCACATGGAGGCAATGAGCGATAGGAGGGGATTCGTCTCTCCCGGTATAGGGAGTTGATGTTGCGCTGTGTTCGATTGGCTATAACTGGAAATCCCTGGCCAGTGTTACTGAGATTTACTGGTAAGTGTTATCAGTAGTTTCTCGAACTGTTATGGACCTCATATCGACACGACTTATCAAGATACTGGGGTCTGACGTTTACCACCCCTAGGAGAGATATGCGACATATCAGACGAAAAGACCGAACTGTACGGGAGTGTTACTGACTGGATTCACAGGAGAATGTACAGGCTTGCTTGTTGATCTTCTAATTGCTCAATACCTGGGTGGCTGTTACGTTTAGCTGACCGCTTGCAGCTTGTGGGTATTTGATATGATCATCACCTACTGCCGGCGTATTGATGATTCTTTAAAGTCCTACACAGAGGTTTCTTAGCTCAGGCAAAACGGAGTAGGAGCACATATATGATATGTGCGGGACCGAGAACAATACGTGTATATGATACCGTATTAAATTCTCGCGATATGAGATATCAGCCGGGTATATGTGATATAGCCGGGTCATCGGATCAAGTGTTGATTCGATGAATTGATACAGATTATATTAGTCGGTTATTTGTGAAATAGCCGGATTATCGGATCAAGTGTTGATTCGATAATTTAATGTATAATTAAATATTTGATATATTAAATTACATTAACTAATAAGCTCACTAAAAGATTCTTTTTCTCACTCGGGTAATACATTGATATATATGCGATATATGTTAATTGTATTATTTTATTTTGTTACAAGAAATATTGTATATGTGATATATAATATTGTAACATATTATGGTTATAAATGCAACATATTTTGTGGAGTTTAAATGTGATTAAGGTTTGGATTAGGGTTAAGTCTTCATGAAGCTTTCAAGAAGCTTCTTGAAGCTTTGACTTTGACTTGGATATTTTGCATAGATATTTCCTTAACCCAACCCAACCCTTTACCCTAGTTAAATCTCTACATGGGTTAAGTCTTCATACTTAACCCATGGTTGCAATTCTAACCACACTAGAGTTTCATTAATCATCACAAAAGGATTCTTCTTCTTCTTCCTTGAGTTCTTGATGGAAAAGCTTTCTAGCTTTTTTATTAGTGATGAAAATGAGTGAGTTAAAGAAAACAAATGAGAGTTAAATTCCTACTTCATCATCCTAATCTATCCTAACCATTTAGATTAGGGTGTTCACTTCATTTAGTGAGTGAGAGCTTGTGTTAAAGAAACTTCAAGGTAGATCATCTTAGTTATCGAAGATTGGAAGCAAGCTTGCATCTTTCTCTTCGTGGAGCTTTTCGAGAGTCCGGATACTCGATGATCGCAGTGAAGGGACCTCAACACGGAGCTTTAGAAGTGAAGGACCGGACTACAAAGGTTGTAATCCCAAACTCTTAGTGTTAAAGTGTTTAACATGCTTTGTTTCGCCTAATCTCTAGTTTAAAGATCTTGGTTAGGGTTGTTCGGCACGTCTAAATTTTAAATCGGACATGGTTGATGACTTATAGACCCTTATGAGAGTGCCTAGTAACCCTACAGTGGTATCAGAGCCAAGCTAGAGCTTTAGGCGAAGTCTAGACGAAATTTAAAGTCCGATCGAACTTCGAATACCCGGTTTAGACCCCTCTCTGGATTTTTTCTAAAATTGTGATTTTTTCTGCATTAAAAATACTCAAAAAAATCAGCAGGGAATTCTAAGGATTTGTGTAAAACATGAGCTATTAATTCACTTAATGCGCCGCGGAACCGCGGCCGTACCATGGCTTGCGCGGCGGTTCCGCGGCGTTACAGTGGCATTATGATTTGAATTTTGTACAGTAAAATCCGTAGCTAATTCCTGATACTTCTGGGTATTTTTGATATTACTCAAGTGTTGAGTTTTCTGGGTTGTATTGGGAGTTCGTTGATTCGATCGGAAAGTTTAACTTCGTTTATTTTGTCCGGGTAATTTTTAGAACGTGTTAAAAAGTTCGAACGGATATCAATAACTCACTTTTTCCCCTGCCGGAAAATTTCCAAGCGTTGGATTTTTCCGTAGTTTAAGAACGTTCTAAGTCGTGCAAGTAATGCGGTGGACCCTCTAGAAGACAACAAACCTTAACTCGATTATGTGACCGTCTGAACTGCCTCTAAACCTTAGGGTTTGTGGCAGTACGGCGTTGCCACATGTGAGGCGTTGGTTTGACCCTTCTACGGCTGGACCATTGGTACTGTAGCATGTGATGGATGTTTTTAAGCTAATTTCAAGTGTTGAGAACTATTTGGGAAAACTTGGGTGTTTGATTATTCGATCGGAAAGTTTAACTTTGTCTATTTATCTGGAATGTGATACAATATTTGGAATCCACAAAAAGTTATGAGATAACTAATTTGAATGTTATAAATCTAGCAGTTCAGTCTCAATTGATCGGTTGCCACGGAATTTTGATGTGATCAAAAGTCTGTCGCAATCACATAACGTACGTGGATACTCGCCGGGTAAACTTAATAGACAGCCACGCCCCATAGCCCCGACCAAGTGACTGTAGAAGAACCCCGTCGCCAAGAGCTGTTAGTTATACGTATGCCTAGAGGCCATTACTATACATAGGATGTTTATTGTAGTGGATACTTGGACATATATAGGGATGACTTTCTTGCTCGATATGATAGTATGTTATCTGGTTACTCTTTACCTTAACGTGTACACTGATTGTCTTTCTGTTACATGTTGGTAAAGCTCTTAGGATGTGTACTTGACTACCTGGATTATGATGTGGATCATACTAGTGAGGACATGGTAGTCCATAAGTACATCCTTCAAGGTCCCTAGTCGTGGGTGTATTGAGACGGGGCATCGATATACCAGTGTAGACTAGCGTGTAGCTTCTCGACCTATACAGATGGGCGATGGATGATCCCATATCCATTGGTGTTTGACATCAGAGATGATATACGGGTGCTCAGTGGAGACTGGGTACAGTGGACGGACTCGCCGAGAACTCCCAGATAGTATTATACCTTACGTCAGATGGCAGTTCTCTGGTGACATTGGTACAGGTTAGTCTGTAGACCCGAGATCGTCATAGAGTCTTGTGTGATTCCCACTGTGTTTTGATTTCCATCATACCACGTCCAAGAGGGCGTGCAAAAAGGTGGCTTTTGGGTACAGTCCTGAATCACATGGAGGCAATGAGCGATAGGAGGGGTTTCGTCTCTCCCGGTATAGGGAGTTGATGTTGCGCAGTGCTCGATTGGCTATAACAGGAAGTCCTTGGCCAAGGCAGCTTTAGGGATTTACTGGTAAGTGTTACCAGTAGTTTCTCGACCCGTTATAAGCCTCATATCGACACGACTTATCGAGTTATTGGGGTCTGACGTTTACCACCCCTAGACGAGATATGCGACATATCAGACGAACAGATCGGACTGTGCGGTAGTGTTACTCGTTGGATTCACTGGAGTGTGAGCGGGCTTGCTCGTTGATCTTCTGATCGCTCAATACCCGGGTGGCCATTACGTTTATCAGACCGCTTGCGGCTTGTGGGTGTTTGATATGATCATCACCTGCTGCCGGCGTATTGACGAGTCTTTAGAGTCCTACACAGGGGTTTCCTGGCTCAAGCGAAACGAAATAGGAGCGCATATGAGATATGTGCGGGACCGAGGATAATACCAGTATGTGATACTGTATTCTATTCTCGCGATTTGTGACATTGATCGGTTGTATGCGATATAGCCGGGTTATCGGATCAAGTGTTGATTCGATAAGTTGTTACTATTGATATTAGTCGGTTATATGCGATATGACCGGATCGTTGAATCAAGTGTTGAATTAATGATTTAATGATTTAATGTATAATTATATATTTGATATATTACTTTACATTAACTAGTATTGGTTCACTTAAGATTGATTTTCTCACTTGAAAGTGTACATTGTTTATATGTGATATATGGAAGTGTACATGTTTGTATCATGCTTGATGATACAAACAAGTTGTGTGTATGAGACTTGAACCAACTCAAGGTTAAATTAGGGTTTACTATTTTCCTAGCAAATAACAAAAGAATTGAAACTTTGGTCAAAGTTATCAAGCTTCATGAAGCTTGATAAGCATTGACAAAGTCAACCCTTTTGTCATTTGTGTAGGATATTAGTTAACCCAACCCTTAACCTAATGGTTTCGTTAATTCTCTACATGAGTTAAGCATGAGGGCTTAACTCAACCATGGTGCCATCATATATTGGATAAGTTTCATTTTGGAAATTTTTTCATATCATTCTTTCTTCTTCTTCTTCATCAAGCTTGAAAAAGCTTGCTAGCTCCAATGGCATCATGAGAAAAAGAGTGAGAAATCCAATTCTAAAGTGGACCCACTTCCTATTTCTTCATCCTCTACCACTTGACATGTAGTATAGGGTGTTCTCTTCACAAAGTTTTTGACCAAGTGAAGGAATAGCTTGAGTTTGAGTCTCCCCGACGTAGATCATCTTCGGCCTCAAAGTCAATGACCTAGCCCGATCATTTCTCCAATGAAACCATCGCTAGAGTCCAGGATCCGATGATCGCAGCGGAGGGACGTCAACACGGAGCTAAAGAAATGGTGGAGCGGATCTACAAAGGTTGTAATCCCTTTCACTTAGCAATAAAGTTGTTTATTTGCTTGTTTTTCGCCTTAACTTCTAGTTAACGATCTTCATTAGGGTTTCTCGGCACCGGAAAATTTTAATTTGGCATGGTTGATGCCTTGTGGAACCTCTTGAGTGTGCCTAGGAACCCTACAGTGGTATCAGAGCCTAACTAGAGCTTTAGGCGATGTGTTAACGAAGTTAAAACTCCGAACGAACCCGATACGTCCAAGTTTACCCCCTCTCTGTACATTTTTTCAAAACTGTGTTTTTTGTGAATTAAAATACCTGAAAAATTAATCAGGAAAAAATAAGAATTATGGTGAAAAACGAGCTCCTAATCCTTCCAAACCGCCGCGGAACCGCGGCCTTACCATGCTTGGACCGCGAATCCGCGGCCGTACGGAGGGATTGGATCTTTTTCTTGGCACAGTAATTCTTACATTCTGTAGTGCTATTTTATGGGTATTTTTAAACTGACTCAAGTGTTGAGTTTTCTGGGGGTTTATTTGGTAATCGTCGATTCGATCGGAGATTTTAATTTTGTTATGTTTTCCGAATATTTTTTGAACATGTTAAAAAGTTCGACCGGATATAAATACCCACTTTTTCCCCTGCCGGGAAATTTCCAAGTGTTGGATTTTTCCGTAGTTTAATAACGTTCTAAGTAGTGCAAGTAACACGATGGACCCTCTAGAAGACAACAAACCTTAACTCGATTATGTGACCGTCTTGAACTGCCCTTTGAACCTTCGGGTTTGGGGCAGTACGGCGTGCCACATGTGAGGCGTTGACTTGACCCTTCTATGGCTGGACCGTGGTACTGTGGCATGAAGTGGATGTTTTTAAACTTATTTCATGTGTTGAGCTATTTCGGGAAAACTTGGGTGTTCGATTGTTCGATCGGAAAGTTTAACATTTTCTATTTATCTGGAATGTGATACAATATTTGGAATTCATAAGTAATTATGAGATAACTAATATGAATGTTATAAACATAGCACTTTAGTCTCGATTGATTGGTTGCCACGGGATTTTGATGTGATCAAAAGTCCGTCGCAATCACGTAGCGTATGCGGATACTCGCTGGGTAAACTTAATAGACAGCCATACCCCATAGCCCCGACCAAGTGACTGTAGGAGAACCCCGTTGCCGAAAGCATCCGTCCGGGTGCTCGCGGCAGCGGTGTTTCGCCTTAGTGCACTTCATCGACGGCATCGGGGGTGCGGCTGCCTACTAAAGTTTGTGACGAGCATTCGATCAAAATGCCGGGAATCTTGTTGAATTGCCCGACTTGATATTAAAAAGTGTTTTCGATAAAGAGACTAAAATGCGGGGTTTATAATTGTTAGGCTTGTGATGTTAAGGAATTCATTTGATTAGGCATGCGATGTCTAAAGAGTTTGCGGATTCCAACTGTTGTAGTTTTACACTTTCTTTTCTGCGACCGTAAGTGTAATATGTGATATCGCCGGTTTCATTGCTATATGTCAACGACAATTGGGATGTGCATATTTACTTACGTTGATGACATGTGATGTTATGTGTTGCTGGATATGTTATATTGGATCGTCGCGTTTTGAATAGCCGGGGGTTTTATGCGAGATGAGAGTTTTTATTTTCATTCATGTAAAATTTGTTGTATGCAATATTCTTTTATTGGGGCACTTCCAGGTAGCGGAAGATGTCACCTTTTGTATATTATTTACTTTTCCGCACTAGGATAGACCCAAGGAGGAGGGCACAAGTAACCGGGTTCTGGAGTCCAGTGGGAGACCAACTCGAGGAGTCGAGTCCAGGTCTCCTAACTCTAGAATTGGTAGGGTTGCTTGCCGCTCTCGTAGGGATCTAGGGGTGTGGGTTTGGCTATTCATCGCGACCGTGGAATCCATGTTTTATACTGGCTCGTATTAAAAACACGGACGTCCTAGTATATCCAATATTTCATATGATTCTTCTGCTGCGATATCTGTGATGTGGTCATTTGATGTTCTGTGATAAATACTGTATATAGTATATATGATATATTATATAGGCGTTACTTATGTTTTACACCCGCGCTAGCCCTGCCCCGCTCTGCCGTTAGTCACCTAACCTAACGGTGCACGAGGGGACATCGAGACGAATGCGGATGGCATAAGTGTACGTCGTATTTATCTGTGATCTTTAGGTGATTTAAATGATGGGACTTCATTAATGTGATTAATGAAAGAAAAAGAAACCTAAAGATGTTGTGGAATCGAATTTTCAAAAAAAAAACAAAACAGGCAGCTACAGTTCTTGCTTTTGCATCGCGGTGTTCCTTGTAGAACATCCTGCACCTTATTCGATAAGGAATGGGCCTAAGATCCCTTCACCGGGAGTGACCCCTTTAGCAATAACTGGCAGATACTACAACCCTCGGTTTGTCTTTTGATTGCTCCTATAGTTCTTGCTTTGCATAGTGATGTATATGATATATCCTGCACCTTATTCGATGAGGAAAGGGTCGACGATCCCTTCACCGGGAGTGACCCCTTTAACAAAACTAGAAAAACCTCAAAAACACTCCATTTAAAAATCACTCGATTCTACAACGATATCAAGTTCATTATGCAAAGGGTTTTCTTAAAAACCTGTCGTAGCCCTCCGTCATTTCAGATAAGTACTACTTAGTATTCGTGCTGCGGTAGTTTGGCATTCGTCAAGGCGTAGTGTACGGTAGCTAACTAGTATTTATCTGCTTATGCATATGATGCAGATTGGATTAGGGTATTCGTATGGAGTTGTTTGGCATTCGTCAAGGGTCGTACGGGTAGGTTTAATTCAATCAAGAAATGTACGGGTTGAACTTGACTAGTGGACTATGGGTTGTTTGGTATTCGTCAAGGTCATAGAACACTAGGGGTAAAATATTATCGGGAATTTCAAGTGTTGAAATTTGCAATGAGATTGCATACCTTCTATAAGATAGTTGGATCCCGATACCCACTGCAAGTAATTGTTACTCATGGGAGAGTTTTACACATTACAATTAGCCGATCAAGTAGGTGTCTAGAAAGGTGTCAACGGGGTTACGCCTCTGGGAAAACGAGGTTTACATTAATTAGGTCCGTGCGAAAGCACGGGGAATCTCCCTCAAAGTACCGACACTGGCCTGGCTGAAAGATTGGCGAACTTGTAGCGTGTAATTAATCCCGGCTAGTCTTTCCTTTTACGGTTTGAAGGAAGATTTGATTAAAACAGTGGGAGCCATCCTGATTAGATAAAATAATAAACAATATGATCTTGCAAGAGCATACGCTGAGTGTTTTCTTCTCTCTCTCTCCAGGTAGCGACCATATCACGCCTTAATCAAGATAATAATACGGATATATTGACCGAACCCGCTTGTTATACTGAGCTGGGGAACGTTGGCCCCGCTCCAACTTATAATTATTATAAGACAGAGCAGGAAATAGGGGAATACCAGATTTCCCGTGCCGCCCAAACGAAGAAAGTGCATATTGATGCATCATCTTCGGGTGTATTCATTACAGAGAACTGTTTCTCAATGTCCTTTACGTCCTGGGTATAAGATACCAGATCAGGATCCCACATATATAATATATTACATGGGCTACAGAAAGGTAGAGAACTGAGAACGGGTGATAAGTTTCATGAGGCAGAAAACGGTGCAAGTGTTGCAACCAAGTCTGTTGATCACTGTCACCCTGTATTACCAGAATACATTGATTCTGAACAAATGTTATTAGATACCGAACCTGATATACAAAATCATATCAGTCTTTTTATTAGTAAAGAAGGATATAATTTTGTATTGTTGGATAATGTTTTGAACATTTCCTATATCAATAGTTGATCGGTTCAGGCACGTTATCTAAAAGCATTGACATTCTAAATCAAACTACAGTTCTTAGTATACAGAACACACATAAGAGGAAGAGTTCAGAAATGTACGAATCCTTCTAGAGGTATTGTAGACTAGGTCATATTAATGCGACCCGAGTAGCTGAAGTTATATTTAGATGCATATTTAAATCTGTTTGAATTTACATCTTGTGAAACTTGCCAGTCATGTCACAGAGATAATATGACCTTAGCTCTGTTTATTGGAAGCAGAGAAAGAGTTAGTAAACTCTTGGGATTGATACATGCTGATGTATGAAGGTCCCCTGTCTACACATGCCAAGACCGGTTCTTTATACTTCATTACATTCTCTGATAATCTCTGAAGATTCAGACATATGTTCCTGTTGAAACACAAGTCCGAACGTTTTGAGATATTCATAGAATATAAGTTAGAAGTAGAGAACCAAAATACGGGTAAAAGTATTATGTCCTTTGATGTGATCAAGGAGGAGAATACATGAGCACGAAATTCCTGGATTATTCTAAAGGAGAATGAGATTCTCTCTCAGCATTACTCCTCCGTATACACCATAGCATGATGGTATATCGGGGCAGAGCATTAACACCTTATGTGATATGGTGTGCTCTATGATGAGTACTACTGAGTTTCCTATTTCCTTTTAGGGAGTTATGCACTTATGAAGTTGCATACCTATTGAATAGGGTTCCGATCAAATCAGTTGCCTACCACTTTATATATGATATGGAATGGGAAGGGCCCATCTCTTAAGTTAGTTAAGATTTGGGGTTGTCCAGCCTATGTCTAAAAAGCATAATCCGGACAAGCTCGAGGCAAAGTCAGTTCTGTGGAAGTTTGTTGGATAGCCCAAGCATACGCAAGGGAATATCTTCTACCTAACCGAGGAACAAAAGATGTTTTGTTACTCAGCATGCCACCTTTGTGAAAGGGAATTTCTTATGAAGAAATTATGGGACATGAGGTAGAACTGGAAACAGTTCCAGCTATACAAACTGCAGCTGATGATTTGGTAGAACCAAAGGATTCAATAGCAACCAACGAACCTCAGCCTCTCCGCCAGTCTAGCAGGGTTCCTCACCCACCTGAGAGATACTTTGGTTTCTCTATGACAGTGAGAGCGAGGATTGCATCATGAGATGATGACCCAACTAGTTTCGGACTGGCCATCAGGAGTAGGACTCTGTAAGAATGGATGGATGCTTAGCGATCTGAGATGGAATCTTTATACACCAACAAAGTATGGACTTTGGTTGCTTTATCTGAAGGGTTAAATCCCCATCAGGAGCAAGTGTATCTTGAGAAGATTACTTGGTGTACATGGAAAGGTTGAGACTTTCAAAGCTAGACTTGTTAAAGGTTTTCATCATTGACCAGCTATGGATTATAATGAAACCTTTTCTAAGTACCTATGCTTAAGTCCATCCAGATCCTACTTGCCACGGCTACATACCGTGACTACGATATCTGGCGGTTGGGTGTCATGACTGCTTTTCTAAATAATGATTTAGAAGACAGAGTCTATAAGTACATAGCCAGAGGGCTTCGTTGACAGTGGGAGCAGCGGAAACGTGTGCAAGATGTTTTATGTGATAAAGCAGGCATCGCGGAGTTGGAACATCTGTTTTGATGTGGTAGTCAAAGAGTTTGACTTCATCAAAATGGTAGATGAACCTTGAATATACAAAGAGGTAGTAGGGAGTATGGTGGTGATCCTCGTAGAGTACGTGGATGACATACTCTTGATAGGGAAGTAGTTTCCTATGCTACGCTCGATCAATCTCCGCTTATCACAAGGATTCTTCATATAAGATCATAATGATACCCCCTGAATCCTGGATTTTGGATCTATGAGATAGATCTAATTGGATGTTAGGATACTCACTAGTTGTAGTGAGAAGGTATCAATCGATCCTGGGGAGAATCACTGGAAAGGGTCCAAGGTGATAAGGACGACTGAATGTCAGTCGCAGACTTTGTCTTTACCCTCAGTAAAGGGACGGTATGTTGGAAGAGTTCTAAGCTAGATACCGTGACATACTAGACGATTAAAGGCAAGATACATCGTTACCAAAGATGCTACCAAAGAGGAAGTCTGGGTGTATATTAGTTCATGAGATGAACTTCGTTCCTCCTGTTGTGTGACAATGGAGTTGTGGCTTACGCCTAGGAACGCCCGTCCCATCAGTGATCCAGACATATTCTTAGGCGGTATCACCTGATCGTGGAGATGGTTGATCTCCAGGGGATCGAGGTTAGGAGAGTAGACTCAGAGGACAATACGGCGGATCCACTCACGAAAGGCTTTTTCCCAGAAAGAGACATTTATGGGATGGTTGAGTATGAGAAACTACAACCACTACTGTCAGATGGCCCTAGTGCAAGTGGGATATTGTTAGTTATATGTATGCCCTAGAGGCCATTACTATACATAGGATGTATATTGTAGTGGATGCTTGGACATATATAAGGATAACTTTCTTGCTCGATATGATAGTATGCTATCTGGTTACTCTTTACCTTAACGTGTACACTGATTGTCTCTCTGTTACATGTTGATAAAGCCCTTAGGATGTGTACTTGACTACCTGGACTATGATGCGGATCATACTAGTGGGGACATGGTAGTCCATAAGTATATCCTTCAAAGTCTCTAGTCGTGGGTGTATCGAGATGGGGCATCGATATACCAGTGTAGACTAGCGTGTAGCTTCTTGACCCATACAGATGGGCGATGGATGATCCCATATCCATTGGTGTTTGACATCAGAGATGATATACGGGTGCTCAGTGGAGACTGGGTACACTGGACAGACTCGCCGAGAACTCCCAGATGGTATTATACCTTACGTCAGATGGCAGTTCTCTGGTGACACTGGTACAGGTTAGTCTGTAGACCCGAGATCGTCATAGAGTCTTGTGTGATTCCCACTGTGCTTTGATTTCTATCATACCACGTCCAAGAGGGCGTGCAAAAAGGTGGCATTTGGGTACAGTCCTGAATCATATGGAGGCAATGAGCGATAGGAGGGGTTTCATCTCTCCCGGTATAGGGAGTTGATGTTGCGCAGTGCTCGATTGGCTATAATAGGAAGTCCTTGGCCGAGGCAGCTTTAGGGATTTATTGGTAAGTGTTACCAGTAGTTTCTTGACCCGTTATAAGCCTCATATCGACACGACTTATCGAGTTATTGGGGTCTGACGTTTACCACCCCTAGACGAGATATGCGACATATCAGACGAACAGACCGGACTGTGCGGTAGTGTTACTCGTTGGATTCACTGGAGTGTGAGCAGGCTTGCTCGTTGATCTTCTGATCGCTCAATACCCGGGTGGCCGTTACGTTTATCAGACCGCTTGCGGCTTGTGGGTGTTTGATATGATCATCACCTGCTGCCGGCGTATTGACGAGTCTTTACAGTCCTACACAGGGGTTTCCTGGCTCAAGCGAAACGAAATAGGAGCGCATATGAAGTATGTGCGGGACCGAGGATAATACCAGTATGTGATACTGTATTCTATTCTCGCGATTTGTGACATTGATCGGTTGTATGCGATATAGCCGGGTTATCGGATCAAGTGTTGATTCGATAAGTTGTTACTATTGATATTAGTCGGTTATATGCGTTATGACCGGATCGTTGAATCAAGTGTTGATTTAATGATTTAATGTATAATTATATATTTGATATATTACTTTACATTAACTAGTATTGGTTCACTTAAGATTTATTTTCTCACTTGAAAGTGTACATTGTTTATATGTGATATATGCAAGTGTACATGTTTGAATCATGCTTGATGATACAAACAAGTTTTGTGTATGAGACTTGAACCAACTCAAGGTTAAATTAGGGTTTACTATTTTCCTAGCAAATAACAAAAGAATTGAGACTTTGGTCAAAGTTATCAAGCTTCATGAAGCTTGATAAGCATTGATAAAGTCAACCCTTTTGTCATTTGTGTAGGATATTAGTTAACCCAACCCTTAACCTAATGGTTTGGTTAAATCTCTACATGAGTTAAGCATGAGGGCTTAACTCAACCATGGTTCCATCATATATTGGATAAGTTTCATTTTGGAAGTTTTTCATATCATTCTTTCTTCTTCTTCATCTTCATCAAGCTTGAAAAAGCTTGCTAGCTCCAATGGCATCATGAGAAAAAGAGTGAGAAATCCAATTCTAAAGTGAACCCACTTCCTATTTCTTCATCCTCTACCACTTGCCATGTAGTATAGGGTGTTCTCTTCACAAAGTTTTTGACCAAGTGAAGGAATAGCTTGAGTTTGAGTCTCCCCGACGTAGATCATCTTCGGCCTCGAAGTCAATGACCTAGCCCGATCATTTCTCCGACGAAACCATCACTAGAGTCCGGGATCCGATGATCGCAGCGGAGGGACGTCAACATGGAGCTAAAGAAATGGTGGAGCGGATCTACAAAGGTTCTAATCCCTTTCACTTAGCAATAAAGTTGTTTACTTGCTTGCTTTTCGCCTTAACTTCTAGTTAACGATCTTCATTAGGGTTTGTCGGCACCGGAAAATTTTAATTTGGCATGGTTGATGCCTTGTGGAACCTCTTGAGTGTGCCTAGGAACCCTACAAGAGCATCCGTTCGGATGCTCGCGGCAGCGGTGTTCCGCCTTGGTGCACTTCGTCGACGGCATCAGGAGGTGCGGCTGTCTACTAAAGTTTGCGATAAGCATTCGATCAGGATTGTCGGGAATCTTGTTGAATTGCCCGACTTGATATTGAAAAGTGTTTTCGATAATGAGACTAAAATGCTGGGTTTATAATTGTTAGGCATGGGATGTCTAAGGAATTCATTTGGTTAGGCATGCGATGTCTAAGAAGGTTGGGGATTCCAACTGTTGTAGTTTTACACTTTCTTTTCTGTGACCGTAAGCGTAGTATGTGGTGTATCGCCGGCTTCGTTGCTATACATCAACGACAATCGGGATACGCATACTTGCTTACGTTGATAATATGAGATATTATGTGTTGCTGTGATATGTTATATTGGATCGTCGCGTTTTGAATAGCCGGGGGTTTTATGTGAGATAAGAGTTTTTCTTTTTCATTCATGTAAAATTCATTTGTATGTAATATTCTTTTATTGTGGCACTTCCGGGCTGAGGATGATGTCACCATTGTATATTATTTACTTTTTCACATTAGGTAGACCCAAGGCGAGGAGCCCAAGTAAGCGGGTTCTGGAGTCCAGTGTGAGACCATCTCGAGGAGTCGAGACCGGGTCTCCTAACTCTAGAATTGGCAGGATTACTTGCCGCTCTCGTAGGGGTCTTGGGATGTGGGTTTGTCTATTCATCGCGACCGTGGAATTCGTGTTTTATACAGGCTCGTATTAAAACACGGACCTCCTAGAATATCCAATACTTCATATATGTTCTTCTGCTGTAATGTTCTGTGATGAGATCATATTACTGCCTGAAACGAATGTTTATATTATATATATGAGATATATGTTATATTGCAGATTTCGTTTCAAATGTGATGCTTGTGAAGCATAATAAAATGGGGCTTCATTAATGAGATTAATGAAACTAAAAGAAACCTAAAGATGTTGTAGAAACTTGTTTAAAAACTGGTAGCTCTAGTTCTTGCTTTGCATAGCGGTGTTCCTTGTAGAACATCCAACACCTTATTCGATAAGGAAAGAGCCGAGATCCCTTCATTAGGAGTGACCTCTTTAGCGAAACTAGCAGATGCTACAAACTCGGTTTGTCTTTTGATTGTTTCTATAGTTTTTGCTTTGCATAGTGGTATTTGCGAAATATCCTGCACCTTATTCGATAAGGAAAGAGCCGAGATCCCTTCACCGGGAGTGACCTCTTTAGCGAAACTAGAAAAGCCTCAAAAACATTCCATTTAAAATCACTCGATTCTACAACGATATCAAGTTCATTACGCAAAGGGTTTTCTTAAAAACGTGCCGTAACCCTCCGTCATTTTAGGAAATAGAGTACTTAGTATTCGTGCTGCATTTGTTGACCATAGTTAAGGCGCGGTGTACAGTAGCTGAGTGATGTTTTCCTATATAACATATGATGTGATTAATTAGGACAGTCATATGACTTTGTTGACCTTAGTTAAGGGTCATGTAGGTGGGTCTAATCAATCAGGAAATGACGGGTTGAACTTGACTAGTGCTTATGATTTGTTGACCATAGTTAAGGTCATAAGTCACTAGGGGTAAAATATTATTGGGAATTTCAAGAGTTGAAATTTGCAATGAGATTGCATACCTTCTATGAGATAGTTGGATCCCGATACCCGCTGCGAGTAGGAGTTACTCCTGGAAGAGTTTTACACATTACAATTAGCCGATCAAGTAGGTGTCTAGAAAGGTGTTAATGGGTTTACACCCCTGGAAAAACGAGGTTTATTTTAATTAGGTCCGTGCGAAAGCTCGGGGAACCTCCCTCAAAGTACCGGCACTGGCCTGGCTGAAAGAATGGCGAACTTGTAGCATGTAATTAATCCCGGCTAGTCTTTCCTTTTAGGGTTTGAAGGAAGATTTGACTAAAACGGTGGGAGACATACTGATTAGATAAATTGATAACCAATCTAATCTTGTAAAAGCGCACGCTGAGTGTTTTCTTCTCTCTCTCTCCAAGTAGTGACCATATCATGCCTTAATCAAGATAATAATACGGATGTATTGTACGAACCCGCTTGTTATACTGCGCTAAGGAACGTTGGTCCCGCTCTAACTTATAATTATTATAAGACAGAGCAGGAAATAGGGAATTACCAGAATTCCCGTGCCGCCCAAATGAAGAAAGTGCATGCTGATGCATCATCTTCGGGTGTGTTCATTACCGAGAACTGTTTCTCAGTATTTTTTATGTCCTGGGTATGAGATACCGGATCAGGATCCCGCAAAATGTAATTTGTTACATAGGCTACAGAAAAGTAGAGAACTGAGAACGGTTGATAAGTTTTATGAGATAGAAACGGTGCAAGTGTTGCGGCCAAGTCTGTTGGTAGTTATCACCCTGTATTGGCAAATATATTGATTCTGAACGAATGTTATTAGATACCGAACCTGATATACAACATCATATCAGTCTTTTTATTAGTAAAGAAGGATATAATTTTGTATTGTTGGATAATGTTTTGAACATTTCCTATATCAAGAGTTGATCAGTTCAGGCACGTTATCTAAAAGCATTGATGTTATAAATCAAACTACAGATCTTAGTATACAGAACACACACAAGAGGAAGAGTTCAGAAATGAATGAATCCTTCTTGAGGTATTGTAGACTAGGTCATATCAATGCGGCCCGACTAGCTAAAGTTACATAAAGATGCATATTTAAATTAGTTTAGATTTACATCTTGTAAAACTTGCCAGTCATGTCACAAAGATAAGATGACCACAGCTCCATTCGTGATAAGTGGAGCTTGACCGAGTGTAGCATAGGAAACCATTTCCTATAAAGAGTATGTCATCTACGTACAATGCGTAGAAGACAAACTTACTCTCTACAACCCTTCTTGTATATATAAGGTTCATCTACCATTTTGATGAAGTCAAACTCTTTGACCGCCACATCAAAACAGATGTTCCAACTCCGCGATGTACGCATTGATCCTGATGGACTTAAGAATAGCTTTGAAAGTCTCAACTTTTCCATTTACACCACGAATCTTCTCAAGATCTATTTGCTCCCAATGGGTTTCACCCCTTCAGGTGCAACATTCAAAGTCATACTTTGATGGTGTACATGGATTCCATCTTTGATCTCATAGCATCCGGCCTTTTCACAGAGTCGCCACTCGGGATGGCCTGCCTGAACCTAGTTGGGCCATCATCAACCATGATGCAATCCTCGCTCCCACTGTCACCGAAAAGACCGTAGTATCTCTCAAGTGGATGAGGAACCCTACCAGATTTTCAGAGAGGCTGAGGTTCATTGGAGACTATTGAATCCTTTGGTTTTACCAAATCATCAGCTTTTAATTTGTCTAGCTGGAATTCCTTCCAGTTCTACCTCATGACCAGTAATTTCTTCATAAGAAATTCCTTTTTTCTAAAATGGTGGCATGCTGAGAAACAAAACATCTTTTTCTCCTCAATTAGGTAGAAGATATTACCTCGCAAATGTTTGGGATATCCTAACAAACTTATACAGAACTGACCTTGCCTCGAGCTTATCCGGATTCTGCTTTTCAACATAGGCCGGACAACCCTATATCTTAACTCGTTTAAGATATGGTCTCTTCCCATACCATATCTCATATGGAGTTGTAGGCACTGATTTGGATAGAACCCCATTCAATAGGTATGCATTTTCTCAAGTGCATAACTCCAAAAGGAAACAGGTAATTCAACAGTACTCATCATAGAGCGCGCCATATCTCATAGGGTGTGATACCTCCGCCCCGATACACCGTTGTGCTGTGGTGTACTCGAAGGAGTAAGCTGAGAGAGAATCACATTCTCCTTTTAGAAACTCCAGAAACTCCTTGCGCAAGTATTTTCCTCTTCGATCACATCGAATGACTTAATACTTCTACCCATCTGGTTCTTAACTTCAAGCTTATATTCCGTGAATTTCTCAAAAGTTTCAGACTTATGTTTCAACAGGAACATATATCCGAATCTTGAGAGATGATCAGTGAATATAATGAAGTACAAAGAACCAAACTGGGCATTTGTAGACATAGGACCGTATACATCATTATGTATCCATCCCAAGAATTCAATAACTCTTTCTCTGTTTCCAGTAAACGGAGTATTGGTCATTTTATCTTTGAGACAAGAATGGCAAGTATCATAAGATTAAAATTCGAAAATATTCTCATATTCATCCTTATGTAACTTAGCTGATCGTGTCGCATTGATATGACCTACTCTACAATGCCAAAAGAAGGATTCGTTCATTTCTGAACTACTCCTCTTGTGTGTGTTTTACATACTGTGAACCGTGGTTTGATTTAGAACGTATATGCTATTATATAACGTGCCTGATCCAATCAACTCTTGATTCAGGAAAATGTTCACAACATTATCCTTCAATACAGAATTATATCCTTCTTTAACTCATTAAAGAAACCGATGTAATGTTGTATATCAGGTTCGGTATGTAACAATATTCGTTCAAAATCAATGTATTAATACAAGGTGATATCTACCAACTGATTTGGCTGCAACACTTGCACCATTCTCTACACTTAGAGACATATCACCCATTCCCAGTTCTCTATCTTCTGTAGCCCATGTAATATATTACATATGCGAGATCCTGATCCGGTATCACATACCCAGGATGTAGAGGATACTGAAAAACAGTTCTCGGTAATGAACACACCCGAAGAAGATGCATCAACATGTACTTTCTTCGATTGGGTGGCATGGGATCCGGATATTCCCCTATTTCCTGCTCGGACTTTATAACAATTATAAGATAGAGCGGAACCAACATTCCCTAGCTCAGTATAATAAGCAGGTTCAGTCAATGCATCCATATTATTATCTTGATTAAGGCGTGACTTGGTCGCTACCAGGAGAGAGAGAGAGAAGAAAACACTCAGCGTATGCTCTTGCAAGATCC
Organism: Agapanthus africanus; assembly: GCA_030015575.1. Taxonomy (NCBI): domain Eukaryota; kingdom Viridiplantae; phylum Streptophyta; class Magnoliopsida; order Asparagales; family Amaryllidaceae; genus Agapanthus; species Agapanthus africanus. The sequence continues at coordinate 120,672,941 of CM057343.1, forward strand.
GATTGGTTATTATTTTATCTAATCAGGATGGCTCCCACTGTTTTTATCAAATCTTCCTTCAAACCCTAAAAGGAAAAACTAGCCGAGATTAATTACACCCTACAAGTTCGCCAATCTTTCGGCAAGGCCAGTGTCGGTACTTTGAGGGAGGTTCCCCGTGCTTTCGCACGTACCTAATTAAAATAAACCTCGTTTTTCCAGGTGCGTAACCCCGTTAACACCTTTCTAGACACCTACTTGATCGACTAATTGTAATGTGTAAAACTCTCCCAGGAGTAACTCTTACTCGCAGTGGGTATCGGGATCCAACTATATTATAGAAGGTATGCAATCTCATTGCAAATTTCAACGCTTGAAATTCCCGATAATATTCTGCCCCTAGCGTCCTATAATCTTGACGCAGGCCAACAAACCATAGTCCGCTAGTCAAGTTCAACCCGTACATTTCATGATTGAATTAAACCTACCAGCACAGCCCTTGATGCAGGCCAACAAAGTCGCACGACTACCCTAATCCAATCGCATCGTATGGAGCAGATAAGCACTAGTTAGCTACCGCACACTACGCCTTGATGCATGCCAACAAACGTAGCACGAATAATAAGTAGTAATTATCTAAAATGACGGAGGGCTACGACAGGTTTTTATGAAAACCTTTTGCGTAATGAACTTGATCTCGTTGTAGAATCAAGTGATTTTGAAAAGAAGTGTTTTTGAGGCTTTCACTAGTTCCGCTAAAGAGGTCACTCCCGGTGAAGGGATCTCGGCTCTTTCCTTATCGAATAAGGTGCAAGATATTTCACAAATACCACTATGCAAAGCAAAAACTATAGAAGCAATCAAAAGACATACCGAGTGGGTTGTAGTATCTGCCAGTTTCGCTAAAGAGGTCACTCCCATTGAAGGGATCTCAGCTCTTTCCTTATCGAATAAGGTGCTGGATATTCTACAAGGAATACCGCTATGTAAAGCAAGAACTAGAACTACCAGTTTTTAAAACAATTTTCTACAACATTTTTAGGTTTCTTTTATTTCATTAATCTCATTAATGAAGTCCCATCAATTATGCTTCCCAAGCATCACAGAAGTAACGAAAGCAGTAATTGTTATTATATATCATATATATAATATAGGCATTTGTCTCAGAACATATCAAGTGATCACATCAAAAAATATCAGCAGCAGAAGAAGACATATGAAATATTGGATATACTAGAAATTCCGTGTTTTAAATTAAGCCAGTATAAAACACGGATTCCACGGTCACGATGAATAGCCAAACCCACATCCCTAGACCCCTACGAGAGCGGCAAGCAACCTTACCAATTCTAGAGTTAGGAGACCCGGTCTCGACTGCTCGAGATGGTCTCCCACTGGACCTTAGAACCCGGTTACATGTGCTCTCCTCCTTGGGTCTATCCTAATGCGGAAAAGTAAATAATATACATCAATGGTGACATCATCCTCAACCCGGAAGTGCCCCAATAAAAGAATATTACATACAAGCTTTTACATGAATGAAAATGAAAAACTCTCATCTCACATAAAAACTCCCGGCTATTCAAAACATGACGATCCAATATAACATATCACAGCAACACATAACATCACATGTCATCAACGTAAGTAAATATGCGTATCCCAATTGTCATTGACGTATAGCAACGAAACCGGCGATATACCACATATTACACTTACGATCGCAGAAAAGAAAGTGAAAAACTATAACAATTGGAATCCACAACCATCTTAGACATCATAAACCTAATGTATCACATACTTTCGATTTCATACCCAACCATTTGAATTCCTTAGACATCACATGCCTAACAATTATAAACCCCGCAATTTAGTCTCGGTATTGAAAACACTTTCCAATAACCTGTCGGGTAATTCAACAAGATTCCCGATAACCTGATCGAATGCTCGTCGGAAACTTTAGTAGACGGCCGCACCCCCGATGCCGTCGACGAAGTGCACTAAGGCGGAACACCGCGGCCACGAGCAACCGAACGGATGCTTTTGGCGACGGGGTTCTCCTACAGTCACTTGGTCGGGGCTATGGGGTGTGGCTATCTAGTAAGATTACCCGGCGAGTATCCGCGTATACTACGTAATTGCGACGGAATTTTGATCCACATCAAAATTCCGTGGCAACCGATCAAACGAGACTAAACTGCTAGATTTATAAAATTCAAACTAGTTATCACATAACTAATTTTGTGGATTCCAAATATTGTATCACAATCAGAGATAGCTAAACGATATTAAACATTTCGATCAAATAAACAAACACCCAAAATTTCCCAAAGAGCTCAACACTTGAGCGGTGTTCAAAAAGTACCCAGAACATGCCACAGCTCCTATGAACCATCCGTAGAAGGGCCGACCCATGCCTCACGCATGTCGCCAAGGAACTGCGGCAAACCCTAGGATATGTTCGCGGTTCCGCGATCCAAAAAGTCGAGTTTGGGTATTTTTCTTCTAGAGGGTCCATGATCAGTCAAAAATAGTGCATTCTCAACACGTTAATTTCTCCACTCTTATCATTCATATATAGGTGTTTATTGTAATTATAATACAGATTACGACTTCATCTGGAAAATACCAAATAACCTGTGTTATAGTTATAATCGACATTCTAAAGGGAAATTAAGTGTTTATTACTACTTGTAGTGATCTTTATATATCAACCCTTGTCTCGAGATTGTGTCCAAGAAATTCTCCAGGTTAAAAAGCCGGAATCATAAAAGTGCTGATAAAATATACCAAGTCCAAGACTTGAAATCTGGCAGTAAACTAGAAAGAATTATATGATTCCAGACATCAGGAAATAACCATGAATACAACATGAAACAATACATGAGAAACGATGCAGTAACTCAGTCAAACGGCCGCGGATCCGCGGCCGAGTCAGGCCGATCCGCTGCGGATCCGCGGCCGAGTCGACTCGTCGGCGGTGAGAACTTTTTGCAGAGGCCCCCTTTCAACGGCCAAACTTCTTCAAGACGCTTCAAATCTCTAGAAGCTTCCCTCCAACAGCAAAGCATCTCATGCAAGCTAGCTAACTACCTTAATCTAGAAACTTCTCATAACAACCAAGCTTCCAAGGGAAGCTATATCTAACTTCTAGTGGAAGCTTGAGGGAAAACTATAAAAAGGCATCTAAGGCTTCATTACAAAGGTTGTTCATTAGTTCAATAATTCCAAACACAAGTTGAGTGACATAACTTGCAACTCTAAACCCTAGCCCCAAATCAAATTCAAAAGTCAATTCAAGATCCATTGAGAGAAAGATCGAGCGAAGACCGAAGATTCTCTATTTGCAACGCCGTTCATCATCCAAGAAAGAGATCCACGATGATCTGTGACTCACGACGAACAAGCCACGCAATGATCGACGCCAAATTCCTTCTTAAATGAGTGAGCTAGAGCTAGTCTTGTAAACTTGAGTGAGAAATGTAATTTGAAGAAGATCTAAATAAACGTGAAAATCTTTATTCTCGCTTTCTATTCATTCTTGCATTATGATATTCTTCATTCTTTATTGTTTTATGATGATGCGTGAGTAAATTCTCCGCTTGTGGAGGATCCGAGAGAATTGATAGATATAGTAATGATCAAATCTTTATACTAATTCTTAATTCTTATGAGATTTGCGAACCATAGCAAAATGAATCATTGATGACGTAAGTCGGAGCGAAATAACTTCTTGATTATTTCGTTGCAAATTAAGGATCAAACTATCGGTGATTTTCTTTGCTAGAGGTTAGATCCAAATGATTATGATTGAAAAGATAAGGGATAGTAAAGGAGAAACCCTAGCTTCTTCAATTAATCCCTAATCTTCAACCATCATCATCAATCTAGCTACAAATATTCAATAGATAAGATTAGGAATTATTAGATTCATCATTAGCTATTAACTCAATCGGATCCTACAAGCTATTTTCCAAATCTTGATAATTCAATTGGTTTGGGACATTTCTTGATTCTTGATTCTTGATTCTAGATCATTATTTTCTTTATGTTTCTTGAAATTCAAACTCACAAATCTTGAATCAATTTTCTTGCAAGTTTCTTTTATCCTTTAATTTTCAACTCAACTAAAACGACTACGAACGAATCACACTTTCCTAGTGGACGATCTGCATTCACCAACGAACCTACAACAGACACCGTCAATTGATTGCGGTATAAATTTCTTTGGTTGTGATCTTTACACTTTTCAAAACACGACACTAAAATCGATTATCAATCAAATGGCGCCGTTGCCGGGGATAGTGTGCTAATTTGTTCGTTTTTGTAATTTGAGTTGGAAAATTTATTATTCCATCAGTTTTTTAGATCAAAATTCGTAACAAGCGCATAACAATTTGTTGTGATTTGTTGCAAGGAGATCTGGAATCTGTGGAGCGAGAGGAAAAATATTCAGGACATCTCAAAAAGTCCAGAGAGGCATTTGGAACATTTGCTGAAATTTTTGTGCAGGGATCTTGACATCTCGCGGCGGAACCGCGGCATAAGAGGCTTATCGCGGCGGAAGCGTGGTGAAATTAGGGTTTCAGTGCACCAAATTTTTTAGGTGAATTTCTGTCTTTCTTATCTCCTCCTTGCTATATTCCATTAACCAATTTCTGCAGGTTTCTTTGCAAAAATTCGCAGCACCGCAAAAAGAAAAATTGTTGCGTGTTTGATCTTGGTTGTTTGCATTTTTAATACGGAAATTAAGGGGAAAAGACCAAATTCAGATTAGGTAGGGATTTCATTACCCTTCCTAAGCCCCCAAAAATCACAAACTTGCATCCGCATCACCCTCATTAACTAAAAAATAACTAGACAAGACTTTAAGGACCGTTGCGCTCAATTAGGATAGAAGGAGGTCGTGGGTAATCTATTGCTTATCCGCGTTTCTTTTGTGGTGTCTAAGGCAAGTGTGTCTAAGGAAAGTGGTTACTTAATTAGGCCCACTACTTATATAATGGAGAACCTCCCACTTACCTGGCACTTACCTGGCCACAGGAGGGGCAAAGAGGCAGTAGAGGATCTATCTTGCGAATTGTCTTCTGGAAGTCTAGGAGGGGTCTAGAGACTTGACCTAGGTGACCATTAGATTTAGGGTTGCTTGTACATTGTTTGTGTGAATTTTTCAAAAATCTGTATTTTTCAAAACAAACACCAAACTCATATTTTCCTTAATTATCACTTAACGCTGCCACTTGTGCTAAACCATTTAGTGCATGCTCGGCTGGACACGGGATTCTAGTGCCCGTCTTGTCCGCGTTCCTTCTATCGACTCCGAAGTCGGTAATTCTACGTCTACTTTTTCTTCACCCACAATCACACCCACTTCGATGGACGGTTCTCCATCGAACTTCTTTAACACTACTCTGCCACTGTCCATAGGTGCGCAGAATCCGCCCCGCATCTCTCTCCAAGAGAGATGCTATCCTATGCGAGGTCCTCTTTCGACCTGTCTCACCATTCCACTAGCCAATGGGGACAATTTTGAAATAAAACCACAATACATCAATCTTCTACCCAAATTTCACGGTCTCGAGTCTGAAGACGCATAGGTCTTTATTACCAAATTTGAAAATGTATGCACTATGATGGGTACTTCACAGCTTTCTGTAGATGTTATGAGATTGCGTCTTCTCCCATTTACCTTGTACGATATAGCCGAGAAGTGGCTTTATAACACAGCTGCACATTCTATTTCAAATTGGGGAGAATTCGTAACAGCTTTCCTTAAGAAATTCTACCCGAATCATAAAACAGCTCGAGTCCGTAGCGAAATAAATCAATTTACCCAGCTTCCAAATGAACCATTCTCGAAGTGTTTTGAACGCTTCAAGGATCTGTTGTTCAATGTCCTCATCACGGAATCCCTAGATGGGATCTATGCAGAATCATCTATGAGGGCATTAATCCTACAACAAAACAGAACCTTGAATCCATGTGTCAAGGCACCTTCATGACTAAAGACGATGGTGAAGTCTGGAGATTTTTAGAAGATTTCGCTGAAAAATCTTTACAGTGGGAGTGTGTAAATCAGACATCATCTAGGGGTGGCATTCACCAAATTGATGTTTCCATAGGAGTTAGAACTGAAATGGCAGCAATGCAAAAGAAACTCGAATCTATGGAACAGAAAGACAATAAGTGTACATGTTAAGATAATGTGCAACCAGATAGCATACTATCATGTCGAGCAAGCAAGTCCTCCCTATATATGTCCAAGCATCCACTACAATATACATCGCATGTACAGTAGTGGCCTCTAGAGCATACATATAACTAATAGTTATGTGATATGATGTGATCATATAACTGCGTTAGACGAATGCTACTTATATATATAATATATTAGTGGACACTATATATGTTTTTCATCCGCGCTAGTCCTGACCCCGCCCTGCACTAAGTTAAGTAACCTTACGGTGAAGACCCGGGTCCCTATTTTATTTTCGTTTCTTATGTAATGTTTATGAAACATAATTGATGGGACTTCATTAATAAGATTAGTGAAAAGAAAAGAAACCTAAAAGATGTTGTAGAATCATATTTTTCAAAAAAGTAGCTCTAATTCTTGCTTTGCATAGTGGTATTCTATTATGAATATCCAGCACATCATTCAATGAGGAAAGTGCCTAGATCTCTTCACCGGGAATAACCTCTTTAGTAAAATCTAGCATATGCTACAACCCACTCGGTTTGTTTTGAAAACTACTCGATTTTTAAGGCGGAGCTTAAACCACTCCTTTTCAAATCACAAAGTTCAACAACGATATTAAGTTCATTACGTTAAAAGTTTTCTTCAAAACCAACCGTAGCACTCCGTCATTTCAGATAGGTACTGTTTAATATTCGTGTTGCGTTTGTCGACCTTTTCGAGGCATAGTGTTCGGTAGCTGATTAGTGTTTTTCTGCCGCATGATGATGCGATTGGTTAGTGCAGTCGTACGGCTTTGTTGACCATATCAAGGGTCATACGGGTGGGTCTAAATCAGTCATGAAATGACGGGTTGAACTTGACTTGCGGTTTATGGTTTATTGACCTTACCAAGGTCATAAACCGCATAGGGTAAAAACAATTATCGGGAATTTCAAGTGTTGAAATTTGTAATGAGATTGCATACCTTCTATGTAATGTTGGATCCCGAATGTAGGGTTACTAGGCACACTAACAAGTTTCTACAAGGCATCGACCATGCCAAAATTAAAATTTTATGTGCCGAATAACACTAAGCAAGATCGTATACTAGAGTTTAGGCGAAACAATTAGCAAGTAAACATCTTTACTCTAAAGGGAATACAAAATACAACCTTTGTAGATCGGTCCTTCACTTCTAAAGCTCCTTGATGAAGTCCCTTCGCTGCGATCAAGCTTCTCCCGGACTCTTGCATGGCTTCACGACGCGAAGGAGGCGACCTTGCTTGAAATCTCCGAGGCCGAAGATGATCTACGTCGAGAGAATTCCGACTCAAGCTCCTACTTCACTAACTAAAGAAATAGTGAAGTAAACACCCTAAACTAAAGTGCTAGTCTAGTAGAGGATGGAGAAATAGGAAGTGGGTTCTCTTTAGAATTTTGTTTCTCACACTCTTTCTCACTTTGGATCAAACCCTAGTTTTCTTTTTCATTTTCACAATGAAGAAGATGAACAAAAGAAAGAGGAAAGGATAATGATCAAGTGTGTAATCTAACCATGGTGAGTGAGTATCATATACTAACTCATGGTAGGACATAACCATGGCTAAGTCAAGTTTGTTAGGTTAATAAAAATCTAAAGAAAAACAAATTAAGTGGACTTTGTCAAAGCATCCAAAAGCTTCTACAAGCTTCATGCTTATGACATAAGCTTCACTAATTTGTAATTTCTTTAAATAAATATTAACCACCATCCAAAATAGTATGGTGTATGTCTTGCACACCCATGTATTGTGTATCATCAACCATGATACATATGATAACACATTTTAAACATATATCATATATATTTTAAAGTAGTGTACAAGTGAGAAAAACCCTAAAGTGAACAAGTGTTAGTAAATGTAAACCAGTATATCTAATATACAATTATACACTTAATTATTAAATCAACACTTGACTTAATAATCCGGTCACATCTCATATAACCGGCTAACATCCATTGTATCGACTTATCGAATCAACACTTGATTCGATAACCCGGTCATATCATATATAACCGACCGATACATATAGTCACGAGAATAGAATACGGTATCACATACATGCATTTATTCTCGGTCTCGCACATATCATATACGTGCTCCTATTTCGTTTTGCCTGAGCCAGTAAAACCTCTGTGTAGGACTCTAAAGACTCGTCAATACGCCGGTAGTAGATGATGATCACATCACGCACCCACAAGCCGTCAGTGGTACTAGCTGGACGTAACGGCTACCCGGGTATTGAGCGATCTGAAGATCAGCAAGCAAGCCCGCTCCAACTCCTGTAAAAGCCAGCCGGCAACACTTCCCGTACAGTCTGATCTCCTCGTCTGATATGTCGCATATCAAGTCTAGGGGTGGTAAACGTCAGACCCCAATAACCGATAAGTCATGCCGATGTGAGGCTCATAACAGGTCGAGAAACTACTGGTAACACTTACCAGTAAATCTCTAATCAGCCCTGGCCAGGGACTTCCTTGTTACGGCCAATCGACCACAGCGCAACATCAACCCCTAATACCGGGAGAGACGAAACCCCTCCTATCGCTCATTGCCTCCATGTGACTCAGGACTGTACCTAAAAACCACCATTTTGCACGCCCTCATGGACGTGGTAAGGTGGAAATCAAAGCACAGTAGGAATCACACGAGACTCTATGACGATCTCGGGTCTTCAGACTAACCTGCACAAGTGTCACCAGAGAACTGTCATCTGACGTGAGGTATAATACCATCTGGGAGTTCTCGGCGAGTCCGTCCAGTGTACCCAGTCTCCACTGAGCACCCGTATACCATCTCTGATGTCAAACACCAATGGATATGGGATCATCCATTGCCCATCTCATGGGTCGAGAAGCGTATACGCTAGTCTACTCTGGTATATCGATGCCCCGTCTCGATACACCATGACTAGGGACCTTGAAGGATGTACTTATGGACTACCATGTCCCTACTAGTATGATCCGAATCATAGTCCAGGTAGTCAAGTACACATCCTAAGGGCTTTACCAACTTGTAACTATAAGAAAGTATAAAGAGACATGTATACATGTTAAAGTAAAGAGCAACCAGATAGTATACTATCATATCGAGCAAAAAAATCCTCTCTATATATGTCCAAGCATCCAATATAATATACATCATCTGTACAATACTGGCCTTTAGGGCATACATACAACTAACAATCTCCCACTTGCACTAGGGCCAGCTGCTGTAGTATCGCATACCAAGCATCCCGAAGAGTCTCTCAAACTGTATCTGGGGAATGGCCTTCGTTAGTGGATCCGCTGTGTTGTTCTTCTTGTCAACCCTCCTGACCTCAATCTCCCGGCGATCAACTATCTCTCGGATCAGGTGATACCGCCTTAGAATATGCCTGGATCGCTGATGGAACCTGGGTTCCTTGGCCAAAGCCACCGCTCCATTGTTATCGCAATACAAAGGTATTGGATGCTCAATGGATGGAACCACTCCAAGTTCAGTAATGAACTTCTTGATCCAGACAGCCTCTTTGGCAGCATCGTTGGCAGCGATGTATTCAGCCTCCATCGTCGAGTCTGCCACGGTTTCCTACTTGGAACTCTTCCAGCTAACCGCCCCTCCGTAAAGGGTAAAGATAAATCCCGACTGCGACTTAGAGTCGTCCTTATCACTCTGGAAGCTCGAATCGGTAAAGGACTCCACTTGGAGTTCTCCGTTACCATACACCAAGAGCATCTCTTTAATCTGTCGTAAGTACTTGAGAATGCTCTTCACAGCTGTCCAGTGACTCTCTCCAGGATCAGCTTGATACCTACTCACTACACTTAGTGAGTATGCTACATCGGGTCTGGTACATAACATCGCATACATGATAAAGCCTACAGCCGAAGCATAGGGTATCCCTTGCATGCGAGCTCTCTCCAAATCAGTCTTGGGAGACATCTCTTGGAGAGAGTGAGCCCTGAGATCGTGGGTAAAAACCCATGTTTGGACTCTTCCATACTAAACCTCTTTAGTATGGTGTTAATGTACCTAGGTTGGGACAATCCCAATATCCGTTTAGATCTATCTTTATAGATCCTAATTCTCAATATGCAGGAGGCATCACCAAGATCTTTCATTGAAAATCATTGTGATAAGAAGAGCTTCACCGATTGCAGCATAGGAATGTTATTTCCTATCAAGAGTATGTCGTCCACGTACAATACGAGGAAGACAACCTTACTCTCTGCCACCTTTTTGTAGATACAAGGTTCATCTACGTTTTTGACGAAATCAAACTCTTTGATAACGACGTCAAAGCAGATGTTCCAACTCCGCGATGCTTGCTTTAATCCATAAATGGATTTAAGCAGCTTGCACACCTTCCCGCTGCTCCCACTATCTACGAAGCCCTCTGGCTGAGTCATGTACACGCACTCTTCTAAATCACCGTTTAGAAAGGCGGTCTTAACATCCATTTGCCAGATTTCGTAGTCATGATATGCAGCGATGGCAAGCAAGATCCGGATGGATTTAAGCATTGCCACTGGAGAAAAGATTTCGTCATAGTCCACACCTGGTCTTTGACGAAAACCCTTTGCAACAAGTCTAGCTTTGAAAGTCTCCACTTTCCCATCTACACCAAGTTTTTTCTTGAATATCCACTTGCTCCCAATGGGTTTTACCCCTTCAGGAGCAAGTTCCAAAGTCCATACTTTGTTGGTGTACATGGATTCCATCTCGGACCGCATTGCATCCAGCCATTTCACTGAGTCCCCACTCGTGATGGCCTGCTCGAAGCTAGTTGGGTCATCATCAACCATGATGCAATCCTCGCTCCCACCATCAATGGGAAAACCGTAGTATCTCTCAGGTGGGTGAGGAACCCTACTAATCGGCGGAGTGGCTGGGGTTCATCAGGAACTACCGAATCCTCTGGTTCTACCAAGTCTTCTGTTGTGGTTTGTGTTGCTGGAACCTCTTCCAGTTCTACCTCAATGCCACTAATCTGTTTCATAGGAAAACCTTTTTCTAAGAAAATGGCATGTCGAGAAACAAACACCTTTTGTTCCTCGGGATGGTAGAAGATATACCCTTGTGAATTCTTGGGATATCCTACAAACTTACATAAGACTGATCTTGCCTTGAGTTTGTCCAGATTTTGTCTTTTGACATAGGCCGGACAACCCCATATCTTAATGTAATTAAGATGTGGTCTCTTCCCTTTCCATATCTCATATGGAGTGGTAGGCACAGATTTGGTAGGAACTCTATTCAATAGGTCTATGGCTGTTTCGAGCGCATATCCCCAGAAGGAAATAGGTAACTCAGCTGTACTCATCATTGAGCGCACCATATCTAATAGGGTGCGGTTCCTCCGTTCCGATACACCGTTGTGCTGTGGTGTATATGGAGGAGTTAGCTGAGAGAGAATCCCATTCTCTTTTAGGAAGTCCAGGAATTCATTGCTCAAGTATTCACCTCCTCGATCAGATCGAAGGATTTTAAAACTTTTCCCGGTTTGGTTCTCGACTTCTTGTTTATATTCTCTAAATTTCTCAAAAACTTCTGATTTGTGTTTCATCAGGAACACATATCCGAATCTAGAGAGATCGTCAGTGAATGTAATGAAGTAAGAAGAACCATCCCTGGCATGTGTAGACATGGGACCGCATACATCACTATGTACCAGTCCCAAGGGTTCGGCAACTCTCTCTCCATGTCCCGTAAACGGAGTTTTGGTCATCTTGCCTTTGAGACATGACTGGCAAGTGTCATAAGATGAAAATTCAAACGGATTTAAATATCCATCCTTATGCAACTTAGTTAGTCGTGTCGCATTGATTTGACCCAGTCTATAATGCCACAAGAAGGATTCGTTCATTTCTGAACTCTTCCTCTTGTGTGTGTTTGTTATGCTCAGAACTGTTGATTGATTTAGAACATAAATGCCATTGCACAACGTGCCTGATCCAACCAACTTTTGGTTAAGGAAAATGTTCATAACATTATCCTGTAATACAAAATTATATCCCTCTTTACTCAACAAAGAAACCGATATAATGTTGTATATCAGGTTCGGCATGAAATAACATTCGTTCAAAATCAATGTATTACCATTTGGCAATACAAGGTGATATTCCCCGACGGTTTTAGCTCCAACAATTGCACCATTTCCAACCCTTATGTCTTTATCACCTTCTCCAAGTTCTCTACCTTTCCTAAGCCCATGTAACTGATTACATATATGGGATCCTGACCCGGTATCTAATACTCAGGACGTAGAGCAAATGGAGAAACAGTTCTCTGTAACGAACACACCAGAAGAAAATGCATCAACATGTACTTTCTTCATTCGGGTGGCATGAGAATCCTGGTATTCCCTTATATCCTGTTCAGTCTTATAACTCTTATAAGAAAGAACGGAACCAATGTTCCCCAGCACAGTATGACATGCGGGTTCGGTCAATACATCCATATTATTATCTTTATTAAGGCATGATATGGTCGCTACCTAGAGAGAGAGAGAAGAAAACACTTTAGCGTATGCTCTTGCAAGATCAGATTGGTTATTATCTTATCTAATCAGGATGGCTCCCACTATTTTTTATCAAATCTTCCTTCAAACCCTAAAAGGAAAGACTAGCCGGGATTAATTACACCCTATAACTTCGCCGATCTTTCAGCCAGGCCAGTGTCGGTACTTTGAGGGAGGTTCCCCGTGCTTTCGCACGGACCTAATTAAAGTAAACCTCGTTTTCCCAGAAGCGTAACCCCGTTGACACCTTTCTAGACACCTACTTGATCGGCTAATTGTCCTGTGTAAAACTCTCCCGGGAGTAACAATTACTCGCAGTGGGTTTCGGGATCCAACTATCTCATAGAAGGTATGCAATCTCATTGCAAATCTCAACACTTGAAATTCCCGATAATATTTTGCCCCTAGCGTGCTATGACCTTGATGCATGCCAAACAACCCATATTTCGCTAGTCAAGTTCAACCCGTACAATTCATGATTGAATTAAACCCATCCGTACGACTCTTGACGCATGCCAAACAACGCCGTACGAATACCCTAATCCAATCGCATCTCATGCTACAGATAAGTAATAATCAGCTACCGTACACTATGCCTTGACACATGCCAAACTACCGCAGCACGAATACTAAATATTACTTATCTGAATTGACGGAGGGCTACGCAGGTTTTTCAGAAAACCATGAGCGTAAAGAACTTGATATCGTCGTAGAATCGAGTGAATTTTGAAATGGAGTGATTTTGAGGCTTTCATTAGTTTTGCTAAAGAGGTCACTCCCGGTGAAGGGATCTCGGCTCTTTCCTTATGGAATAAGGTGCAGGATATATCATATACATCACTATGCAAAGCAAAACTCCAAAAGCAGTCAAAAGCAAACCGAGTGTTGTAGCATCTGCCAGTTTTACTAAAGAGGTCACTCCCGGTGAAGGGATCTCGGCTCTTTCCTCATCGAATAAGGTGCAGGGTATATCATATATACCGCTATGCAAAACAAAACTGTAGCTACCCTTTTATTTGAAAATTTGATTCTACAACATCTTTTAGGTTTCTTTTCTTTCATTAATCACATTAATGAAGTCCCATCATTTAAGTCACCTAAACATCACAGATAAATACGACGTACACTTATGCCATCAGCATTCGCCTCGATGTCCCCTCGTGCACCGTTAGGTTAGGTAACTAACGGCAGAGCAGGGAAGGGCTAGCGCGGGTGTAAAACATAAGTAACGTCTATATAATATATCATATATACTATATATAGTATCTATCACAGAACATCAAATGATCACATCACAGATATCGCAGCAGAAGAAACATATGAAACATTTGATATACTAGGACGTCCGTATTTTATTTTGAGCCTCTATAAAACACGGATTCCACGGTCGCGACGAATAGCCAAACCCACGCCCCTAGACCCCTACGAGATCGGAAAGCAACCCTACCAATTCTAGAGTTAGGAGACCCGGACTCGACTCCTCGAGTTGGTCTCCCACTAGACTCCAGAACCCGGTTACTTGTGCTCTCCTCCTTGGGTCTATCCTAGTGCGGAAAAGTAAATAATATACAAAAGGTGACATCAACCTCATCCCGGAAGTGCCCTAATAAAAGAATATTACATACATTTAAATTTACATGAATGAAAATAAAAACTCTCATCTCACATAAAACCCCCGGCTATTCAGAACGCGACGATCCAATATAACATATCCAGCAACACATAACATCACATGTCATCAACATAAGAAAATATGCGCATCCCAATTGTCGTTGACATATAGCAACGAAACCGGCGATATCACATATTACACTTACGGTCATAGAAAAGAAAGTGTAAAACTACAACATTTGGAATCCACAATCTCTTTAGACATCGTAAATGCGAAATATCACATATTTCGTATTTCATGCCTAACTATATGAATTCCACATATTGTATCACATTCCAGATAAATAGACAGTATTAAACTTTCCGATCGAATAATCAAATACCCAAGATTTCCACAATAGCTCAACACTTGAGCGGAGTTCAAAAATTCCAGAATACGTCACAGTAGTAATGGTACAGCCGTAGAAGGGTCAAGCCAACGCCTCACATGTGGCACGCCGTACTGCCCCAAACCCTAAGGTTCAAAGGGTAGTTCAAGACGGTCACATAATCGAGTTAAGGTTTGTTGTCTTCTAGAGGGTCCGTCACATCACATGCACGTTTTTCCGAAAGATTTAAAACCCGATAAAAATTCAACACTTGAATATTTTTCGTGCTGGGAAAAATTGAGTTAATGATATCCGTTCGAACATTTAAATACTTTCTAAATTATCCGGAATAACAAAACAAAATTAAATTCTTCGATCGAATCGACGATTTCAAAATAAACCCCAAAATACTCAACACTTGAATCAGATAAAAATGCCCAGAAAAATATCAGGAAATTTAATAGGAACATTACTGTGCAAACAGTTAATGGTGATGTCATAATACGGCCGCGGAACCGCCGCACGAGCCATGCTCGTGCCGCGGATCCGCGGCGCTTTGGGCTCTAAACAGTGTCGTTTTGCACAGTATTCCTTATATTTTCCTGCTGATTTTTTAGAGCATTTTTAATTTGGAAAAATCCCAAATTTTAAAAATTGTACAGAGAGGGTTTGATTTCGACGTGTTCGGGTTCGTTCGGAGTTTTAACTTCGTTAACACATCGCCTGATGCTCTAGCTAGGCTCTGATACCACTGTAGGGTTACTAGACATACTAACAAGGCTCTACAAGGCATCGACCATGCCAAAATTAAAATTTTATGTGCCGAATAACACTAAGCAAGATCGTATACTAGAGTTTAGGCGAAACAATTAGCAAGTAAACATCTTTACTCTAAAGGGAATACAAAATACAACCTTTGTAGATCGGTCCTTCACTTCTAAAGCTCCTTGATGAAGTCCCTTCGCTGCGATCAAGCTTCTCCCGGACTCTTGCATGGCTTCACGACGCGAAGGAGGCGACCTTGCTTGAAATCTCCGAGGCCGAAGACGATCTACGTCGAGGGAATTCCGACTCAAGCTCCTACTTCACTAACTAAAGAAATAGTGAAGTAAACACCCTAAACTAAAGTGCTAGTCTAGTAGAGGATGGAGAAATAGGAAGTGGGTTCTCCTTAGAATTTTGTTTCTCACACTCTTTCTCACTTTGGATCAAACCCTA
This sequence comes from Agapanthus africanus, assembly GCA_030015575.1. Taxonomy (NCBI): domain Eukaryota; kingdom Viridiplantae; phylum Streptophyta; class Magnoliopsida; order Asparagales; family Amaryllidaceae; genus Agapanthus; species Agapanthus africanus. The sequence continues at coordinate 120,688,838 of CM057343.1, forward strand.
GTTTTCTTTCTCCTTTTGACAATGAAGAAGATAAACAAAAGAAAGAGGAAAGGATAATGATCAAGTGTGTAATCGAACCATGGTGAGTGAGTATCATATACTAACTCATGGTAGGACATAACCATGGCTAAGTCAAGTTTGTTAGGTTAATGAAAATCTAAAGAAAAACAAATTAAGTGGACTTTGTCAAAACATCCAAAAGCTTCTACAAGCTTCATGCTTATGACATAAGCTTCACTAATTTGTAATTTCTTTAAATAAATATTAACCACCATCCAAAATAGTATGGTGTATTTCTTGCACACCCATGTATTGTGTATCATCAACCATGATACATATGATAACACATTTTAAACATATATCATATATATGTTAAAGTAGTGTACAAGTGAGAAAAACCCTAAAGTGAACAAGTGTTAGTAAATGTAAACTAGTATATCTAATATACAATTATACACTTAATTATTAAATAAACACTTGACTTAATAATCCGGTCACATCTCATATAACCGGCTAACATCCATTGTATCGACTTATCGAATCAACACTTGATTCGATAACCCGGTCATATCATATATAACCGACCGATACATATAGTCGCGAGAATAGAATACGGTATCACATACACACATTTATTCTCGGTCTCGCACATATCACATACGTGCTCCTATTTTGTTTTGCCTGAGCCAGTAAAACCTCTGTGTAGGACTCTAAAGACTCGTCAATACGCCGGCAGTAGGTGATGATCACATCACGCACCCACAAGCCGTCAGCGGTACTAGCTGGACATAACGGCTACCCGGGTATTGGCGATCAGAAGATCAGCAAGCAAGCCCGTTCCAACTCCTGTAAAAGCCAGCCGGCAACACTTCCCGTACAGTCCGGTCTCCTTGTCTGATATGTTGCATATCAAGTCTAGGGGTGGTAAACGTCAGACCCCAATAACCAATAAGTCGTGCCGATGTGAGGCTCATAACGGGTCGAGAAACTACTGGTAACACTTACCAGTAAATCTCTAATCAGCCCTGGCTAGGGACTTCCCTGTTACTGCCAATCGAGCACAGCGCAACATCAACCCCCAATACCGGGAGAGACGAAACCCCTCCTATCGCTCATTGCCTCCATGTGACTCGGGACTGTACCCAAAAACCACCGTTTTGCACGCCCTCATGAACGTGGTAAGGTGGAAATCAAAGTACAGTGGGAATCACACGAGACTCTATGACGATCTCTGGTCTACAGACTAACCTGCACAAGTGTCACCAGAGAACTGCCTGTAAGTGCACGGCGGCGCCTCGGCCGTCAATCCGACGGCCAAATGCGGAAACGGTGATAAACTTTAATTTTTGCGGACTTAGCAAAGCGGCACCACCGCGCACTAAACACCCGGATCGTAACCATTAACAAGTCTAAGCAAACTAGAAGATGGGTTAGAGATATACCGACTGATCCGAGTCCTCCGGTCTTCATCTCCACTCCGATCTCCTCGCGGGAACTCCGGTCGTCACCTCCTCGCCGGAAGGGCACCACATCGCCTGCATCTTTTACGGGCTCCCGCCTCTATACCGAGGCAACTCGGTCATGAAGCTGGCAAGTCGACATGCCCAAGAAGTGCTGTAGAATGTAGTGTAGATGATGCTTGTCTCTTTGGGGTTAAGTTGCCTTGATGGAGGAATCAACAAGATATGAACTTGGGGATTTTGGTAGCAATGAAAATGAGATGGATGATTAATTTCTTTCACCAAAAATGAAACCTCTCATTTTCTCTCCTCCTTTAAAAAATGTGGCCGGCCAAGTCTCTTGTGAGAATGGTGGAGCAAAGAATAAGTAGCAAGAAGGGAGGTGATGGTAGGATAAAGAGAATGGTGACCACATCCAAAAACATTATCATTACAAAAGCACAACCAAACCATACCCTTTCTAATCTCATTCAATGCAAGAATGGTGCAACAAAAGAAAAGATGCTCTCATAATAAATCCTTTTGCAATAAACCCCTCCGCAAAATGTTATTTGCAAACTTGCAAATAACCCCCTCCTTCGGAAAAGTCCGGCCGGGAAAGAACAAAGGAAAACCGGCCGGAACGGAATGCAAACTGGCAACTCCAGAAAACTGGTCCCGTAATAAATTACAGGAAAACCCCAATACTGTGCATACACACCCGCATCCGTATTCCGTCCGGATACAAATGCAAAGAGACAAAATCTACACTGTACTATACTAGGATCCGGCTTAAACCAAAGCCGGCTAGTAATATCCGTTTGATCCTGATCCGTGCAATACCGCATGTATCTGATCGAACCCAGCCATATATCCATACGGCTACTAGTACATACTGTCCGATCCTGATCCGTGTAATACCGCACGTATCTGATCGGACCCTGCCATATCTCCATACGGCCTCTACAACGTTTCGCCCGAAAGCTGAGTAACTGAAGGTGTGGTAGACTCTAAAGACTCGTCAATACTATGGCTATGGATTTAACCACTAGCACGTCAGAGGTATAAGCCAATACGTGACGGGCCACCAGCTATTGACCAAAAGAGACGTCGATGAGAGAACTCATCCTGACACCCTACTGTGCCTGTCAGTGACAATATCCGTACAGTCCGGTCCGTTCGTCTATGAGTATCGCATGTCGGGCCTAGGGGGTGGGTAAAAGTCAGACCCCCAAAAGTGGTACAAGTCGTGTCGGAGTGTAGCCCAGAACACCCTGAGATACTACTGGAATACCTACCAGTAAATCTCCTGCCTTGGCCAAGGACTTCGTGTAATGGCTCTCCTAGACACAGCGCGACCTCACCCCCAATACCGGGAGAGACGAACCCCGAAGATCCGCTCACTGCCTCCATGTGGCTCGGGACTGTACCCAACTAAAACCTGTTTGCACGACTCCTTTGAGCCGTGGTAGGATAGTAATCAAAGCACAGTGGGAACTCACACGAGACAAATGACGATCCCCAGGTCGATGAACTAACCTGTACACATGTCACCTGGGAACTGCTATCTGACGTCAGGTATAAGACCAACTAGCATGTTCCCGGCGAGTCCTGTCCGGTGTACTCATAACCCAATGAGCACCTTTATACATCTTAGGTGATCTAACTGACACAAGTGGCTTGTGAGACCGGCCACCGCCCCTCGTCGGGGTCTCGACTATATACACTAGTCTACTGTGGAGAATCGATGCCCTGTCTCGAAACTCCCACGACTAGGGACCTTTTAAGGATGTGCTTATAGACTCCAGCTCTCACTTATATGACCGCCCTCATACTGCTGGCAGTCAAGCAAGAATCTTAGGGGCTCTATCAACGTGCAATAGTGACCTGTCAGGTCACCTAAAGCAGTACACGATGATAAAGGTAAACCAGATAGCATACTATCATCTCGAGTAAGACTGTTCTACCGGGATAGGTCCTCCCTCAATCATTGCAATCACGTGCCTGTGATCCAATAATTGACTCTGAGGGCACTATCTCCAACAATCTCCCACTTGCACTCAAGGCTAATTATTGCGATGTCGCATACTCACAGCCCGTGTGATACCGAATACCCAACTCCTCTACTAGTCAGTCTCACAAAGCTCGTTTGCGAGACTATTGCGTTCGAGGAATAGCCTCAGCGAGTGGATTCGCTCTGATGTTTCTTTCTATGTCTCTCTATATCTCAAGTTCGCGGAGAAAGCCATCTCCCGAAATGAGCAATACCTGTCTTAGAGTGTCTGGATGTCTGATGGGACCGAGTTCATAAATGAACTTCAAATCCAAACTTCTTAGACTGTATCGTCAACTGAACTTAATCAGTATCCTGCGCCATGCCTCCCTCAGTATTGCCTTGGATCACCTGTCCAAAATACTGCCCCTCGTCAGAAGGAAAAATATAACTCTGACAACCTCCTTGTCGTCCATGTCACCTTGGAAGCCTAGAATGATAATTGTCTCCCAAATGAGGCTGTCATTATCATATCCCTAGAACATCCACTTATGTTCTAAAACTGCTTCCGACTGTTTCTCCAGGATTGGATCAATATCAACTTATTGCACCTACTGCAAGAACAACATCTGGTGTGGTACTTGACATCTCATGATTGACTCAATTGCCTAAGCAAGTGATCTGCCAATCGTGCACATCCCTCTCTACTTTAGTCTGTAAGACACCTTTAGAGAGGGTGACTCCATCACCTGCAGGTATACTACCGTGCCAGGAGTCATCCATTCTAAATACTCTTAGAATGCTGTCTAAGTACCCAGATTGGGAAACCACCCAAATCCAGATCTAAAACCATAGATCTAGTAATCAGTATGTCTGATACAATGTCCAAGTCCCTGGTGGAGAAACCACTGCGTGACGACCAAAGTATAACCGATCGTAGTATAGGAATGTCACTTCCTACTATGTGTATGTCATCCAAAACCCGGATATCACACCCTACTACCTTCTCAACTGATCCATCCCTTATTCTGATAACATCAAACCCATGACTGTCTCATCAGAAATAGATGATCTTTCTCCGCTATATCTGCTTTAGTCTATAAATAGACATAAGCCTGATGTCCACCAATGCTTCCGCTGCTCCCACTGACTACGACAACCCTCTGGCAGAGTCATATAGACGCGCACTTCTAAAGCTAGTTTAGAACGACGCTATACTCATCCTCCTGCCGGGTCTCGCAGCCTGGAACAACAACAATGGCAAGTGTGGGTAAACAAGAACTTCCCTGTCACCGTCCTTGAGGCTACCGGAGTGCCTCTCGGGTGCCTGAAGTTACCCACCTTATCTGCGGAGTGGTCAATGGAATGTCAAACCAGATTGAATCTTTAGGTTCCTTATCAAATCTTCAGTAATCGTTTGCGGTTCTGGAATCACTTCCAGTTCTACCATACTCCCACTACTGTTTTCTGAAAAATCCATTTTTATTAAAACTGTGGCGAGTCAAGAACAATATCACTATTGATCTTTCTTATGGTAGAAAGTTAACCCTCGTCATAGCCTGGGTCAACCCACAAACAGCCATTACAGAAATGTGCCTTGAGTTGTCAAGTGTCTGGTTTTAATCATAAGCCGGACAACTCCCCGTACCTTAACATCGTTAAGATATGAACTGTTCTATATCCAATATAGAACCAGAGGCACTGATTTAATTGAACCAGATTCAAATCATGCAGCTATCTCCAGCGCATGTCAACTAAATGGAGAGAGGCCGATCAGCATTACTCAACTTAGGAATGGTTCCAATTATGAGTAACCTGAAAGAGAAGCAATTTCTCTTTATCATTACTATCAACTGAATACCATACACAAGTATCTACATCTTCGATCACCTTGAAAAATCCCGATACTTGCTACACCTGGTTCTCTACTCTATTCAAATACCTATAACTCCTCAAAATTTAGACCCTGTGTTTTTACGAAACACACGTCTAAGAACTAGAGAAGTTAAAAGTAAACAGAATATAGTATGATGACCAACCCCTCTGTCCTAATGGACACTGGACAACATACAATACTCTGTATAAGTCCGCTGAGTCTGACAACTCTTTCACTGTGTGTCGTAGGTCGAAAACTGTACTTATGGTTAAGAAGAATTACACCGCTGTTTAATGCTCCTTACCTAACCATCCATTGATATAGGTAAATGTCATCGACATAATATCAAAAGGTATATCTCACTCTATGAAAATAGACGTACAGATATATCAATTTGAAATTGGTGCACAACAGCGGATATTCAAAACCAAATATTTGCCGACTGGCAAACAGCCCAGGTGATCTCCTCAAATATCACTGATTACAACGAATCCCGATATAATGAGGATGATCACCCAATTCCCAATAACTTACTCCCACTCATCATCTGTAAAACCATACAGATGTGAGAATCGAACCTGGTAAATACATACCCTGGAGCAAGTGTCTAATCGGGAAATCAGTTTTCTTTTAACAGTACACAGTTGAACTGAAACATTGAAATGTTTCGATGGGGTATCCTGGTATTCCTAGTAATGCTTCTACCATTATCCAGATTCACAACTATAACCGTATAATTCTTTGCCACCTCTCCAAATCCCTTTATATGTCTTTAGTCGTTACCTTCTGCATACCCCTTAGGCCAAATGGTTTTCTTCCTTCCCTACCGTTCGGCACCAGCCTATGGTTTGGAAGAAGACTATCCAATAAGCATAATGGGTGTACTGTCCTAGTCCTAGGAGCACTCGCAATGCGAGAGAAGGTGAAGATAAAAGACAACCGAATAAACCTTATTCGTATTTCTCCTAGACCAGAATCCATCCCCGAACTGGAACAAGTTCCTTTCGAGTTCGTATATAACCATACGATGGAGTATCCAATAAACTGTGAATCTTCGTAGTGATACGGAGTGTCCTGGAGAAATGCAAAGGTGATTTAGGATTGGTGAAGAAATACTTGGTTTGGTCGTGAATATCAGTCGCAATTTACTTTGCCCTCTTACTAATCCCTTGCTTTGTCTTAACCTTAATACCTTCTGCACACCATCGTTATGCTAATTGGTTTTCTTCATTCCCCACTGTTCGGCACCAGCCTAAGGTTTGGAAGAAGACTATCCAATTTGCGTAACAGGTGTACTATCTCCTAAACCAAGGAGTACTCGTAACTTGAGAGAAGGCAAAAAGGAAAAGACAACTGAATAATCCTATCCGTTTTCTCCAAGACCGGAAACCATCCTCGAATTCCTTCGAGTTCGTATCTAACCATACGATGGTTTTGTCCAATGGAAGTGGACGTTCGTAGTAATACGGGGTGTCCTGGAGAAAAGGGTAAAAGTAGGAGTGGCAATGAGGTCTGCAACTCTGACAATCCAAAAGCCAGTGTTAAGAAGGTTCGGTCAACTTGGTCACTGAGTCAAAATTTAGGGTCGGGTCAATGGTCGCTGCCAGAGAGAGAGAAAAAAGAAACACTCAGCGTGCACTCTAACCTAGATCAGAATGGTTATCACTTTATCTAATCTGGAAACCTCCCACTATACCTCAAATTCTCCTCCAAACCTGAAAGAAGAATTAGTCGGGGTCACCCGAGGAGTAAACCAACTCATCAGTGGGAATCGGGATCCAACTATCATCGCATGATAACGTGACGGAATCCGCTCACGCTATCACACTCCAGAAGGTATGCGCATATCTGGCAAGTTTCAGTTCTTTTGAAACTCCCGATGTGGATTTTTACCCCATGCTCTTATGACCTTGGCATGAGGTCAAAATATCATAAGTCACATGTCAAGTTCTGCCCATCATTGTCCAGGTTAATTTGAACCCACCCGTACATACCCTTGACGTAGGCCAAAATAGTAGTACGACTGTCCCAAACCAACGCATCTATCTATGCAACAGATAAATACCCGGCAGCTACCAAACACTATGCCTTGGCGTGAGGTCAAAATACATAGCTTGAATACTACCGAATATTTAACTGAAATGATGGAGGGCTACGAATGGTTTCTGGCGAAAACCTTTAACGTAATGAACTTGATATCGTTGAAGGAACGTATAGCTTTTTAGAAAATATAGTGACGAAAACCTTTACTAAAGAGGTCACTCCCGGTGAAGGGATCTCGGCTCTTTCCCCGTAGAATGGGGTGCAGGATATTCCAAATGAATACCGCGATGCAAAGCAAAAGTAATCGGCTATAGTGAAGTTAGTGCCCTGACGCAAACTTCTGTCCAAGGGGTCACTCCCGGTGAAGGGATCTCGGCCCTTGCCTCGTCGACTGAGGAGCAGGATATTCCAAATGAATACCACGATGCAAAACAAAAGTGAACGTCCTTGCAATAACAGCTTTTTGAAAAGTGTTCCAACAACATCAGAATAGGTTTGTTTATCTTGCATTGATCCGAATCAATGCAGTCCCATCAATTGATCACACCACAAAGAACGAAAATATACTGACGTACGTATATGGCATCCGCATTCGCCACTGGGTCCCGTCATCACCCGTTAGGTTAGCTAACTAACGGCAGAGCGGGGACTGGACTAGCACGGATGAAAAACATATACAACATCTACTAAAATATATACCAATATATAGTATTTCGCTCAAGGCGTGATAAGAAATGCAACATCACAGAAATGTACAGTATCACAGAACAATACAGATATCTGGGATCCCCGGGTTTCACAGAGCCACTACTGAAACCCGACGTTCCCCTGGTCGTGTCGATAGCCTGTGCAAGGAAATCCTAGACCCCTACGGGCGCAGCAAGTCACCCGTCAAAACCTGAAGCGAGGCAGCCCCCTTCAGCGCCGTGAATGGACCACCCAGCACTTCACGAAATCCGGTAACTTGGGCACCCCTCCTGGGTCAACCTGTACCCCCTACGAGTGCGGCGAATAGCCCGCCAATTCCAGACTGAAGCCCCCTCCGTCTCAATGCCCTGAGATGCGGGCCCGTTACCCTCTAGAACCCGGCTATCCGTGCACCCCTCCGCGGGGTAACCCTAGTACAGAAAGTAAAATATACATACAACGGGTACATCGACCGCAACCAGGTCGTCCCCCAAAAGAATAATACAATCAGGCAGTGACGGCAGTCCACATGTCGGACGCTCGCCCCGCAATATCAAATGTACATAATACAACCACAACCGTACTAGCATTGCATCCAGGCTATCCCCCACGACTGATGCGCAACATCACAGCAAAAACATAGAACATCAACGTGAAAATCACGTTCGCAAATCTGTCTAACCGGGCTATAGCAGTTAGACCGGATTTACCGATCGAGTGACATTCACGGTCGCAGATATAATGTAAATACTGTGAAAGATGTGTTTAAAATATCCGATCGATCAAAAATTAACAAGTGGGCCCCCAATCAAAACTGTAGCACTCACAGAAAACCTTGGCCCAATTTTAATATTCCAAAACCCCTAAAAATAGCCCAGAAGCCCACTGGAAAAAAATGATGCATTGACGACTCCAATGTGCGGCGGAACCGCGGTCCCAGGGGGGTTTGGCCGCGGTTCCGCGCTCCAAACGTCGACTGAATGTATCGAATTTTTCCAGTAGTCTTATAGTCTCCAGTACATCAATTTTATACAACCTGAAAAATTTTTGGAGACCAAAAAATTTCAACAGAATACTGTCGTGAACTAAAATTGGGTTTTTGGAATTTTGGTCGATCGGAACTGAAAAATACATCAAACGAAGCTAGACGAAGTTAATGGCGAGGCTCTGATACCACTGTAAGAGCACGGCGGCGCCCCGGCCGTCAATCCGACGGCCAAATGCGGAAACGGTGATAAACTTTAATTTTTGCGGACTTAGCAAACCGGCACCACCGCGCACTAAACACCCGGATCGTAACCATTAACAAGTCTAAGCAAACTAGAAGATGGGTTAGAGATATACCGACTGATCCGAGTCCTCCGGTCTTCATCTCCACTCCGATCTCCTCGCGGGAACTCCGGTTGTCGCCTCCTCGCCGTAAGGGCACCACATCGCCTGCATCTTTTATGGGCTCCTACCTCTATACCGAGGCAACTCGGTCATGAAGCTGGCAAGTCGACATGCCTAAGAAGTGCTGTAGAATGTAGTGTAGATGATGCTTGTCTCTTTGGGGTTAAGTTGCCTTGATGGAGGAATCAACAAGATATGAACTTGGGGATTTTGGTAGCAATGAAAATAAGATGGATGATTAATTTCTTTCACCAAAAATGAAACCTCTCATTTTCTCTCCTCCTTTCAAAAATGTGGCCGGCCAAGTCTCTTGTGAGAATGGTGGAGCAAAGAATAAGTAGCAAGAAGGGAGGTGATGGTAGGATAAAGAGAATGGTGACCACATCCAAAAACATTATCATTACAAAAGCACAACCAAACCATACCCTTTCTAATCTCATTCAATGCAAGAATGGTGCAACAAAAGAAAAGATGCTCTCATAATAAATCCTTTTGCAATAAACCCCTCCACAAAATGTTATTTGCAAACTTGCAAATAACCCCCTCCATCGGAAAAGTCCGGCCGGGAAAGAACAAAGGAAAACCGGGCGGAACGGAATGCAAACTGGCAACTCCAGAAAACTGGTCCCGTAATAAATTACAGGAAAACCCCAATACTGTGCATACACACCCGCATCTGTATTCCGTCCGGATACAAATGCAAAGAGACAAAATCTACACTGTACTATACTAGGATCCGGCTTAAACCAAAGCCGGCTAGTAATATCCGTTCGATCCTGATCCGTGCAATACCGCACGTATCTGATCGAACCCTGCCATATATCCATACGGCTACTAGTACATACTGTCCGATCCTGATCCGTGTAATACCGCACGTATCTGATCGGACCCTGCCATATCTCCATACGGCCTCTACAGCGTTTCGCCCGAAAGCTGAGTAACTGAAGGTGTGGTAGACTCTAAAGACTCGTCAATACTATGGCTATGGATTTAACCACTAGCACGTCAGAGGTATAAGCCAATACGTGACGGGCCACCAACTATTGACCAAAAGGGACGTCGATGAGAGAACTCATCCTGACACCCTACTGAGCCTGTCAGTGACAATATTCGTACAGTCCGGTCCGTTCGTCTATGAGTATCGCATGTCGGGCCTAGGGGGTGGGTAAAAGTCAGACCCCCAAAAGCGGTACAAGTCGTGTCGGAGTGTAGCCCAGAACACCCTGAGATACTACTGGAATACCTACCAGTAAATCTCCTGCCTTGGCCAAGGACTTCGTGTAATGGCTCTCCTAGACACAGCGCGACCTCACCCCCAATACCGGGAGAGACGAACCCCCGAAGATCCGCTCACTGCCTCCATGTGGCTCGGGACTGTACCCAACTAAAACCTGTTTGCACGACTCCTTTGAGCCGTGGTAGGGTAGTAATCAAAGCATAGTGGGAACTCACACGAGACAAATGACGATCCCTAGGTCGATGAACTAACCTGTACACATGTCACCTGGGAACTGCTATCTGACGTCAGGTATAAGACCAACTAGCATGTTCCCGGCGAGTCCTGTCCGGTGTACTCATAACCCAATGAGCACCTGTATACATCTTAGGTGATCCAACTGACACCAGTGGCTTGTGAGACCGGCCACCGCCCCTCGTCGGGGTCTCGACTGTATACACTAGTCTACTCTGGAGAATCGATGCCCTGTCTCGAAACTCCCACGACTAGGGACCTTTTAAGGATGTGCTTATAGACTCCAGCTCTCACTTATATGATCGCCCTCATACTGCTGGCAGTCAAGCAAGAATCCTAGGGGCTCTATCAACGTGCAATAGTGACCTGTCAGGTCACCTAAAGCAGTACACGATGATAAAGGTAAACCAGATAGCATACTATCATCTCGAGTAAGACTGTTCTACCGGGATAGGTCCTCCTTCAATCATTGCAATCACGTGCCTGTGATCCAATAATTGACTCTGAGGGCACTATCTCCAACACTGCCATCTGACGTGAGATATAATACCATCTGGGAGTTCTCGTCGAGTCCGTCCAGTGTACCCAGTCTCCACTGAGCACCCGTATACCATCTCTGATGTCAAACACCAATGGATATGGGATCATCCATCGCCCATCTCATGGGTCGAGAAGCGTATACGCTAGTCTACTCTGGTATATCGATGCCCGTCTCGATACACCCACGACTAGGGACCTTGAAGGATGTACTTATAGACTACCATGTCCCCACTAGTATGATCTGCATCATAGTCCAGGTAGTCAAATACACATCCTAAGGGCTTTACCAACATGTAAATATAAGACAGTATAAAGAGACATGTATACATGTTAAAGTAAAGAGCAACCAGATAGCATACTATCATATCGAGCAAGAAAGTCCTCTCTATATATGTCCAAGCATCCAATATAATATACATCATCTGTACAATACTGGCATCTAGGGCATACATACAACTAACACCGATACCCACTGCGAGTAAGCATTACTCCTAAGAGAGTTTTCCACTTTATAATAAACTAATCCAGCAGGTGTCTAAGAATGGTGTTAACGGGGTTATGCCCTTGTAGAAATGAGGTTATTTAATTTGTTCCATGGGAAAGCACGAGGAGACTCCCTCGGGGTACCAACACCAGTTTGGCTGACTGATTAGCAAACTTGTAGGGTGTAATTAATTCCGACTAATCTTACCTTTTAGGTTTCGAAGGAAGATTTGATAAAAACAGTGAGAGCCATTCTAATTAGATAAATAATAACCAATCTAATCTTCAAGAGCGCACGCTACAGTGTTTTCTTCTCTATCTCTCCAAGCGGCGACCATGTCACACCTTAATCAAGATAATAATATGGATGTATTGACCGAACCTGCTTATTATACTAGGCCAGGAAACGTTGGTTCCGCTCTATCTTATGACAACTGTTATATGTCTGGGCAAGTGATAGGGGAATGCAAGGATTTCCATGCAACCCGAATGAAGAAAAAACATTCTGATGCATTTTCTTCGGGTGTGTTAGTTATTGAGAACTGTTTCTCAGTCTGCTCTACGTCTTGGGTATTAGATACCGGATCAGGATCCCATATTTGTAATATTTTACAGGGGTTAAAGAAAAGTAGAGATCTAGGAAGGGATGATATGTCACTCAGAGTAGGGAATGGAGCAATTGTTGCTGCCGAAACTGTCGGCGAATATCACCTAGTATTGCCAAATGGTAATACATTGATTTTGAATGAATATTATCACGTACCGTCTATGATGTGCAATATAATATCCATATCTTTATTAGATAAAGAAGGATATAACTTTGCATTAGAGAAAAATGTTATGAATATTTTCCTAAATCAAGTGTTGATTGGGTTTGGTACGTTGTGTAATGGTTTATACGTTCTAAATCAAAATACAGTTCTAAATATACAGAACACATACAAGAGGAAAAGTTCATAAATGAACAAAACCTTCTTGTGGCACTGTAGACTTGGTCATATCAATGCGACCAGACTAGGAAAGTTGCATAAGGTTGCATATTTGGAACCGTCCGAATTTATATCTTATGAAACTTGTCAGTCCTGTCTCAAAGGAAAGATGACCAAAACACCGTTTACGGGACAGAAGCAAGAGCTACTAAACTCTTGGAACTGATATATAGTGATGTATACGGTCCTATGTCAATACATACCAGAAATGGTTTCTCGTACTTCATTACATTCACCGATGATCTCTCAAGATTCGGACATGTGTTCCTATTGAAACACAAATCTGAAGCATTTAAGAAATTCAAGGAATATAAGTGCGAAGTAGAGAACCAGACGGGTAAAAGTATTAAAATCCTTCGATCTTATCAAGGAGGTGAATACTTTAGCATGGAATTCCAAGATTATCTAAAAGAGAATGGGATTCTCTCTCAGCTTACTCCTCCGTATGCACCACAGCACAACGGTATATCGGAGCGGAGGAATCGCACCCTATTAGATATGGTGTGCTCTATGATGAGTACTGCTGAGTTACCTATTTATTTTTAGAGTTATGCACTTGAGACAGCTTCATACCTATTGAATCAAGTTCCATCAAAATCTATGCCTAAAACACCATATGAGATATGGAGTGGAAAGAGACCATACCTTAAACGAGTTAAGATATGGGGTTGTCCGGCCTATGTTAAAAAACAGAATCCAGACAAACTCGAAGCACGATCAGTTCTTTTAAAGTTTATGGGATATCCAAAGAATTCACATGGATATCTATTCTACGACATTGAGGAACAAAAGATCTTTGTTGCTCAACACGCCACCTTTTTAGAAAAGGAATTTCTTGTAAAAGAAATTAGTGGTAATAAAGTAGAACTAGATGAAATCCCAGAAACACAAACTACAACTGAAGATTTGGTAGAATCAGAAGATTCAATAGTCCCCGACGAACCTCAGCCACTCAGCAGATCTAGTAGGGTTGAGAGATACTACGGTTTTCTCATAGACGGTGGGAGCGGGGATTGTATCATGGAAGATGATGACCCAAGTAGTTTTGAGCTGGCCATCACAAGTGGGGACTCTGTGAAATGGCTGGATGCTAAGCGATCTGAGATGGAATCCATGTACACCAATAAAGTATGGACTTTAGAAGTTGCTCCTGAAGGGGTAAAACTCATTGGGAGAAAGTGGGTCTTCAAGAAGAAAATTGGTGTAGATGGACAGGTTGAGACCTTTAAAGCAAGACTTTTAGTAAAAAGTTTTCGTCAACGACCAGGTGTCGACTATGATGAGACGTTTTCTCCAGTGGCTATGCTTAAGTCCATCAGGATCCTACTTGCCATTGCTGCATACCATGACTATGAAATCTGGCAGATGGACGTCAAGACCGCTTTTCTAAATGGTGATTTAGAAGGGAGTGTGTATATTACACAGCCATAGGGCTTCATAGACGGTGGGAGCAACGGAAAGGTGTGCAAGCTGCTTAAGTCAATCTACGGATTAAAGCAGGCATTGCGGAGCTGGAACATCTGTTTTGATGTAGCAGTCAAAGAGTTTGACTTCATCAAAAACGTAGATGAACCATGTATATATAAAAAGATAGTAGAGAGTAAGATTGTATTCCGCGTATTGTACATGGATGACATACTCTTGATAGGAAATGATGTTCATATGCTACACTCGGTCAAACTCTTCCTATCACAAAAGTTCTCCATGAAAGATCTGGGTGATGCCTCCTACATCCTGGGGATAAAGATCTATATGGATAGATCTAAAAGGATGTTGGGATTGTCTCAATCCATGTACATAGACACCATACTAAAGAGATTTAGTATGGAAGATTCTAAGCGTGGTAATTTAGCTACTTGTTCAGGAATCACTCTCTCCAAAGAGATGTCTCCAAAGACTAATTTGGAAGGAGCTCGCATGAATGTGATACCCTATGCCTCTGCAGTTGGGTCTATCATATACACGATGTTATGCACCAAACCGGATGTAGTTTACGCACTTAGTATGGTAAGTAGGTATCAATCAAACCCATGGGAGAAGCACTGGATAGCTGTGAAGAACATTCTTAAGTCCTTGCGAAGGACTAAAGAGGTGTTCTTATGTATGATAACAAAGAACTCTAAGTGGAGTCCTTTACTGATTTGAGTTTCTAGAGTGGTAAGGATAACAGCAAGTCTGTCTCGGGCTTTGTCTTCACCCTCAATAGAGGGGTGGTATGTTGGAAGAGTTCCAAGCAAGATACCGTTGCAGACTCGACGATAGAAGCTGAATATATGGCTGCCAACAATGCTGCCAAAGAGGCTGTCTAGATGAAGAAGTTCATTATTGAACTTGGTGTGGTTCCATCCATTATGGATCCAATACCTTTGTATTGTGATAACAATGGAGCTGTGGCTTTGGCTAAGGAACCCCGGTCCCATCAGCAATCCAGACATATTCTAAGGAGGTATCACCAGATCCAGGAGATAGTTGATCGCCGCGATATCGAGGTCAGGAAAGTAGGCATGAAGAACAACATGGCAGATCCATTCACCAAGGCCCTTCCCTAAAAACAGTTCGAGAGACTTTTTAAAATGTTGGGTATGCGATACTACAACAACTGGCTTTAGTGCAAGTGAGAGATTGTTAGGAATATGTATGCCCTAGAGGCCATTATTGTATATTATAGTAGATGCTTGGACATATATATATATAGGGCTTTCTTGGTCGACATGATAGTATGCTATTTGGTTGCTCTTTTCTTAATATGTGCACTTGTTTTAGTTTACTATCTCATTGTTACATGTTGATAAAGCCTTTAGAATGTTGGCTTGACTACCAGGACTATAATGCAGATCATACTAGTCAGGCTTGAGTAGTCCACAAGCACATCCTTAACAGTTCTTATTCGATGGAGTATCGAGACATGGCATCGATATTCTAGAGTAGACTAGTGTGTACGTTTCTTGACCCTATATAGGGCGATGGTTGATCCCACAGTCATTGATGTTTGACATCAAAGATTGTACACAGGTGCTCATTGGAGAATGATTACACCGAACAGGACTCACCGAGAACTCCGAGATGGTACCATACCTATCGTCAGATAGCAGTTCTCTAGTGACACTTGTACAGGTTAGTCTGTAGACCCGAGATCGTCATAGTGTCTTATGTAGTTCCCACTGTGCTTTGATTTCCTCCTTACCACGGCTCAAATAGGTCGTGCAAACAGTTGGTTTTTAGGTACATTCCCGAGTTATATGGAGGCAGTGAGCGATAGGAGGGGTTTCGTCTCTCCCGGTATTGAGAGTTGATGTTGCACTATACTCGATTGGCTATAACAGAAAGTCACTGGCCAGGGCTAATGAGATTTACCGATAAGTGTTATCAGTAGTTTCTCAAAAGGTTATAGGCCACATATCGGCATGACTTATCGAGTTATTGGGGTCTAACGATTCCACCCCCCAGACTCGATATGCGACGTATCAGACGAAGAGACCGGACTGTATGATAAATGTTGCGTATAGGCTCTACGGGAGATTAGACAAATTTTCTTATTAATCTTCTATTCGTTCAATACCTGGGTAGCCGTTACGTCAAGCTAGTACTGCTGATGGCTTATAGGTCTTTGATGTGATCATTACCTACTGCTAATGTATTGGCGAGTCTTTAGAGTCCCACATAGAGGTTTCCCAGCTCAAGCGAAATGAAGTAGGGCACGTGTGGAGATATATGTGGGAGCTTAATTAAATATGAGTGTATGATACCGTATTATAATCTAGCGTTATGTGATATGAGCCGGGTTATATTTGATATAACCGGATTATTGAATCAAGTGTTGATTTAATGATTTGATATCTATATATATATATATATTTGATATTAGCCGGGTTATATATAATATAACTGGATTATTGAATCAAGTGTTTATTTAATAATTTGATATATATTTATGTTAGTTATATGTATGCCCTAAAGGGCATTACTGTACATGAGATGTATATTGTAGTGGATGCTTGGACATATATAGGGAGGACTTTCTTGCTCGACATGATAGTATTCTATCTGGTTACTCTTTATCTTAACATGTACACCGATTATCTCTCTGTTACATGTTGATAAGGCCCTTAGGATGTGTACTTAACTACCTGGATTATGATGCGGATCATACTAGTGGGACAAAGGTAGTCCGTGAGTACATCCTTTAATGTCCCTAGTCGTGGGTGTATCGAGACGGGGCATCGATATACCAGAGTAGACTAGCGTATAGCTTCTCGACCCATGTAGATGGGCAATGGATGATCCCATATCCATTGGTGTTTGACATCAGAGATGATATACCGGTGCTCAGTGGAGACTGGGTACACTGGATGGACTCGCCGAGAACTCCCAGATGGTATTATACCTCACGTCAGATGGCAGTTCTCTGGTGACACTAGTACAGGTTAGTCTGTCGACCCGAGATCATCATAGAGTCTTGTGTGATTCTGTTGGATATAGTGCCCTCAAAGTTAATTATTGGATCGCAGGTACGTGATTGCAATGATTGAGGGAGGACCTATACCGGTAGGACAGTCTTACTCGAGATGATAGTATGCTATCTGGTTTATCTTTATCATCGTGTACTGCTTTAGATGAAATTACAAATCACTATTGCACGTTGATAGAGCCCATAGGATTCTTGCTTGACTACAAGCAATATGATGGCGATCATATACGTGAGAGTTGGGTTGTCTATAAGCACATCCTTAAAAGTGGTCCCTAGTCGTAGGAGTTTCGAGACAGGGCATCGATACTCCGGAGTAGACTAGTGTATACATTCGAGACCCCGATGAGGGGCGGTGGCCGGTCTCACAAGCCACTAGTGTCAGTTGGTTCACCTAAGATGTATACAGGTGCTCATTGGGTTATGAGTGCACCGGACAGGACTTGCCGGGAACCTGCTAGTTGGTTTTATACCTAGCGTCAGATAGCAGTTCCCTGGTGACATATGTACTGTTAGTGTATATGCCCTAGAGGCCATTACTGTATCATACTGGTTTGTATATTACTTAATGGATGCTTGGGATATTCACCTTGTATATACAATCTTGCTCAAAATAGTAGTATGCTACTTGGTTTGTTTCTACTTCAATGTGTACATGTGTTTATTTTTGTATATAGCCTATACACATTAGTAGAGCCCTTAGGATCTTTGCTTGATTACCAGCGATGTGATGGCCGTCACACTAGTGGGGCTGGGTAATCTATAAGCACATCCTTATGCAGGTCCCTGGTCACAGGACTATCGAGACAGGGCATCGATACTCCGGAGTAGACCAGCGCATGCGCTTCTCATCCCAGTGTGGGAGACGGTCTGTCCCACAGCCGTCAGTACGTCGTACTTGAGATAGTATGCGGGTGCTCGTTAGGTTACGGGTACACTGGACAGGACTCGTCGGGAACTGACTAGTTGGTATTATACCTATCGTCAGTTATCAGTTCCCAGGTGACATGAGTACAGCTTAGTCCGCTGACTTGACACTGTCATTCCGCCTCGAGTGTGTTCCCACTGTACTTTGATCACTACCCTACCACGGCTCAAAGGAGTCGTGCAAACAGGTAGTGGTTGGGTGCAGTCCCGAAGCACTTGGAGGCAGTGACGGTTAGACAGGATTCGTCTCTCCCGGTATTGGGGGTTGACATCGCGCTGTGTCTAGGAGAGCCATTACACGAGTAGTCCCTGGCCAGGGCAATCGAGATATACTGGTAGGTTTCCAGTGTTATCTCAGGGTGTTTTGGGCTTCGCTCCGGCACGACTTGTACCGCTATTGGGGGACTGACGCTTACCACCCCCTAGGCCCGCCATGCGATGTATCAGACGAACAGACCGGACTGTACGGAGAATGTCACACTCAGGCTCAGTAGGAGTTCAGATGGGTTTCGCCTCGTCGGTCTTCTTGTCGGCATTACCTGGGGACCGTTACGCACAGCTAGTGCCGCTTGCGGTCTGTGGTTAAACCTGCCAGCGTAGTGTCGAGTCTTTAGAGTCCTACACAGAAAGCTTTTCGCCTTTAGGCAAAAGAGTAGAGGTCGCATGGTATTGCGACAGGTCGCATGGTTTTGCGACAGGGTTCGGTCACATCCGTGCACTTGTGCACGTACAGTGTCCGGACAGTTTACACTAGCGGGCTTTGGTTTAAGCCAGATCCTAGTGTACCTTATGGGATTGGATTTATCCAGTTTGCATTCGTGTTCCTCGGAACGCGGATGCGGGTGTATATGCACAGTTGACAGGGAGGCAGAGGCAGCGGATTCTCATTAGGGTTGTTGACAGTTGACCGTTGACTATTTGACTTTATGCTCAACCCTAATGAGAATATGATATGTGATTAACTATTATATTAATTAAGTATTATGGTGATATGGTTGTTGACTTGTTGACTTTTGTTGACTTGTTGACTTTGTTGACTTTTGATGACTTGTTGACCGGTTGACTAGGCTTGACTAGTTGACCATCATGATAACCATAGCCATCATTTCATGGCAAAGACTTTTGTTTACTTGCTCATTTGTGTAAAATGAGTGCATGAAATGATATGGTTGTGGTTGCTTCTAACCATCACATAAGACTTTTTTTGATATGATGAGTTATGATCACTTTGGATTATGAGAGGGTGAAAGACAAAAGAGAGCCTCATTCTTTCTTGCTCATTCTCTCTCTTGTTCTTGAGCTCTCCTCTTGCTCTCACCCTCAACCTCTTGCTCCCTCTCTTGATCTATGGTTCTCTTGTCTCATGAGTTGAGAATCAAGAACCATAGATAAAATCCCATTCTCTTTCCTCTCTACTCATTCTAGTTCACTAGGTTTAGCAAACCAAGTGAACTAGTTTCTTCAAAGAACGAAGAAGGAGCTAAAGGTTGGAGCTTTCAAGTGGATCTATCTTCGGCGTACGGAGACGACGAGAAGAACCCATCGGACCACCATCGGAGCTTTGAAGACGAAGGAGTTCAAGACAAGCAAGGTATAACCCCCTAACCGAGTAGCTAAAACTCATAGTTAGGATGTTAGATAGATGTTTAACTAAGATCCGGGTTTTAGGTCCATGTTACCATCTTTAAGAAAATCGTTTTTTACCAAATTCCGCTTTCCCGAAAGTACCGGGAGAGGTAGCATGGACTTACAGTGGTATCAGAGCCTAGTTAAACTCTATCTAGCATGCTAGCAAGTAACTAGAAGATCGATCAACGAAAAAGTCCCGAAACAAACCCCAAAAATTTTCAACTTTCTGTCGATTTCAAAAGTACTGGAAAAACTTTTTGGAACACACCTAAAATCGACTCAGGCTTTTTTAAAGAATCTGCAAAAATTTGGGCCGCTGACTCGTTCAAAGAGCCGCGTTTCCGCGGCGGGAGCACGCTCCCGCCGCGGAAACGCGGCCGAGTTGACTCGGTCAACGGTTTTAGTTTTTGCAGTTTACTTTTTAGGGTATTTTGGGATTTTTGGAATATATATTTTCTGCCCAGATTTTCCAGAACGAAAATTTTATTTTGGGGTCCCGAAAATCCGTATTTTTGATCGAACTTCTAAAAGACTTTAGCTAACGGGTTTTTCGGTTATGTGATATTTGTATTGAACGTCTACTAATCGCTATATGTCGATTAGTGGGGGTTATACAAATCTGTGATCTGTAATGTGCTGGAATGTGTATATGAATATGTTGGATTGTCGCGGGTGAATAGCCGGGGGTTGTGAGACGAGAGTTTTCTTTTCTTTCAATTCATGTAAATTTGTAAATTGATGTAATAATTATTTGTATGGCCGCACAACCGGGTCGGGGTTGTAGCCGTCATTGTATAATTTCTTTTACTGTTTTTGCTCCTAGGATAGACCCATGGAGGGGGTGCACAAACTACCGGGTATGCCGAAGTGTCGAGTGGCCTACTCATAGGAGATGAGGGAGGTTACTACGCTTCGGGTACTTGGCGGGTAGTTTGCCGCACCCGTAGGGGTCTTGGGTGGGGTATTTGGCTATTCACCACGACCGTGTAATTTGTTTTTCGTTACAGGCTCGTGCGAATTACAGATTCCTAGTATATCCAATGTATTCATCTGTGATCTGAAATGTTTTATCATTGCAGTATATCTATATATGATATTATTTAGGCGTTGCTTATGTTTTACAGACGCGCTAGCCCAGCCCCCGCTCTGTCGTTAGTTAAGTAACCTAACGGGTAATGACGGGGCCCCGTGGCGAATGCGAATGGCATAAGCGTACGTCATATTTTGGTTGTTTTCTGCAATGGTAGGATTAAATGATGGGACGCATTAAAAGAACTAATGCAAGATAATAAACCAAGTTAAAGTCGTTGGAACACTTTCGAAAAACCACTCGGTTCTTTTCAAAAAAACAACTTTTAAATGCGGAGCTTGAGCCACTCCTTTTAAAAGCTATCTCGTTCCATCGACCAAATCAAGTTCACTACGTTCACGGTTTTGCCAAAACCATCCGTAGCCCTCCATCATTTCAGTTAAATATTCGGTAGTATTCAAGCTATGTATTTTAACCTCACGCCAAGGCATAGTGATTGGTAGCTGCCGGATATTTATCTGTTGCATAGATAGAATGCGTTGGTTTGAGACATTCGTACTGCCATTTTGGCCTACGTCAAGGGTATGTACGGGTGGGTTCAAATTAACCTGGATAATGATGGGACGAACTTGACATGTGACTTATGACATTTTGACCTCACGCCAAGGTCATAAGAGCATGGGGCAAAAATCCACATCGGGAGTTTCATAAGTACTGAAACTTGCTAGATTTGCATACCATTTGGAGTGTGATGATTCTGGTAGGATTCCTTCAGTTTCATCACGCAATGATATTTGGATCCCGATCCTACTGTGAGTATATGCTACTCCTCGGGAAATTTCTCACTTAACGATCAATGCTATAAACCTAGTAGGTGCCTAGAAAGGTGTTAGCGGGGCTACGCCCCCAGGGAAAAGAGGTTCTTTAATTAAGGAACTTCGCGAAAGCGTTGGAAAACCTCCCTCGAAGTACCGACACCGGCCTGGCTGAACGGTTAAGCAAGTATTGTACGGTGGGATTGATCCTGACTAATTCTTCCTTTATGGTTTGAGGAGGGATTCGAGAAACAGTGGGAGCCATCCTGTTTAGACAAACTAAAAACCACTCTAAACTTGCAAGAGCATCATGCTGAGTGTTTCTTCTTCTCTCTCCTAATTGCAGCGACCAAATCAACATGACTGGACTTAAGTTACTCCTAGATAAAAACAAACTGACAGGGCCAAACTACAAAGATTGGCTCAGGAATGTCAAGATAGCAATCACTTATGACAAGCTGGGGTATATTCTTACCACCAAAGCTCCCCCTGTCCCTGGTCCAACTTCCAGTGTCGCGGATAAGGAAATCCGCAAGACTTGGGAGATTGATAGCGCGAAGGCCAAGTGCCTCCTGCTTGCCTCGATGGACAACGAACATCAGAGGAGGCATGAGAATATGGACATGGAATCCATATTGCTCCATACAAAAGAACTGTATGGAGAGCAATCTCGTATCGCAAGATACGAAGCGTCGAAAAAGTTATTCTCGACTAGAATGGCCGTCGGATCATCAGTAGCCGAGCACGTGCTAAAGATGATCGCTACATTGAGGAGCTCGCTGACCTAGGGATCACATTGGAGAGTGAGCTATATACGGATATAGTTCTCCAGTCCCTTCCTTCCACTTACGCCCAGTTTATACTGAACTTCAACTTACAAGAAAAAGATGTTGAACTTTCAGAGCTCCTCAACATGCTGAGGAGCGCAGAGGGCACCCTACAGAAAGGTAGGGAAACATCCACTTTGTTTGTAGGAGGATCATCTTCTTCTAGGTCCAAGGCGAAAGCCAAGGGAAAGAAGAAGAAGGCCCCCGCCAAACCAAGGGGCGGTGTTAGTAAAGTGGATACGAAGGGAAAAGGTAAAGCAACAAAGATAGCGGGGAAGCTTGTGGATAAGGAAGAATGCTTCTATTGTCATAAGAAAGGACACTGGAAGAATGATTGCAGGGCCTGGAAGGCCAGAACACAGGAATTGAAGCAGGTTGCAGCTTCAGCTTCAGGTGTGTATGTTATTGAAAACTGTCTTTCAATAAACTCTACTTCCTGGGTATTGGATACCGGATCAGGATCTCATATCTGTAATTCTTTGCAGGCATTGAGAAACCGTAGGGTTTTGAAGGCAGGTGACATGACCCTCAGAGTTGCGAACGGAGCTAGCATGGATGCTAAAGCCGTGGGGGACTATCACCTGGGAATGTCAGATGGACATGTTTTGGTTTTGCGTAATTGCTTTTTTGTACCCAACGCAACTTGTAATATCATTTCTGTATCTTTAGTTTCTAAAGAAGGTTATGAATTTGCGTTTGTAAGTAATGTTGTAAACATTCACCTTAATCAAGTTCTGATTGGGTCAGGTACATTGAGTAATGGTATATACGTGTTAAACCAACCACAGATTTTTAATGTCCAGAATACACACAAAAGAAAGTCTCCAGAAATAAATCAGACTTTCTTATGGCATTGTAGATTGGGTCATATCAATGAGAGAAGGTTGACTAAGTTGCATACAGAAGGATATTTGAATGCGTTCGAATATCAATCATATGCCACTTGTCAATCTTGTCTCAAAGGAAAGATGACAAAGACTCCGTTTACTGGACATGGAGTAAGAGCGAGCGAGCTCTTGGGACTCGTACACAGTGACGTGTGCGGTCCAATGTCTACACATGCCCGAAGCGGACATTCTTACTTCATTACTTTTACGGATGACTTCTCAAGGTACGGTTATGTCTTCTTAATGAAACATAAGTCCGAGGCCTTTGGAAAATTCCAGGAGTATAAGAATGAAGTAGAGAAACAGACTGGCAAAAGTATTAAGATTCTAAGATCGGATCGAGGTGGAGAATACTTAAGTGCCGAGTTCCTGGACTATTTAAAAGAGAACGGAATTCTCTCTCAGCTTACTCCTCCATACACCCCGCAACATAACGGTGTATCGGAGATACGGAACCGCACCCTATTGGATATGGTGCGGTCCATGATGAGTAACGCTGAGTTACCGCGATCATTCTGGGGGTATGCGCTAGAATCAGCTACATACCTTTTGAACCGAGTTCCGACTAAGACTGTGCCTACCACCCCATATGAAATGTGGAGTGGGAAGAAACCCTATCTTCAATATCTGAAGATCTGGGGATGTCCAGCTTTTGTCAAAAAGCAGCATGCGGACAAACTCGAGGCACGCTCAGTACTGTGCAAGTTTATGGGATACCCAAAGAACACCAGGGGGTATCTTTTCTACTACGCAGAGGAACAAAAAGTCCTTGTTTCTCGTAATGCCCACTTCCTAGAACACCAGTTCTTGGAAAAGGAAAATAGTGGGAGCGCAGTGGAACTGGAAGAAATTCCAGAACCACAGACTATTACTGAAAGGTTAGTGGAACCAGAGGGTTCAACAGAACAGGACATTCCTACGCCGCTCCGCAGGAGTAGTAGGCAGTCTCATCCGCCCGAGAGATACTGCGGTTTTCTCATAGACGGGGATAGAGAGGATTGCATCATAGATTATGATGAGCCTACTAGCTTCCAGCAGGCCGTTCAGAGCGTTGACTCAGTGAAATGGCTGGATGCAATGCGGACCGAAATGGAGTCCATGTACACCAACAAGGTATGGACGTTGGACATTGCTCCAGACGGGGTAAAACCCGTAGGATGCAAGTGGATCTTCAAAAGGAAGATTGGTGTAGATGGACAGGTTGAGACCTATAAAGCTAGGCTGGTAGCAAAGGGTTTCCGTCAAAGACCTGGCTTGGACTATGACGAAACTTTTTCTCCAGTAGCCATGCTGAAATCCATTCGGATCCTTCTTGCCATTGCTACTTTCCACGATTATGAGATCTGGAAAATGGACGTAAAGACCGCTTTTCTAAATGGAAATTTAGAGGAGTGTGTCTATATGGACCAACCAGAGGGTTTCATTCAGAGTGGGAGCAGCGGAAAGGTGTGCAAGTTGCTTAAGTCCATCTATGGACTAAAGCAGGCATCGCGGAGTTGGAACATCTGCTTTGATGAGACGGTCAAAGAATTTGGCTTTATCAAAAATCCAGATGAACCATGCATCTATAGTAGATTTGTAGCGAGAACTGTAGTATTCCTCGTTTTATACGTGGATGACATTCTCTTAATAGGAAATGACATTCCTATGCTACAATCTGTCAAAGGGTTCTTGTTACACAGGTTCTCCATGAAAGACCTGGGTGATGCCTCGTACATTCTGGGTATCCGGATCTACCGTGACAGATCCAAGAGGATATTAGGACTTTCACAGTCCAGGTACATCGACACCATACTGAAGAGATTTAGTATGGAAGATTCCAAGCGCGGTAACCTACCGGCTTGTCACGGGATCACCCTCTCTAAAGAGATGTCTCCCAAGACTGATTTGGAGAGGGATCGCATGTCTATTATACCCTACGCTTCTGCGGTAGGCTCTATAATGTATGCGATGTTGTGTGCCAGACCGGATGTAGCTTATACACTGAGTGTGGTAAGACGGTATCAGTCAAACCCTGGGGAGAAACACTGGATAGCGGTAAAGAACATTCTCAAGTACCTAAGAAGGACTAAGGAGATGTTCTTGGTGTATGGCGGAAAAGACCTCCAGATCGAGGCCTTTGCTGACTCCAGCTTCCAGAGTGACAAGGATGATTCCAAGTCCATGTCGGGTTTTGTCTTTACCCTCAATGGAGGGGCGGTGTGTTGGAAGAGTTCCAAACAAGAAACCGTTGCAGACTCGACGATGGAAGCGGAATACATCGCTGCATCTGATGCCGCAAAAGAAGCTGTCTGGATGAGAAAGTTCTTGAAAGAACTTCAGGTGGTTCCGTCCATTGTTGATCCAATACCTCTGTATTGCGACAACAACGGGGCTATAGCTTTAGCGAAGGAACCCAGGTCCCATCAGAAATCCAGGCACATCTTAAGGCGGTATCACCTGATCAGGGAGATCGTAGATCGCCAGGAGATCGAGGTTCGGAGAGTCGCTTCAGAAGATAACACTGCAGATCCATTCACCAAGGCCCTACCCCAGACTCAGTTCGAGTGGCTGATCGAGATGATAGGTCTTCGATACGCCAGTACATGGCCTTAGTGCAAGTGGGAGATTGTTAGTGTATATGCCCTAGAGGCCATTACTGTATCATACCGGTTTGTATATTACTTAATGGATGCTTGGGATATTCACCTTGTATATACAATCTTGCTCAAAATAGTAGTATGCTACTTGATTTGTTTCTACTTCAATGTGTACATGTGTTTATTTTTGTATATCGCCTATACACATTAGTAGAGCCCTTAGGATCTTTGCTTGATTACCAGCGATGTGATGGCCGTCACACTAGTGGGGCTGGGTAATCTATAAGCACATCCTTATGCAGGTCCCTGGTCGCAGGACTATCGAGACAGGGCATCGATACTCCGGAGTAGACCAGCGCATGCGCTTCTCATCCCAGTGTGGGAGACGGTCTGTCCCACAGCCGTCAGTACGTCATACTTGAGATAGTATGCGGGTGCTCGTTAGGTTACGGGTACACTGGACAGGACTCGTCGGGAACTGACTAGTTGGTATTATACCTATCGTCAGTTATCAGTTCCCAGGTGACATGAGTACAGCTTAGTCCGCTGACTTGACACTGTCATTCCGCCTTGAGTGTGTTCCCACTGTACTTTGATCACTACCCTACCACGGCTCAAAGGAGTCGTGCAAACAGGTAGTGGTTGGGTGCAGTCCCGAAGCACTTGGAGGCAGTGACGGTTAGACAGGATTCGTCTCTCCCGGTATTGGGGGTTGACATCGCGCTGTGTCTAGGAGAGCCATTACACGAGTAGTCCCTGGCCAGGGCAATCGAGATATACTGGTAGGTTTCCAGTGTTATCTCAGGGTGTTTTGGGCTTCGCTCCGGCACGACTTGTACCGCTATTGGGGGACTGACGCTTACCACCCCCTAGGACCGCCATGCGATGTATCAGACGAACAGACCGAACTGTACGGAGAATGTCACACTCAGGCTCAGTAAGAGTTCAGATGGGTTTCGCCTCGTCGGTCTTCTTGTCGGCATTACCTGGGGACCGTTACGCACAGCTAGTGCCGCTTGCGGTCTGTGGTTAAACCCACTGCCAGCGTAGTGTCGAGTCTTTAGAGTCCCACACAGAAAGCTTTTCGCCTTTAGGCAAAAGAGTAGAGGTCGCATGGTATTGCGACAGGTCGCATGGTTTTGCGACAGGGTTCGGTCACATCCGTGCACTTGTGCACGTACAGTGTCCGGACAGTTTACACTAGCGGGCTTTGGTTTAAGCCAGATCCTAGTGTACCTTATGGGATTGGATTTATCCAGTTTGTATTCGTATTCCTCGGAACGCGGATGCGGGTGTGTATGCACAGTTGACAGGGAGGCAGAGGCAGCGGATTCTCATTAGGGTTGTTGACAGTTGACCGTTGACTATTTGACTTTATGCTCAACCCTAATGAGAATATGATATGTGATTAACTATTATATTAATTAAGTATTATGGTGATATGGTTGTTGACTTGTTGACTTTTGTTGACTTGTTGACTTTGTTGACTTGTTGTCTTTTGTTGACTTGTTGACCGGTTGACTAGGCTTGACTAGTTGACCATCATGATAACCATAGCCATCATTTCATGGCAAAGACTTTTGTTTACTTGCTCATTTGTGTTAAATGAGTGCATGAAATGATATGGTTGTGGTTGCTTCTAACCATCACATAAGACTTTTTTTGATATGATGAGTTATGATCACTTTGGATTATGAGAGGGTGAAAGACAAAAGAGAGCCTCATTCTTTCTTGCTCATTCTCTCTCTTGTTCTTGAGCTCTCCTCTTGCTCTCACCCTCAACCTCTTGCTCCCTCTCTTGATCTATGGTTCTCTTGTCTCATGAGTTGAGAATCAAGAACCATAGATAAAATCCCATTCTCCTTCCTCTCTACTCATTCTAGTTCACTAGGTTTAGCAAACCAAGTGAACTAGTTTCTTCAAAGAACGAAGAAGAAGCTAAAGGTTGGAGCTTTCAAGTGGATCTATCTTCGGCGTACGGAGACGACGAGAAGAACCCATCGGACCACCATCGGAGCTTTGAAGACGAAGGAGTTCAAGACAAGCAAGGTATAACCCCCTAACCGAGTGGCTAAAACTCATAGTTAGGATGTTAGATAGATGTTTAACCAAGATCCGGGTTTTAGGTCTATGTTACCATCTTTAAGAAAATCGTTTTTTACCAAATTCCGCTTTCCCGAAAGTACCGAGAGAGGTAGCATGGACTTACATGTACAAGTTAGTTCATCGACCTGAGATCGTCATTTGTCTCGTGTGAGTTCCCAATATGCTTTGATTACTACCCTACCACGGCTCAAAGAAGTCGTGCAAACAGGTTTTAGTTGGGTACAGTCCTGAGCCACATGGAGGCAGTGAGTGGATCGGCAGGGGATTCGTCTCTCCCGGTATTGGAGGTGAGATCGTGCTGTGTCTGGAGAGCCATTACACAAAGTCCCTGACCAGGGCAAGCAAGATTTACTGGTAGGTACTCCAGTAGTATCTCAAGGTGTTCTGGGCTACACTCTGATACGACTTATACCGCTATTGGGGGTCTGACGTTACCAGACCCCTAGGCCCGATATGTGATACTCATAGACGAACGGAATGGGCTGTACGGATATTGTCACTGATAGGCTCAGTAAGGTTTCTGGATGAGTTCGCTCATCAGCCTCCCTTTCGCTCAATACATGGACAGCCGTTACGTACAGCTAGTACCACCGACGTGCTTATGGTTAAACCCACTGCCAGGGTATTGACGAGTCTTTTGAGTCTCCCACAGAGAGTTTCCCAAGTTCGGACGAAATGTTGTAGAGGCCGTATGGTTTTATGGTAGGGTTCGAGCATACACGTGCACTTGTGCACGTGTCATGTTTCGGACAGATAATACTAGTGGGCTTTGGTTTAAGCCGAATTCTAGTATTATATTGTGTTGGAATATTTTAGTCTCATTGTATACATATTCGGTCAGAATACGGATGCAGGTATGTATATACAGGTGAGGGGTATTCTTGTGATCCATCACGAGATTACTTTAGAAGATGCATATCCTTTTGGTTAAATATTTTGGTTTAAATGTTTATTGGATTTGGAATGCGTGACTCGTTTGTGTTAGTTATATGTATGTCCTAGAGGCCATTACTGTACATACGATGTATATTGTAGTGGATGCTTGGACATATATAGGGAGGACTTTCTTGCTCGACATGATAGTACGCTATCTAGTTGCTCTTTATCTTAGCATGTACTCTGATTGTCTCTATGTTACATGTTGATAAAGCCCTTAGGATATGTACTCGACTACTGGGACTATGATGAGATCATACTAGTGGGGCCACGGTAGTCGACGAGTACATCCTATAACTGTTCCTAGTCGAGGGTGTATCGAGACAAGGCATCGATGCACCAGAGTAGATTAGCGTATACGCATCTTGACCCATATGATGGGCGATGGATGATCCCATATCCATTGGTGTTTGACATCAAGGATGGTGTACGGGTGCTCAGTAGAGACTGGGTACACTGTACGGACTCGCCGAGAACTCCCAGATGGTATTATACCTTACGTCAGATGACAGTTCTCCGGTGACACTGGTACAGAGTAGTCTGTTGGCCCGAGATTGTCATAGAGTCTTGTGTGATTCCCACTGTGCTTTGATTTCCATCATACCACGTCCAAGAGGGCGTGCAAAACGGTGGCTTTTGGGTACATTCCCGAATCATATGGAGGCAATGAGCGATAGGAGGGGATTCGTCTCTCCCGGTATAGGGAGTTGATGTTGTGCTGTGTTCGATTGGCTATAACTGGAAATCCCTGGCCAGGGTTGCTGAGATTTACTGGTAAGTGTTATCAGTAGTTTCTCGAACTGTTATAGACCTCATATCGACATGACTTATCAAGCTACTGGGGTCTGACGTTTACCACCCCTAGGCGAGATATGCGACATATCAGACGACGAGACCGGACTGTACGGGAGTGTTACTGATTGGATTCGCAGGAGAATGTACAGGCTTGCTTGTTGATCTTCTGATCGCTCAATACCTGGGTGGCTGTTACGTTTAGCTGACCGCTTGCAGCTTGTGGGTGTTTGATATGATCATCACCTACTGCCGGCGTATTGACGATTCTTTAGAGTCCTACACAGAGGTTTCTTAGCTCTGGCAAAATGGAGTAGGAGCACGTATGTGATATGTGCGGGACCGAGGATAATGCGATATGAGATACCGTATTCTATTCTCGCGATATTTGATATCAGCTGGGTCATCGGATCAAGTGTTGATTCGATGAATCGGTAAATGATATATTAGTCGGTTATATGCGATATAGCCGGATTGTCGGATCAAGTGTTGATTCGATGATTTAATGTATAATTATATATATGTTATATTAAATTACATTAACTAATATTAGCTCACTAAAAGATTCTTTTTCTCACTCGGGTAATACATTGATATATATGCGATATATGTTAATTGTATTATTTTATTTTGTTACAATAAATATTATATATATGATATATAATATTGTAACATGTTATAATTACTAATGCAACATGATTAGTGGATATTAAACAAGGTTAGGGTTTGATTTGGGTTAGCTCATTCTTGTAGTTTCTAGAAGCTTTTCTTTTTGTCATAAGCAAAGATATTTGAGTTGATATTTTTAAGTGACTCATGCTTTAACCCAACCCAAACCTTAGCCCAAGTTAAATCTCTACAAAGGTTACATGAACCATGGTTGCATAAATGATTATGACAACATTTCATTATTCATCACAAATTGATTATTCATCTTCTTCTTCCTTGAGTTCTTTCATGGAAAAGCTTTCTAGGTTTTTCCTATGTGATGATTTTGAGTGAGTTAATGAAAACAAATGAGAGCAAAAATCCTACTTCATCATCCTCATCTATTCTTGCCATTTAGATGAGGGTGTTCACTTCATTTAGTGAGTGAGAGCTTGTGTTAATGAAACCTCAAGGTAGATCATCTTTGTTATCGATGATCGGAAGCAAGTATGCATCATTCTCTTCGTGGAGCCTCTCTAGAGTCTGGATGCAAGATGATCGCAGCGAAGAGACCTCAACACGGAGCTTAAGAAGTGAAGGACGGGATCTACAAAGGTTGTAATCCCTCTCACTTAGTGTTAAAGTGTTTAACATGCTTGTTTTCACCTAAACTCTAGTATAAAGATCTTGTTTAGGGTTGTTCAGCACGGCTAAATTTTTAATCGGGCATGGTTGATGCCTCGTAGACCCTTATGCGTGTGCCTAGCAACCCTACAGTGGTATCAGAGCCAAGCTAGAGCTCTAGGCGAAGTTTAAAGTCCGATCGAACTCCGAATACCCGTTAAAACCTAGTTTCTGGAAAAAATTTCAAAAGTTGACATTTTTCAGATTAAAAATACTCAGAAAATTAAGCAGGCAAATCTAAGAATTACTGTGAAGTACGGCCCATTAATGCGCCCACGTGACCGCGGAACCGCGGCCAAACCAAGGGTTTGGCGGCGGTTCCGCGGCCAAAATTTTGATTTGGTCCTTGGTACTTCAGGTAATTATTCTTTGGTCCTTTATAATTGTTCTGGGAATTTTTAATATACTCAAGAGTTGAGTTTTCTGTGTTGTATTGGGGACTCGTTGATTCGATCGGATAATTTAACTTCGTTTAAGTTTTTCCGGATAATATTTGAAACTGTTAAAAAGTTCAAACGGATATCAATAACTCACTTTTTCTCCTGTCGGAAAATTTTTCAAATGTTGGATTTTTTCTCGAGTTTGAAACTTTCGGAAAATCATGCAAGTAACGCGGTGGACCCTCTAGAAGACAACAATGCTTAACTCGATTATGTGACCGTCTTGAACTGCCTCTAAACCTTAGGGTTTGTGGCAGTACGGCGTTGCCACATGTGAGGCGTTGGCTTGATCATTGATACTGTAGCATGTGATGGATAATTTTTTAACTCCGCTCAAGTGTTGAGCTATTTGGGAAATCTTGGGTGTTTGATTATTCGATCGGAAAGTTTAACACTATCTTTTTATCTGGAATGTGATATAATATTTGGAATCGACAGGTAGTTATAAGATAACTAATTTGAATGTTATAAATCTAGCAGTTTAGTCTCAATTGATCGGTTGCCACAGAATTTTGATGTGATCAAAAGTCCGTCGCAATCACGTAGCGTAGCGTACGCCCCATAGCCCCGACCAAGTGAATGTAGGAGAACCCCGTCGCCAAAAGCATCCGTTCGGGTGCTCACGGCAGCGGTGTTCTGCCTTAGTGCACTTCGTCGACGGCATCGGGGGTGTGGTCGTCTACTAAAGTTTGCGATGAGCATTCGATCAGGATGTCGGGAATCTTGTTGAATTGCCCGACTTGATATTGAAAAGAGTTTTCGATAATAAGACTAAAATGCGGGGTTTATAATTGTTAGGCATGCGATGTCTAAGGAATTCATTTGGTTAGGCATGCGATGTCTAAGGAGGTTGCGGATTCAAACTGTTGTAGTTTTATACTTTCTTTTCTGTGACCGTAAGCGTAGTATGTGGTGTATCACCGGCTTCGTTGCTATACATCAACGACAATCGGGATACGCATACTTGTTTACGTTGATGATATGAGATATTATGTGTTGCTGTGATATGTTATATTGGATCGTCATGTTCTGGATAGCCGGGGGTTTTATGTGAGATGAGAGTTTTTCTTTTTCATTTATGTAAAATTCATTTGTATGTAATATTCTTTTATTGGGGCACTTCCGGTCTGAGGATGATGTCACCATTGTAAATTATTTACTTTTCCGCATTAGGTAGACCTAAGGCGGAGAGCATAAGTAACCGGGTTCTGGGGTCCAGTGGGAGACCATCTCGAGGAGTCGAGACCGGGTCACCTAACCCTAGAATTGCCAGTGTTGCTTGCCGCTCTCGTAGGGGTCTAGGGATGTGGGTTTGGCTATTCATCGCGACCGTGGAA
Organism: Agapanthus africanus; assembly: GCA_030015575.1. Lineage (NCBI taxonomy): Eukaryota > Viridiplantae > Streptophyta > Magnoliopsida > Asparagales > Amaryllidaceae > Agapanthus > Agapanthus africanus. The sequence continues at coordinate 120,721,853 of CM057343.1, forward strand.
TCCGTGTTTTATACAGGCTCGTATTAAAACACGGACGTTCTAGTATATCCAATATTTCATATATGTTCTTCTGTTGCAATGTTCTGTGATGAGATCATATTACTGCCTGAGACGAATGTTTATATTATATATATGAGATATATGTTATATTGCAGATTTCGTTTCAAATGCAATGCTTGTGAAGCATAATAAAATGGGACTTCATTAATGAGATTAATGAAACTAAAAGAAAGCTAAAGATGTTGTAGAAACTTGTTTAAAAACTGGTAGCTCTAGTTCTTGCTTTGCATAGCGGTGTTCCTTGTAGAACATCTATCACCTTATTCGATAAGGAAAGAGCCGAGATCCCTTCACTGGGAGTGACCTCTTTAGAGAAACTAGCAGATGCTACAAACTCGGTTTGTCTTTTGATTGCTTATATAGTTTTTGCATTGCATAGTGATATTTGTGAAATATCATGCACCTTATTCGATGAGGAAAGAGCCGACGATCCCTTCACCGGAAATGACCTCTTTAGCAAAACTAGAAAAGGCCTCAAAAACATTCCATTCAAAATCACTCGATTCTACAACGATATCAAGTTCATTACGCAAAGGGTTTTCTTAAAAACCTGACGTAGCCCTCCGTCATTTCAGATAAGTACAAGTTAGTATTCATGCTACGTTTGTTGACCATGTTAAGGCATAGTGTGCGGTAGCTGATTAGTGCTTGTCTGTATAAGCATATGATGCGATTGGATTAGGGTAGTCGTGCGACTTTGTTGACCATGTTAAGGGTCGTGCGGGTGGGTTTAATTCAATCGGGAAATGACGGGTTGAACTTGATTAGCACTTATGATTTGTTGACCATGTTAAGGTCATATAGCTGCTAGGGGTAAAATATTATTGGGAATTTCAAGTGTTGAAATTTGCAATGAGATTGCATACCTTCTATGAGATAGTTGGATACCGATACCCGCTGCGAGTAAGAGTTACTCCTGGGAGAGTTTTACACATTACAATTAGCCGATCAAGTAGGTGTCTAGAAAGGTGTTAACGAGGTTATGCCCCTGGGAAAATGAGGTTTACTTTAATTAGGTCCGTGCGAAAGCACGGGGAACCTCCCTCAAAGTACCGGCACTGGCTTAGCTGAAAGATTGGCGAACTTGTAGGGTGTAATTAATTCCGGCTAGTCTTTCCTTTTAGGGTTTGAAGGAAGATTTGACTAAAACAGTGGGAGACATCCTGATTAGATAAATTGATTACCAATCTAATCTTGTAAAAGCGCACGCTGAGTGTTTTCTTCTCTCTTTCTCCTAGTTGCGACTATGTCACGCCTTAATCAAGATAATAATACGGATGTATTTGACCGAACCCGCTTGTTATACTGCACTAAGGAACGTTGGTCCTGTTGGAGATAGTGCCCTCAGAGTCAATTATTGGATCACAGGTACGTGATTGCAATGATTGAGGGAGGACCTATCCTGGTAGGACAGTCTTACTCGAGATGATAGTATGCTATCTGGTTTACCTTTATCATCGTGTACTGTTTTAAGTGACCTGACACGTCGCTATTACACGTTGATAGAGCCCCTAGGATTCTTGCTTGACCACCAGCAGTATGAGGGCGATCATATAAGTGGGAGCTGGGGTCTATAAGCTTATCCTTAAAAGGTCCCTAGTCGTAGGAGTTTCGAGACTGGGCATCGATACTCCATTAGTAGACTAGTGTATACAGTCGAGACCCCGACGAGGGGCGGTGGCCGGTCTCACAAGCCACTGGTGTCAGTTGGATCACCTAAGATGTATACAGGTGCTCATTGGGTTATGAGTACACCGGACAGGACTCGCCGGGAACATGCTAGTTGGTAATATACCAGACGTCAGATGGCAGTTCCCTGGTGACATGTGTGCAGGTTAGTTCATCGACCTGGGGATCGTCATTTGTCTCGTGTGAGTTCCCACTGTACTTTGATTACTACCCTACCACGGCTCAAAGGAGTCGTGCAAACAGGTTTTAGTTAGGTACAGTCCCGAGCCACATGGAGGCAGTGAGCGTATCTTCAGGGGTTCGTCTCTCCCGGTATTGGGGGTGAGGTCGTGCTGTGTCTAGGAGAGCCATTACACAAAGTCCTTGGCCAAGGCAAGGAGATTTACTGGTAAGTATTCCAGTAGTATCTCAGGGTGTTCTGGGCTACACTCCGACACGACTTGTACCGCTTTTGGGGGTCTGACTTTTACCAACCCCCTAGGCCCGCCATGCGATACTCATAGACGAACGGACCGGACTGCACGGATATTGTCACTGACAGGCTCAGTAGGGAGTCAGGCTGAGTTCGCTCACGGACGTCCCTTTTAGTCAGTACCTGGTAGCCCGTTACGTATTGGCTTATGCCTCTGACGTGCTAGTGGTTAAATCCACAACCAAGGTGTTGATGAGTCTTTAGAGTCCCCCACATTTCAGTTACTCAGCTTTCGGGTGAAAGGTTGTAGAGGCCGTATGGAGATATGGCAAGGTCCGATCAGATACGTGCGGTATTGCACGGATCAGGATCGGACAGTCTGTACTATAGGCCGTATGGCTATATGGCAGGGTTCGATCAGATACGTGCGGTATTGCACGTATCAGGATCGAACAGATATTACTAGCCGGTTTTGGTATAAGTCGGATTCTAGTATAGTACAGTGGAGATTTTGTCTCATTGCATTTGTATTTCGGTCGAAATACAGATGCGGGTGTGTATGCACAGTATCGGGGTTTTCCTGTAATTTATTACGGGACCAGTTTTCTGGAGTTGCCAGTTTGCTTTCCGTTTCGGCCGATTTCCATTGTTCCGTTCATTGGCCGAAGATTGGTGGAGGAGGGCTTATTTGCATTGTTGCAAATAAGTATTTGTGGAGGGGGTCTTTGCTTATTGGTTGGATCATGATGGTTGCTCCATTGACCTTAACTTCTTGACTTCTTCATGATGGCTTGACCATTTGGAGTCATCATGGTTGCTTTGGAGTGTTTATTTTTGTTTGTGATGATATTGTTTTGATCATCACTCATGATAGCTCACCCACTCCCTTGTCTTTCATTTTGACTTCACTCCATTCCCACCTACCACCATCATGCTTGGCCGGCCACTAGTGAGGGTGGGGGCTTTTCTTTTGGTAGTGAAAAAAAATTGTCACTCTCATTCTTTTGCATGATACATTTTTCTTCACCTCTCTCCAAGTTGTTTTTCCTCCAACACAAAAGGCAATTCCATGAACCCCAAAAATGAGACTTCTTCTCTAGATCTTCTACAGCATATCTTGGGCACGTCGAGTAGCCGGCTTCGTGCCCGAGTTGCCTCGGCATTGAGGTGGGAGCCCGTAAACAAAGTAGGCGATGTGGTGCACTTCCGGCGACGAGGAGGAGACGAGACTTTTCCGCAGGAGATCGGGACCATGACGAGAAGACCGGAGGACTTGGATCGTCGGTATATATCTAACCCATCTTCTAGTTAGCTTAGACTTGTTAATGGTTACGATCCGGGTGTTTAGTGCGCGGTGGTGCCGGTTTGCTAAGTCCGCAAAATTCAAAGTTTTTCACCGCTTCCGCATTTGGCCGTCGGATTGACGGCCGGGGCGCCGCCGTGCACTTACAGTGGTATCAGAGCCTCGCCATTAACTTAGTCTAGCTTTGTGTAATGTGTTTTTTAGTTCCGATCGATCGAAATGTCCAAAAACCCGTATTTGCCCACATCAGTTTTCTGTTGGAAATTTTTGGTGTCGAAAAATTTTTCAGGTTGTAAAATATTGATGTACTGGAAAATCTAAGAGCTCTGTAAAAATTCGACGAAGTAACTCCACAGTGGGAGCGCGGAACCGCCGCGAAAACCACCTTCCCGCCGCCCTTCCGCCGCGCACTGTGGAGATCACTTCACCACTTTTTTTCAGAGGCCTTCTGGGCTTAAAATATGGGTTTTGGAATATTAAAATTGGGCCCAAGTTTTCTGTGAGTGCTACAGTTTTGATTGGGGCCCACTTGTTAATTTTTGGTCAATCGGAAAATTTTAAACACATTTTTCACAGTTTTTACATTATATCTGCGACCGTGAATGTCACTTGATCGGTAAATCCGGTCTAACTGCTATAGCCCGGTTAGACGGATTTGCGAACGTGACTTTCACGTTGATGTTTTGTTTTTGCTGTGATGTTGCGGATCGGTCGTGGGGGATAGCCTGGATGCAATGCTAGTACAGTTCTGTTGTATTATGTACATTTGATATTGCGGGGCGAGCGTCCGACATGTGGACTGCCGTCACTGCCTGATTGTATTATTATTTTAGGGCACGACCTGGTTGCGGTCGATGTACCCGGTGTATGTATATTTTACTTTCTGTACTAGGATTACTCCGCGGAGGGGTGCACGGGTAGCCGGGTTCTAGAGGGCAACAAGCCCGCATCTCATGGCATTGAGACGGAGGGGGCTTCACTCTAGGATTGGCGGGCTATTCGCCGCACTCGTAGGGGGTACAGGTTGACCCAGGAGGGGTGCCCAAGTTACCGGATTCCGTGAAGTGCTGGGTGGTCCATTCACGGCGCTGAAGGGGGCTGCCTCGCTTCAGGTTTTAGCGGGTAACTTGCCGCGCCCGTAGGGGTCTAGGATTTCATTGCACAGGCTATCCACACGACCTGGGGAACGTTGGGTTTCAGCAGTGGCTCTGTGAAACCCGGGGATCCCAGATATCTGTATTGTTTCTGTGATGCTGTACATTTCTGTGATGTTGCATTTTATTCACGCCTTGAGCGAAATACTATATATTGGTATATATATTAGTAGATGTTGTATATGTTTTGCATCCGCGCTAGTCCAGTCCCCGCTCTGTCGTTAGTTAGCTAACCTAACGGGTAATGACGGGACCCAGTGGCGAATGCGGATGGCATATACGTACATCAGTATATTTTCGTTCTTTTTGGTGTGATCAATTGATGGGACTGCATTGATTCGGATCAATGCAAGTTAAAACAAACCTAATCTGATGTTGTTGGAACACTTTTCAAAAAGCTGTTATTGCAAGGACGTTCACTTTTGTTTTGCATTGCGGTATTCATTTAGAATATCCTGCTCCTCAGTCGACGAGGCAAGGGCCGAGATCCCTTCACCGGGAGTGACCCCTTGGACAAAAAGTTTGCGTCAGGGCATTAACTTCACTATAGCCGATTACTTTTGCTTTGCACCGTGGTATTCAGTTGGAATATCCTGCACCCCATTCTACGGGGAAAGAGCCGAGATCCCTTCACCGGGAGTGACCTCTTTAGCAACGGTTTTTGTCACTATATTTTCAAAAAGCTATCCGTTCCTTCGACGATATCAAGTTCATTACGTTAAAGGTTTTCGCCAGAAACCATTCGTAGCCCTCCGTCATTTCAGTTAAATATTCGGTAGTATTCAAGCTATGTATTTTGACCTCACGCCAAGGCATAGTGATTGATAGCTGCCGGGTATTTATCTGTTGCATAGATAGATGCGTTGGTTTGGGACAGTCGTACTACTATTTTGGCCTACGTCAAGGGTATGTACGGGTGGGTTCAGATTAACCTGGATAATGACGGGCAGAACTTGACATGTGACTTATGATATTTTGACCTCACGCCAAGGTCATAAGAGCATGGGGCAGAAATTACATCGGGAGTTTCAAAAGAACTGAAACTTGCCAGATATGCGCATACCTTCTGGAGTGTGACACCGTGAGCGGATTCCGTCACGTTGTCATGCGATGATAGTTGGATCCCGATTCCCACTGATGAGTTAGTTTACTCCTCGGGTGATCCCGACTAATTCTTCTTTCAGGTTTGGAGGAGAATTTGAGGTACAGTGGGAGGATTCCAGATTAGATAAATTGGTAACCATTCTGATCTAGGTTAGAGTGCACGCTGAGTGTTTCTTTTCTCTCTCTTTGGCAGCGACCATTGACCCGACCCTAAGACTTTGACTCAGTGACCAAGTTGACCGAACCTTCTTAAACACCGGCTTTTGGATTGTCAGAGTTGCGAACCTCATTGCCACTCCTACTTTTACCCTTTTCTCCAGGACACCACGTATTACTACGAACGTCCACTTCCATTGGACAAAACCATCGTATGGTTAGATACGAACTCGAAGGGATTTATTCGAGGATGGTTTCCGGTTCTGGAGAAAACGGATAGGATTATTCAGTTGTCTTTTCCTTTTACCCTCTCTCAGGTTACGAGTACTCCTTGGTTTAGGGGTAGTACACTTATTACGCAAATTGGATTGTCTTCTTCCAAACCTTAGGCTGGTGCCGACCGGTAAGGAATGAAGAAAACCAATTAGCATAACGATGGTGTGCAGAAGGTATTAAGTTCAGACAAAGCAAGGGATTAGTAAGAGGGCAAAGTAAATTGCAACAGATATTCACGACCAAACCAAATATTTCGTTACCACTCCCACATCACCTTTGTATTTCTCCAGGACACTCCGTATCACTACGAAGATCCACAGTTTATTTGGATACTCCATCGTATGGTTATATACGAACTCGAAAGGAACTTGTTCCAGTTCGGGGATGGATTCTGGTTCAGGAGAAATAGGAATAAGATTTATTCAGGTGTCTTTTATCTTCACCTTCTCTCGCATTGCGAGTGTTCCTAGGACTAGGACAGTACACCCATTATGCTTATTGGATAGTCTTCTTCCAAACCATAGGCTGGTGCCGAACGGTAGGGAAGGAAGAAAACCATTTGGCCTAAAAGGGTGTGCAGAAGGTAAAGACTAAAGACATATGAAGGGATTTGGAGAGGTGGCAAAGAATTATACGGTTACAATCGTGAATCTGGAAGAGGCATTACTAGGAATACCAGGATACCCCATCGAAACATTTCAATGTTTCACTGTGTAATGTTAAAGGAAAACTGATTTCCCGATTAGATACTTACTACAGGGTATGTATTTACCAGGTACGATTCTCACATCTGTATGGTTTTACAGATGATGAGTGGGAGTAAGTTATTGGGAATTGGGTGATTATCCTCATTATATCAGGATTCGTTGTAATCGGTGATATTTGAGGAAATCACCTGGGCAGTTTGCCGGTCGGCAAATATTTGGTTTTGAATATCCGCTGTTATGCACCAATTTCAAATTGATATATCTGTACGTCTATTTTCATAGAGTAAGATATACCTTTCTGAAATTATGTCTATGACATTTACCTATATCAGTGGATGGTTAGGTAAGGAGCATTAAACAGCGGTGTAATTCTTCTTAACCATAAGTACAGTTTTCAACCTACGACACACAGTGAATGAGGGACTTATACAGAGTATTGTATGTTGTCCAGGGTCCATCAGGACAGAAGGGGTGGTCCTCATACTATATTCGGTTTACTTATGACTTCTCTAGTTTTTAGACAGGTGTTTCGCGGAAACACAGGGTCCAAATTTTGAGAAGTTATAGGTATTTGAATAAAGTAGAGAACCAGGTATAGCAAGTATCGGGATTCTTCAAAGAGATCGAAGATGTAGATACTTGTGTATGGTATTCAGTTGATAGTAATGATAAAGAGATCTTGCTTCTCTTTCAGGTTACTCATAATTGGAAGTATTCCTAAGTTGAGTAACGCTGATCGGCCTCCTTCCATTTAGTTGACATGCGCTGGGGACAGCTGCATGATTTGAATCTGGTTCAATTAAATCAGTGCCTCTAGTTCTATATTGGATATAGAACAGTTCATATCTTAACGATGTTAAGGTATGGGGAGTTGTCCGGTTTATGATTAAAACCAGACACTGGACAACTCAAGGCACGTTTCTGTAATGGCTGTTTGTGGGTTGACCCAGGCTATGACGAGGGTTGACTTTCTACCATCTGGATGAACAATAGCGATATTGTTCTAGACTCGCCACAGTTTTATTAAAAATGGATTTTTTCAGAAAACAGTAGTGGGAGTATGGTAGAACTGGAAGTGATTCCAGAACCACAAACGATTACTGAAGATTTGATAAGGAACCTAAAGTTTCAATCTGGATTGACATTCCATTGGCCACTCCGCAGATAAGGTGGGTAACTTCAGGCACCCGAGAGGCACTACGGTAGCCTCAAGGACGGTGACAGGGAAGTTCTTGTTTACCCACAATTGCCATTGCTGTTGTTCCAGGTTACGAGACCCGGCGGGAGGATGAGTATAGCGTCGTTCTAAACCAGTTTTAGAAGTGTGCGTCTATATGACTCTGCCAGAGGGTTGTCGTAGTCAGTGGGAGCAGCGGAAGCATTGGTGGACAGGTTGCTTCTGTCTATTTATAGACTAGAGCAGAAGTAGCGGAGATAGATCATCTATTTCTGACGTGACAGTCATGGGTTTGACTTCATCAGAATAGAGGATGGATCTGTTGAGAAGGTAGTAGGGTGTGATATCCTGGTATTTGGATGATATACACAGAGTAGGAAAAGAAACTCCTACACTACGATCGGTTATACTTTGGTCGTCACACAGTTGTTTCTCCACAATGGAAATGGATTTTATATCAGACATACTGGTTACTAGATCTATGGTCTTAGATCTAGATTTGGGTGGTTTCCCAATCAGGGTACTTGACAGCATTCTAAGAGTATTTAGGATGGACGACTCCTGGCACGGTAGTGTACCTGCAGGTAATGGAGTCACCCTCTCCAAAGGTGTCTTACAGACTAAAGGGGAGAGGGACGGGCATGATTGGCAGATCACTTGCTCAGGCAATTGAGTCAATCGTGAGATGTCAAGTACCACACCAGATGTTGTTCTTGCACTAGATGCAATAAGTTGACATTAATCCAATCCTGGAGAAACAGTCGGAAGCAGTTTTAGAACATAAGTGGATGTTCTAGGGAGATGATAACGACAGCCTCATTCAGGAGACAGTTATCATTCCAGGCTTCCAAGATGACATGGACGACAAGGAGGTTGTCAGAGTTGTAGTTTTCCTTCTGATGAGGGGCAGTATTTTGGACAGGTGGTCCAAGGCAATACTGAGGGAGGCATGGCGCGCAGGATACTGATTAAGTTCAGTTGACGATACAGTCTAAGAAGTTTGGATTTGGAGTTCATTTATGAGCTAGGTCCCATCAGACATCCAGACATATTCTGAGACAGGTATTGCTCATTTCGGGAGATGGGTTTCTCCGCGAACTTGAGAAATAGAGAGACATGGAATGAAATAACTATGCGGATCCACTCACTGAGGCTATTCCTCGAACGCAATAGTTTCGCAAACGAGCTTTGTGAGACTGACTAGTAGAGGAGTTGGGTGTTCGGTATCACACGGGCTGTGAGTATGCGACATCGCAATAATTAGCCTTGAGTGCAAGTGGGAGATTGTTGGAGATAGTGCCCTCAGAGTCAATTATTGGATCACAGGTACGTGATTGCAATGATTGAGGGAGGACCTATCCTGGTAGGACAGTCTTACTCGAGATGATAGTATGCTATCTGGTTTACCTTTATCATCGTGTACTGTTTTAAGTGACCTGACACGTCGCTATTACACGTTGATAGAGCCCCTAGGATTCTTGCTTGACCACCAGCAGTATGAGGGCGATCATATAAGTGGGAGCTGGGGTCTATAAGCTTATCCTTAAAAGGTCCCTAGTCGTAGGAGTTTCGAGACTGGGCATCGATACTCTATTAGTAGACTAGTGTATACAGTCGAGACCCCGACGAGGGGCGGTGGCCGGTCTCACAAGCCACTGGTGTCAGTTGGATCACCTAAGATGTATACAGGTGCTCATTGGGTTATGAGTACACCGGACAGGACTCGCCGGGAACATGCTAGTTGGTAATATACCAGACATCAGATGGCAGTTCCCTGGTGACATGTGTGCAGGTTAGTTCATCGACCTGGGGATCGTCATTTGTCTCGTGTGAGTTCCCACTGTACTTTGATTACTACCGTACCACGGCTCAAAAGAGTCGTGCAAACAGGTTTTAGTTGGGTACAGTCCCGAGCCACATGGAGGCAGTGAGCGTATCTTCAGGGGTTCGTCTCTCCCGGTATTGGGGGTGAGGTCGTGCTGTGTCTAGGAGAGCCATTACACAAAGTCCTTGGCCAAGGCAAGGAGATTTACTGGTAGGTATTCCAGTAGTATCTCAGGGTGTTCTGGGCTACACTCCGACACGACTTGTACCGCTTTTGGGGGTCTGACTTTTACCAACCCCCTAGGCCCGCCATGCGATACTCATAGACGAACGGACCGGACTGCACGGATATTGTCACTGACAGGCTCAGTAGGGAGTCAGGCTGAGTTCGCTCACGGACGTCCCTTTTAGTCAGTACCTGGTAGCCCGTTACGTATTGGCTTATACCTCTGACGTGCTAGTGGTTAAATCCACAACCAAGGTGTTGATGAGTCTTTAGAGTCCCCCACATTTCAGTTACTCAGCTTTCGGGCGAAAGGTTGTAGAGGCCGTATGGAGATATGGTAAGGTCCGATCAGATATGTGCGGTATTGCACGGATCAGGATCGGACAGTCTGTACTATAGGCCGTATGGTTATATGGCAGGGTTCGATCAGATACGTGCGGTATTGCACGTATCAGGATCGAACAGATATTACTAGCCGGTTTTGGTATAAGCCGGATTCTAGTATAGTACAGTGGAGATTTTGTCTCATTGCATTTGTATTTCGGTCGAAATACAGATGCGGGTGTGTATGCACAGTATCGGGGTTTTCCTGTAATTTATTACGTGACCAGTTTTCTGGAGTTGCCAGTTTGCTTTCCGTTTCGGCCGATTTCCATTGTTCCATTCATTGGCCGAAGATTGGTGGAGGAGGACTTATTTGCATTGTTGCAAATAAGTATTTGTGGAGGGGGTCTTTGCTTATTGGTTGGATCATGATGGTTGCTCCATTGACCTTGACTTCTTGACTTCTTCATGATGGCTTGACCATTTGGAGTCATCATGGTTGCTTTGGAGTGTTTATTTTTGTTTGTGATGATATTGTTTTGATCATCACTCATGATAGCTCACCCACTCCCTTGTCTTTCATTTTGACTTCACTCCATTCCCACCTACCACCATCATGCTTGGCCGGCCACTAATGAGGGTGGGGGCTTTTCTTTTGGTAGTGAAAAAAAATTGTCACTCTCATTCTTTTGCATGATACATTTTTCTTCACCTCTCTCCAAGTTGTTTTTCCTCCAACACAAAAGGCAATTCCATGAACCCCAAAAATGAGACTTCTTCTCTAGATCTTCTACAGCATATCTTGGGCACGTCGAGTAGCCGGCTTCGTGCCCGAGTTGCCTCGGCATTGAGGTGGGAGCCCGTAAACAAAGTAGGCGATGTGGTGCACTTCCGGCGACGAGGAGGAGACGAGACTTTTCCGCAGGAGATCGGGACCATGACGAGAAGACCGGAGGACTTGGATCGTCGGTATATATCTAACCCATCTTCTAGTTAGCTTAGACTTGTTAATGGTTACGATCCGGGTGTTTAGTGCGCGGTGGTGCCGGTTTGCTAAGTCCACAAAATTCAAAGTTTTTCACCGCTTCCGCATTTGGCCGTCGGATTGACGGCCGGGGCGCCGCCGTGCACTTACAGGTCCCGCTCCAACTTATAAATGTTATAAGACCGAGCAGGAAATAGAGGATTACCAGAATTCCTGTGCCGCCCAAACGAAGAAAGTGCATGTTGATGCATCTTCTTCGGGTGTGTTCATTATAGAGAACTGTTTCTCAGTATCCTTTACGTCCTGGGTATTTGATACTGGATCAGGATCCCACATATGTAATTTGTTACATGGGCTACAGATAGGTAGAGAACTGAGAACGGGTGATAAATTTCATGAGATAGAAATGGTGCAAGCATTGCAGCCAAGTCTGTTGGTAGTTATCACCCTGTATTATCAGAATACATTGATTCTGAACGAATGTTATTAGATACCGAACCTGATATACAACATCATATCAGTCTCTTTATTAGTAAAGAAAGGATATAATTTTGTATTGTTGGATAATGTTTTGAACATTTCCTATATCAGGAGTTGATCGGTTCAGGCACGTTATCTAAATGCATAGACGTTCTAAATCAAACCACAGTTCTTAACGTATAGAACACACACAAGAGGAAGAGTTCAGAAATGAACGGATCCTTCTTGAGGTATTGTAGACTAGGTCATATCAATGCGACCCGACTAGCTAAGTTACATTTAGATGCATATTTAAATTTGTTTGAATTTACATCTTGTGAAATTTGCTGGTCATGTCACAAAGATAAGATGACCACAGCTCTGTTTATTGGAAACAGAGAAAGAGTTAGTGAACTCTTGGGATTGATACATGCTGATGTATGAGGTCCCCTGTCTACACATGCCAAGACCGGTTCTTTATACCTCATTACATTCACTGTTTATCTCTCAAGATTCGGACATATGTTCCTGTTGAAACACAAGTCTGAATCTTTTGAGATATTCACAGAATATAAGTTAGAAGTAGAGAACCAAAAACGGGTATAAGTATTATGTCCTTTGATAAGATCAAGGAGGAGAATACTTGAGCACGGAATTCCTGGACTATTCTAAAGGAGAATGAGATTCTCTCTCAGCATTACTCCTCCGTATACACCACAGCACATCGGTGTATCGGGGTGGAGCAATCACACCCTATTTGATATGTTGCGCTCTATGATGAGTAATACTGAGTTTCTTATTTTCTTTTGGGAGTTATGCACTTATGAAGCTGTATACCTATTGAATAGGGTTCCAATCAAATCAGTTGCCTACCACTTCATATGTGATATGGAATGGGAAGAGCCCATATCTTAAGTAAGTTAAGATTTGGGGTTGTTCGACCTATGTCTAAAATGTAAAATCCGGACAAGCTCGAGACAAAGTCAGATCTGTAGAAGTTTGTTGGATATCCCAAGCATACGCAAGGGAATATCTTCTACCTAACCGAGGAACAAAAATGTTTTGTTTCTCAACATACCACCTTTATGAAAGGGGATTTCTTATGAAGAAATTAGTGGTCATGAGGTAGAACTGGAAGGAGTTCCAGCTATACAAACTGCAGTTGATGATTTGGTAGAACCAAAGGATTCAATAGTTTCTAACAAACCTCAGCCTCTCCGCCGATATAGTAGGGTTCCACACCCACCTGAGAGATACTTCGGTTTCTCTATGACAGTGGGAGCGAGGATTGCATCATGAGATGATGACCCAACTAGTTTCGAGCTGGCCATCAGGAGTGGGACTCTGTAAGAATGGCTGGATGCTTAGCGATCTGAGATGGAATCCTTATACACCAACAAAGTATGGACTTTGGTTGCTTTATCTGAAGGGTTAAATCCCCATCAGGAGCAAGTATATCTTGAGAAGATTACTGGGTATACATGGAAAAGTTGAGACTTTCAAAGCTATGCTTAAGTCCATCCAGATCCTACATGCCACTGCTACATACCATGACTACCATATCTGGTGGTTGGGTGTCATGACTGCTTTTCTAAATGATGATTTGGAAGAGAGCGTCTATAAGTACACAGCCAGAGAGCTTCGTAGATAGTGGGAGCAGCGGAAACGTGTGCAAGATGTTTTATGTGATAAATCAGGCATCGCGGAGTTGGAACGTCTGTTTTGATGTGGTAGTCAAAGAGTTTGACTTCATCAAAATGGTAGATGAACCTTGTATATACAAAAAGGTAGTAGGGAGTATGGTGGTGATCCTCGTAGAGTACGTGGATGACATACTCTTGATAGGGAAGGAGTTTATTATGCTACGCTCGGTCAATCTCCGCTCATCACAAGGATTCTCCATATAGGATCAAAGTGATACCTCCTAAATCCTGGGTTTTTGGATCTATGGGATATATCTAATTGGATGTTAGGATTCTCACTAGTTGTAGTGAGATGGTATCAATCGATCCTGGGGAGAATCACTGGAATGGTTCCAGGGTGGTAAGGTTGACTGAATGTCAGTCGCAGGCATTGTCTTTACCCTCAGTGGAGGGACGGTATGTTGGAAGAGTTCCAAGCTAGATACCGTGACTTACTAGACGATTAAAGGCAAGATACATCGCTACCAAGGATTCTACCAAAGAGGCAGTCTGGATAAATATAAGTTCATGAGATGAACTTCGTTCCTACCATTGTGTGACAATGGAGTTGTGGCTTATGCCAAGGAACCCCCGTCCCATCAGTCAATCCAGATATAATTCTTAGGCAGTATCACCTGATCATGGAGATGGTTGATCTCCAGGGAGATCGAGGTTAGGAGAGTAGACACAGAGGACAACGGCGCGGATCCACTCACAAAGGCCTTTTTCGCAGTAGAGACTCTTATGGGATGGTTGAGTATGAGATACTTCAGCCGCAGCTAATTGTTGGGTATGAGATACCACAACAGATGGCCCTAGTGCAAGTGGGAGATTGTTAGTATATGTATGCCCTAAAGGCCATTACTGTACATACGATGTATATTGTAGTGGATGCTTAGACATATATAGAGAGGACTTTCTTGCTCGACATGATAGTATGCTATCTGGTTGCTCTTTATCATAACATGTACTCTGATTGTCTCTATGTTACATGTTGATAAAGCCCTTAGGATATGTACTCGACTACTGGGACTATGATGAGATCATACTAGTGGGGCCACGGTAGTCGACGAGTACATCCTATAACTGTTCCTAGTCGAGGGTGTATCGAGAAAGAGCGTCGATGCACCAGAGTAGACTAGCGTATACGCATCTTGATCCATATGATGGGCGATGGATGATCCCATATCCATCGGTGTTTGACATCAAGGATGGTGTACGGGTGCTCAGTAGAGACTGGGTACACTGGACGGACTCGCCGAGAACTCCCAGATGGTATTATACCTCACGTCAGATGGCAATTCTCCGGTGACACTGGTACAGAGTAGTCTGTTGACCCGAGATCGTCATACAGTCTTGTGTGATTCCCACTGTGCTTTGATTTCCATCATACCATGTCCAAGAGGGTGTGCAAAAAGGTGGCTTTTGGGTACAGTCCCGAATCATATGGAGGCAATGAGCGATAGGAGGGGATTCGTCTCTCCCGGTATAGGGAGTTGATGTTGTGCTGTGTTCGATTGGCTATAACTGGAAATCCCTGGCCAGGGTTGCTGAGATTTACTGGTAAGTGTTATCAGTAGTTTCTCGAACTGTTATAGACCTCATACCGACACGACTTATCAAGCTACTGGGGTCTGACGTTTACCACCCCTAGGCGAGATATGCGACATATCAGACGACGAGACCGGACTGTACGGGAGTGTTACTGATTGGATTCACAGGAGAATGTACAGGCTTGCTTGTTGATCTTCTGATCGCTCAATACCTGGGTGGCTGTTACGTTTAGCTGACCGCTTGCAGCTTGTGGGTGTTTGATATGATCATCACCTACTGCCGGCGTATTGACGATTCTTTAGAGTCCGACACAGAGGTTTCTTGGTTCAGGAAAAACGGAGTAGGAGCATGTATGTGATATGTGCGGGACCGAGGATAATGCGATATGAGATACCGTATTCTATTCTCGCGATATTTGATATCAGCCGGGTCATCGGATCAAGTGTTGATTCGATGAATCGGTAAATGATATATTAGTCGGTAATATGCGATATAGCCGGATTGTCGGATCAAGTGTTGATTCGATAATTTAATGTATAATTATATATATGATATATTAAATTACATTAACTAATATTAGCTCACTAAAAGATTCTTTTTCTCACTCGGGTAATACATTGATATATATGCGATATGTGTTAATTGTATTATTTTATTTTGTTACAATAAATATTATATATATGATATATAATATTTTAACATGTTATAATTACTAATGCAACATGATTAGTGGAGATTAAACAAGGTTAGGGTTTGATTTGGGTTAGCTCATTCTTGTAGCTTCTAGAAGCTTTTCATTTTGTCATGAGCAAAGATATTTGAGTTGATATTTTTAAGTGACTCGTGCTTTAAACCAACCCAAACCCTAGCCCTAGTTAAATCTCTACAAAGGTTACATGAACCATGGTTGCATAAATGATTATGACAACATTTCATTATTCATCACAAATTGATTATTCATCTTCTTCTTCCTTGAGTTCTTTCATGGAAAAGCTTTCTAGGTTTTTCTTAAGTGGTGATTTTGAGTGAGTTAATGAAAACAAATGAGAGAAAAAATCCTACTTCATCATTCTCATCTATCCTTGCCATTAAGATGAGGGTGTTCACTTCATTTAGTGAGTGAGAGCTTGTGTTAATGAAACTTCAAGGTAGATCATCTTTATTATCGAAGATCGTGTTGGAGATAGTGCCCTCAATGTCAATTATTGGATCGCAAGTACGTGATTGCAATGATTGAGGCAGGACCTATACCGATATGACAGTCTTGCTCGAGATGATAGTTTGCTATCTGGTTTGTCTTTATCATCGTATACATGCTTTAGTTCACTATTGCATGATGATAGAGCTCATAGGATTCTTGCTTGACTACCAGCAGTATGATGGCGATCATATACGTGGGAGCTGGGGTCTGTAAGCACATCCTTAAAGTGTCCCTAGTCGTGGAAGTTTCGAGACAGGGCATCGATACTCCAGAGTAGACTAGTGTATACAGTCGAGACCCCGACGAGGGGAGGTGGCCGGTCTCACAAGCCACTGGTGTCAGTTTGATCACCTAAGATGTATACAGGTGCTCATTGGGTTATGAGTACACCGGACAGGACTCGCCGGGAACCTGCTAATTGGTATTATACATATCGTCAGATAGCAGTTCCCTGATGACATGTGTACAGGTTAGTTCATCGACCTGAGGTCGTCATTTGTCTCGTGTGAGTTCCTACTGTGCTTTGATTTCTACCCTACCACGGCTCAAAGGAGTCGTGCAAACAGGTCTTTTTTGGGTATAGTCCCGAGCCACATGAAGGCAAGTGAGCGGATCGGCAGGGGATTCGTCTCTCCCGGTATTGGGGGTGAGATCACATTGTGTCTAGGAGAGCCATTACACAAAAGCTCTCAGCCGAGGCAGGAGATTTACTGGTAGGTACTCCAGTAATATCTCAAGGTGTTCTGAGCCACTCTCTGACACGACTTATACTGCTATTGGGGGTCTGATGTTACCAGCCCCTAGGCCGATATGCGATACTCATAGACGAACGGACCGGACTGTATGTATATTGTCACTGTTAGGCTCAGTAGGGTTTATGGATGAGTTCGCTCGTCAGCTTCCCTTCCAATCAATACATAGGCAAACCGTTACGTACAGCTTGTACCTCTGACGTGCTAGTGGTTATACCCAGTGCCAGTGTGTTGATGAGTCATTAGAGTCCCCCACAGACACTTTTCCAAGTTCGGGCGAAATGTTGTAGAGGCCTTATGGTTTATGGCAGGGTTCGGAAAATGCACGTGCGTTTTCGCACGTGTCATATTTCGGGCAGATAATACTGGTCGGTTTTGGTTTAAGCCGGATCCGAGTATTATACTGTGTAGATATAATATCTTTGTCTCAGATGCATTTGTATTCGGTCGTGATACAAATGCGGGTATGTTTATACCATTACGGGGTTATCCTGAAATTCGTTTCAGGATCACTTTTGGAAGTTGCCAGTTTCCTGTTTTCTATCAGCCGTATTTGACGTTCGGTTAAATATGGATTTAACTTTTCTTGAGATGAGTGTGGAAGCTTCTAGATGATGACTAGGATGGTGAGGTGTTAAGTGACTCATTAGTGCATTTAATGATTCATTTAATGCAAGGGTGACTAGGTTAATGACTAGGTTTGTGTTCATTGGTTTGCTTTTAATGTGTTCATACAAGGTGTTATGATAAGCTTCATTCTTGTGGTCACCTCTTTACTCCTACCCTCACCTCCCTCCCTCTACATATATGGCCGGCCCCCTCCCCTTGACATGATGATTAATTTGGGAAAAAGAAAGGGTTGTTAAAATGAGAAGAGAGAGATCTAGTTCATATATAGTTTCATATCTCATTTCAATCCGTTCAAAAAAGGCAACTTCATTAACCGTTCGTCCATAGCCTTGGACGTAACGAAACAAAGTGTTCTACTCATTCTCTACAACATCTTGGTCGTCTCTTTTAGCAAACTTGACGACCGAGTTGCCTCGGTTCCGAGGCGGGAGCCCGTTTAAAGATCCGTCGACGTGGTGCCACCTGGACGAGAAGACCGGAGATTCAGGAGATCGGAGCAGCCGCAATAAAGCGTGGGATGATGGTTGAAGGCCGAAGGACTCGGATCGTTCGGTATAACAATTCTACCCACTTTGTAATTTGTTAGTTTAGCTTTAATGGCAGATCCGGGTTATAGTACGCGATATCGCCAATTGTAAAAAGTTTTTGTTCCGCATTTGGCGTCTGTTAGACGGCCGGGGCGCTACCGTGGACTTACAGATCGGAAGCAAGTATGCATCATTCTCTTCGTGGAGCCTCTCTAGAGTCCGGATGCACGATGATCGCAGCGAAGGGACCTCAACACGGAGCTTAAGAAGTGAAGGACCGGATCTACAAAGGTTGTAATCCCTCTCACTTAGTGTTAAAAGTGTTTAACAAGCTTGTTTTCGCCTAAACTCTAGTATAAAGATCTTGTTTAGGGTTGTTCGGCACGGCTAAATTTTTAATCGGGCATGGTTGATGCCTCGTAGACCCTTGTGCGTGTGCCTAGCAACCCTACAGTTTGGTGAGTCATTATTCTAGCATGTTCACTAATGACTCATGGTAATGAGTCATATAGTGAGTCATGATAGACTTAATGACTTTTGTTTATGGTGTGATATTTTGAAGGTTTTTGTGGGAGATATTTTGATATATCTTTTCTTGGTTTTTAAACACAAAAACAACACAATATCCACACACAAGAAAGAGAGGGCAGCCAAGGCATTTTTTAGGGCTTGGTTTTTGGTCTCTTGATATTTCTTGAGCTCACACTCTTCATCTCTTTGCATCTTCTTCAACCTCCACCCTAACCCTCTCATGTGATGAGAATCGTATGGTGTATTGAGAAAGTATTCACACTCATTCTCTACTTCATCTTGGACATGTCGGTTAGCATACTTCATGTCCGAGTTGCTTCGGTTTAAAGCGGGAGCCCGTATAAAGATTCGATGACGTGGTGCTACTTCGACGAGGAGACCGGAGATCGAGCGAGATCGGAGATGCCGTAACAAGCTAAGGATGGTGGCTAAACACCGAAGGACACGGATCGATCGGTATAGCCATTCTAACATCTTTGTAGTATACTAGTTTACGGTTAATGGAACGATCTGGGTTTTAAGTCTATGTTAGCGCCAGTTTTGTAAAGTTTTTGTTCAGCGTTTGGCCTCGGATTGACGGCCGGGGTGCTGGCGTAGACTTACATGGTATCAGAGACAAACTATTAACCGTTTACCAGTGGTTTAGACAATGTTAAAGTTTCGAAATCGAAACAAACCCAATACACTGCACAAAGAATTCCAGTTTTTGTCAATTTATAAAGTGCCTTCTAAAATTATTTAAACAAGTGCAGAAGACCACTGACATGACCACAAGCCTACACCCCAAACACGACCCCAATCCCTCGGATTTTGGCCGAGCACATGGCCAAGAAATTCGAGGAGGTCAGCCATTTCAGGGCTTCTGGGTTTGGTTTTTGGGGTGTGGTCTGCTCTCTGGAAAGTTGGTTCAGTGGTATTGTTTGTTTAGCCTAGTTTGGATATGGTTTTATCAGGTTGTTTGGTCTATTCGGGGGTTATTTCGATGTCGATATTTTCTAACATTGTTTAACGTTTGCAGTGCATTACATTACTATCTGTGACCGTGAATGTCATTCGAGCGGTAAATCGTGTCTAATTGCTATAGCTCTTTTAGACGAGTTTGCGAACGTGACATTCACGTTGATGTTCTGTGTTGTGCTGTGATGTTGCGGATTTATCGTGGTGGATAGCTTGCGTGCAATGGTAGTGCAGTTTGGATATATTTGTACATTTGATATCGCAGGGCGACCGTCCGACATGTGGACTGTCGTCATTGAAAGTTTGTATATTATTCTTTTGGGGCACGACCGGGTTGAAGTCGATGTACTCGTTGTACATATTTTCATTTCTGTACTAGGATTACCCCGCGATGGAGTGCACGGATAGCCGGGTTCTTGAGGGCAACGGGTCCGCATCTCATGGTTTTGAGATGGAGGGATCCTCACTCTAGGATTGGCAGGCTATTCGCCGTACTCATAGGGGGTATAGGTTGACCCAAGGTAGGGTGCTCAAGTTACCGGATTCCGTGAAGTGTTGGGTGGTCCATTCACTTTGCTGAGGGGGCTTCCTAGCTTCAGGTTTTAGCGGATAACTTGCCGCACACGTAGGGGTCTAGGTTTCATTGTACAGGCTATCCACACGACCAGGGGAACGTCGGGTTTTGCTTACGGCTCAAAGGAAACCCCGGAGCTCCCAGATATCTGTATTGTTCTGTGATGCTTATTACTTTTCTGTAATGTTGCATTTATCATGCCTGGAGCGATTGTTGTATATTGATATATATACTAGTAGATGTTGTATATGTTTTACACCCGCGCTAGTCCAGTCCCCGCTCTGGCGTTAGTTAAGTAACCTAACGGGTAATGACGAGACCCAGTGGCGAATGCGGATGGCATATACGTACATTTTATTTTCGTTCTTTTCTGGTGTGATTAATTGATGGGACTGCGTTGATTCTGATCAATGCAAGGAAAAACAAACCTATTCGATGTTGTTGGAACATTTTTCAAAAAGCTGTTATTGCAAGGACGTTCTCTTTTGTTTTGTACAGTGGTATTCGGTTATGAATATCCAGCACCTCATTCGACAAGGCAAGGGCCGAGATCCCTTCATCGGGAGTGACCCCTTGGGCAGAGGTTTGCGTCAAGGTAATAACTTCACAATAGTCGATTACTTTCTGCTTTGCATCGCGGTATTCAGTTGGAATATCCTACACCTCATTCTACGGGGAAAGAGCCGAGATCCCTTCACCGGGAGTGACCTCTTTAGCAAAGGTTTTTCGCCACTATATTTTTGTAAAAAGCTATCAGGTTCCTTCAACGATATCAGGTTCATTACGTTAAAGGTTTTTCGCCAAAAACCAGCCGTAGCCTTCCGTCATTTCAGACGGGTAGCACTTAGTATTCATGCTATGTTTGTTGACCTTCGTCAAGACATAGTGTATGGTAGCTGTTTGTTACCTTTCTGTTGCATAGATAGATGCGTTGGTTTGGGACAGTCGTATAGCCTCGTTGACCTTCGTCAAAAGCTTGTACGGGTGGGTTCAAATTAACCTGGACAATGACGGGTAGAACTTGACATGTGACTTATGATTTGTTGACCTTCGTCAAGGTCATAAGAGCATGGGGTAAAAATCATATCCAGAGTTTCTAAAGAAACTGAAACTTGCCAGGCATGCGCATACCTTCTGGAGTGTGATAACATGAGTGGATTCCTTCACGTTATCATGCGATAAGAGTTGGATCCCAATTCCCACTGATGAGTTGGTTTACTCTTCGGGTGACCCCGACCGATTCTTCTTTCAGGTTTGGAGGAGAATTTGAGGATACGGTGGGAGGTTTCCTGATTAGATAAAGTGATAACCATTCTGATCTAGGTTAGAGTCCACGCAGAGTGTTTCTTTTCTCTCTCTCTCTTTGGCAGCGACCATGGCCCGACCGTAGACTATGACTCAGTAACCAAGTTAACCGAACTTTCTTAAAACACTGGCTTTTGGATTGTCTGAGCTGCATACATCATTGCCACTCCTTCTTTTACCCTTTGCATTTCTCCAGAATACCCTGTATCACTACGAACATCCACTTCCATTGGATAAATCCATCATATGGTTATATACGAACTCGAAGGACCTTGTTCCAGATTCGAGGATGGATTCAGGTTCTGGAGAAATTGAATAGGACTATTCAGTTGTCTTTTCCTTTTACCTTCTCTCAGGTTGCGAGGGCTCCTTGGTTTAGGATGGTACACCTATTATGCTTATTGGATAGTTTTCTTCCAAACCATAGGCAGGTGCCGAAAACTAGGGAATGAAGAAAACCAATTAGCCTAAGTGTGGTGTACATAAGGTAATAAGTAAAGACATATAAAGGGATTAGAAAGAGGGAAAAGTATGTTGCGACTGCTATCATTCACGACCAAACCGCGTATTTCATCGCTACTCCTACTTCATTTTTGCTTTTCTCCGGTTCAGGAGAAATAGAATAAGTTTTATTCAGTTGTCTTTTATCATCATTTTCTCTCAGGTTGCGAGTACTCCTAGAATTAGGAGAGTACACCTATTACGCTTATTGGATAGTCTCCTTCCAAACCATAGGCTGGTGCCGAACGGTGGGGAAAGAAGAAAACCATTTAGCCTAACGATGGTGTACAGAAGGTAACGACTAAAGACAAATAAAGGGATTTGGAGAGATGGTAAAGAGATATACGGTTACAGTCATGAATCTGGATAATGGAAGAGGCATTACTATGAATACCAGGATACCCCTACGAAACATTTTCATGTTTCAGTTTTACTGTGTGTTGTTAAAGGAAAACTGATTTCCCAATTAGATACTTACTCTAGGGTATGTATTTACCAGGTATGATTCTCACATCTGTATGGTTTTACAAATGATGAGTGGGAGTAAGTTATTGGGAATTAGGTGATCATCCTCATTATATCGGAATTCGTTGTAATTGGTGATATTTGAGGAAATCGCCTGGGTTTTTGCGGGACGGCAAGTATTTGGTTCAGAATATCCGTTGTGGTGCACCAATTTCAAACTGATATATCTGTACGTTTATTTTTATAAAGTGAGATATAACTTTTTGAAATTATGTCGATGACATTTACCTATATCAGTTGATGGTTAGGTAAGGAGCATTTAACAGCGGTGTAATTCTTCATAACCATAGTACAGTTTTCAACCTACGACGCACAGGGTTTGAGTTATTCAACTCAGGGGACTCATACAGAGTATTGTATGTTGTCCAGTTTCCGTTAGGACAAAGGGGTTGGTACTCGTACTATATTCTATTTACTTATGACTTCTCCAATTTTAGACATGTGTTTCGGAGAAATACAAGGTCTAAGTTTTGAGAAGTTATAGGTACAAGAATAAAGTAGAGAACCAGGTGTCGCAAGTATCGGGATTCTTCAAGGTGACCGAAGATGTACATACTTGTGTTTGGTATTGAGTTGATAGTAATGGTTTTGAGAAACTTGTTTCTCTTTCAGGTTACTCATAATTGGATGAACTCCTAAGTTGAGTAATGCTGATTATCCTCTCTCCATTTAGTTGGCATGCACTGGAGACAGCTGCATAATTTGAATCTGGTTCCAATTAAATTAGTGCCTCTATTTCTATATGGTATATAGAATGGTTCATATCTTAACAATATTAAGGTACGGGGAGTTGTCCGGCTTATGCTTAAAACCAGACACTGGATAACTCAAGGCACGTTTCTGTAATGGCAGTTTGTGGGTTGAAACGGGCTTAGACGAGGGTTGATTTTCTACCATCTGGAAGATCAATAGTGATATTGTTCTTGACTCGCCAAAGTTTTAGTAAAATGATTTTTTCAGAAAACAGTAGTGGGAGTATGGTAGAACTGGAAAAGATTCCCGAACCGCAAACAATTACTGAAAATTTAATAGGACCTAAAGATTCAATCAGGTTTGACATTCCATTAGCCACTCCGTAGATATGGTGGGTAACCTCAGGCACCCGAGAGGTACTCTGGTAGCCTCAAGGACAGTGACAGGGAGGTTCTTGTTTGCCCAGACTTGCATTACTGCTGTTCCAGACTATGAGACCCGGCAGGAGGATGAGTATAGTGTCTTTCTAAACTAGCTTTAGAAGTGCACGTGTATATGACTCTGCCAGAGGGTTGTCGTAGTCAGTGGGAGCAGAGGAAGCATAGTGGACAAGTAGCTTATGTTTATTTATAGACTAAAGCAGATATAGCGGAGATAGATCATCTATTTTTGATGTGATAGTCATGGGCTTTGACTTCATCAGAATAAGGGATGGATCTGTTAAGAAGGTAGTAGGGTGTGATGTCCTGGTATTTGGATGACATACAAAGAGTAGGAAATAAAATTCCTACTCTACTTTCGGTTATACTATGGTTGTCACACAGTTGTTTCTCCACATAGGATATGGATATTATATCAAACATTCTAGTTACTAGATCTATGGTTTTAGAACTAGATTTGGGTAGTTTCCCAATCTGGGTACTTAGACAGTATTCTAAATGGTATTTTAGAATGGACGACTCCTGGCAGGTGGTGTACCTGTAGGTGATGGAGTCGCCCTCTCTAAAGGTGTCTTACAGACTAAAGGGGAGAGGGATGTGCATGATTGGCTTATCACTTGCTTAGGTAATTGAGTCAATCATTAGATGTCAAGTACCACACAGGATGTTGTTTTTGCACTAGATGCAATAAGTTGAGATATTGATCCAATCCTGGAGAAACATTCGGAAGCAGTTTTTAGAACATAAGTGGATGTTCTAGGGATTTCATAATGGCAGCCTCCTTCAGGAGACGGTTATCATTCCAAGCTTCCAAGGTGACCTGGATGACAGAGTGACTGTCAGAGTTATAGTTTTCTCTCTGACGAGGGGTAGTAGTTTGGACAGATGGTCCAAGTGGATACTGAGGGAGGCATGGTGCAAGATACTGATTAAGTTCAGTTGTCGATACAGTCTAAGAGTTTGGATTTGGAGTTCATTTATGAACTAGGTCCCATCAGATATCCAGACATATTCTTAGACAGTTATTACTCAATTCGGGAGATGGTTTTCTCCACAAACTTGAGATTAAGAGAGACAAAGAAGGAAACATCAGGGCGGATCCACTCACTGAGGCTATTTCTCAAACACAATAGTTTTAAAAACGAGCTTTGTGAAACTGATTAGTAGAGGAGTTGGGTGTTCGGTATCACACGGGCTGTGAGTATACGACATCGTAATAATTAGCCTTAAGTGCAAGTGGGAGATTGTTGGATATAGTGCCCTCAAAGTAAATTATTGGATCGCTGGTACGTGATTGCAATGATTAAGGGAGGACCTATACCGGTAGGACAGTCTTACTTTAGATGATAGTATACGATCTGGTTTATCTTTATCATCGTGTACTGCTTTAGGTGACATTACAGATCACTATTGCACGTTGATAGAGCCCATAGGATTCTTGCTTGACTACCAGCAGCATGATGGCGATCATATACGTGAGAGTTGGGTAGTCTATAAGCACATCCTTAATAGTGGTCCCTAGTCGTGAGAGTTTCGAGACAGGGCATCGATACTCCGAAGTAGACTAGTGCATACAGTCGAGACCCCGACGAGGGGTAGTGGTCGGTCTCACAAGCCACTGGTGTCAGTTGGTTCACCTAAGATGTATATAGTTGCTCATTGGGTTATGAGTGCACCGGACAGGACTCGCCGGGAACCTGCAAGTTGGTTTTATACCTAGCGTCAGATAGCAGTTCCCTGGTGACATGTGTATAGGTTAGTTCATCGACCTGAGATCGTCATTTGTCTCGTGTGAGTTCCCACTGTGCTTTGATTACTACCCTACCACGGATCAAAGGAGTAGTGCAAACAGATTTTAGTTGGGTACAGTCCCGAGCCACATGGAGGCAGTGAGCGGATCGGCAGGGGATCTGTCTCTCCCGGTATTGGGGGTAAGATCGTGCCGTGTCTGGAGAGCCATTACACAAAGTCCCTGGCCATGGCAAGCGAGATTTACTGGTAGGTACTCCAGTAGTATCTCAAGGTGTTCTGGGCTACACTCTGACACGACTTATACCGTTATTGGGGGTCTGACATTACCAGCCCCCTAGGCCCGATATGCGATACTCATAGACGAACGGACCGGACTGTACGGATATTGTCACTGATAGGCTCAGTAGGGTTTCTGGATGAGTTCGCTCATCAGCCTCCCTTTTGCTCAATACACGGACAGCCGTTACGTACAGCTAGTACCACTGACGTGCTTGTGGTTACACCCACTGCCAGGGTATTGACGAGTCTTTAGAGTCCCCCATAGAGAGTTTCCTAAGTTCGGGCGAAACGTTGTATAGGCCTTATGGTTTTATGGCAGGGTTCGAACATACACGTGCACTTGTGCACATGTCATGTTTCGTACAGATAATACTAGTGGGCTTTGGTTTAAGCCGGATTCTAGTATTATATTGTGTTGGAATATTTTAGTCTCATTCTATTCGTATTCGGTCGGAATACGGATGCAGGTATGTATATACAGGTGAGGGGTATTCTTGTGATCCATCACGAGATTATTTTAGAAGACGCATTTCCTTTTAGTTAAACATTTTGGTTTAAATGTTTATTGGATTTAGAAAGTGTGACTCATTTGGTGAGTCATTATTCTAGCATGTTCACTAATGACTCATGGTAATGAGTCATGTAGTGAGTCATGATAGACATAATGACTTTTGTTTATGGTAGGATATTTTGAGGGTTTTTGTGGGAGATATTTTGATATATCTTTTCTTGGTTTTTAAACACAAAAACAACACAATATCCACACACAAGAAAGAGAGGGCAGCCAAGGCATTTTTTGGGGCTTGGTTTTTGCTCTCTTTATATTTCTTGAGCTCACACTCTTCATCTCTTTGCATCTTCTTCAACCTCCACCCTAACCCTCTCATGTGATGAGAATCCTAGGGTGTATTGAGACAAAGTATTCACACTCATTCTCTACATCATCTTGGCATGTCGGTCAGCATATTTCATGTCCGAGTTGCTTCAGTTTGAAGCGGGAGCCCGTATAAAGATTCGATGACGTGGTGCTACTTCGACGAGGAGACCGGAGATCGAGCGAGATCGGAGATGCCGCAACAAGCTAAGGATGGTGGCTAAAGATCGAAGGACATGGATCGATCGGTATATCCATTCTAACATCTTTGTAGTATACTAGTTTACGGTTAATGGAATGATATGGGTTTTAAGTCTATGTTAGCGCCAGTTTTGTAAAAAAATTTGTTCCGCGTTTGGCCTCGGATTGACGGCCAGGGCGCTGGCGTAGACTTACTGATTCCCACTGTGCTTTGATTTCCACCTTACCACGTTCATGAGAACGTGCAAAACGGTGGTTTTTGGGTACAGTCCCGAGTCACATGGAGGCAATGAGCGATAGGAGGGGATTCGTCTCTCCCGGTAATGGGGGTTGATGTTGCACTGTGCTCGATTGGCTATAACAGGAAGTTCCTGGCCAGGACTGATTCCGAGATTTGCTGGCAAGTGTTATTAGTAGTTTCTTGACCCGTTATGAGCCTCAAATTGGCTCGACTTATCGAGTTACTGGGGTCTGACGTTTACCACCCCTAGACGAGATATGCGACATATCAGACGAAGAGACCGGACTGTACAGTAGTGTTACAGATTGGATTCGCAGGAGTATGAGCACGCTTTCTTATTGATCTTCTGATCGCTCAATACCCGGGTGGTCGTTACGTTTAGCAGACCGCTTGCGGCTTGTGGGTGTTTGATATGATCATCACCTACTGCCGGCGTATTGACGAGTCTTTAGAGTCATACACAGAGGTTTCCTGGTTCATACGAAACGGAGTAGGAGCACATATGTGATATGTGCGGGACCGAGATTGATGCGCATATGTGATACCGCATTCTATTCTCATGATTTGTGACATCGGTCGGTTGTATGAGATATAGCCGGATTATCGGATCAAGTGTTGATTCGATAGTTGCATTTGATATTTGTCGGTTATATGTGATATAGCCGGATTATTAAATCAAGTGTTGATTTAATAATTTAATGTATAATTGTATATTAGATATACTAGATTATATTAACTAATATTAGCTCACTTATGATTTCTTTTCTCACTTGTGTGCATTAGTGTATATGTGATATATATTAATGTACAACTTTTGTGTCATGCTAGATGCCACATGTGACATGGGTGTATGCGACTTGCACCATGCTTAATAATGTGATGGATTTATATTTATCTAAGTTAATCAAAATTAGTGGGATTAAGTCACATGGTTGAAGCTTGTAGAAGCTTGTGGAACCATTGACCAAGTCCACTAAGTTTGTTTTACTTGTAGATATTTATTAACCTAACCATTATTAACTAGCCATGGTTTATTCTCTACATGGGTTAGTGTATGACACTAACTCACCCATGGTTGCTATTCTCACCTCATGAGTTCATTCTCTCATCTCTTCGCTTGAGCTTCTTCTTCCTCATGAGAAAAGCTCACTAGCTTTTCTCAAGGTGAGAAAATATTGTGAGAAAAATAAATCTAAAGAGAGCCCACTTCCTACTTCATCATCCTTTACTACTTGCCATTTAGTTTAGGGTATTTGCTTCACTAATTTCATAATTAGTGAAGAGGTAGCATGAACTTGAGTCTCCTCGACGTGGATCATCTTCGGCCTCGAAGACTTCGAGCAAGCTTGTTCATTTCTCCAGGAGAACCCATACTAGAGTTCTGGATATCGATACTCGCGGCGAAGGGACTACTACACGGTGCCTTAGAAGTGAAGGACCGGTCTACAAATGTTGTATTCCCCATTCACTTAGTGTAATGGTTGATTACATGTTCATTTCGTCTATATACTGTAGCTAGATCCTAGGTTAGGGTTCATTAGCACCTTAGAATTTTTGAAATTGGCATGCTTGATGTCTTGAAAATCCAATAGGGTGCAAAGGAATCCCAACAATGGTATCAGAGCCTAGCTAGAGTATTAGGCGTTGCGTAGGTGAAATTAAAAGTCCAAACGAACTCCGAATAACCACATTTTCCCACTTTCTGGAAATTTTTCCAAAAGTTAAAATTTTCATATTAAAAATATTCATATGTCATGACCCGAAAATGGCACGTGATGGCCCTTAAACTACACAACGTCTACAGGAGTAACGCAATTTAAGTAAGCCGAAAACCCAGCAATCTAAACCATCAAAAGTAATAAGAAATAAGAACATTGTTAAACTTTTGAAATCTCAAACCAAATTCTTTAAAGTCCAACTTTCATTCCTTTAAAATTTTGGTAGCACCTCCTTTGTAAAACAAGCCCCCAAAAATGGGTACAACATAATATAAGTAAAAGCATTCCAAACGGAAGCAAAATCCATGCCCAACGGCGGAAAGCAACCACCACAACAGATATACGACGCCGTAGCAAAGAAAGAGACGATATGAATTAAACTGCATAAAAGACCTCCAAGTCACAAAATGAAATACAATATCGTCCTCACAACAAGTCTCTAAATCATACAAGATAATAGTAGATGGAGAGTACAGGATACAACGAATATACAAAAAGCAACTTCAGATAACCGTAAAACCTACCTAAGCAAAACTGCACACTGTCAGGCGAAGCAGTATCCGCAGCAAAGATGATACGATGGATGAAAATAGCCCTGCCTCTGACTATCCTGAGGAACACCTGCAAAACACCGTGGCACAACGGGGGTGAGTTGCCAACTCGTGAATAGTAAATAACATATGCAGGTAATCGCGAGTATGCACGTACAACGTGAATCTAACACATTAAAAGCTGATAGCAATGAAAGGTCATATGTAATGCAACCGTCATGAAAGCTACACTAGCAGGTACAACTAATACATAAAGCAGTAATATGACAATATGTATGCGACCATCATGTAAGGTACTCTATCAGGTACTGCTTGTACATGAAGCAATGCATATAAAATAAAGTATGTAAATGCAACAGTCATGGAAAGTACTCTATCAGGTACTACTAATACATGAAACAGTGGATAAACAATAAATATGGAGTATAGAATAAAACATGTCATTTCCACGGAAATCCTAACCTCGTGGTAGGACCAAAATCCAACAAGACAATCCAAATCCCAATTTCCACAAATCAGCCCCCAAATTGGCTCTCATATCATGTAAATCTCATATATTCTGAATGTCCAACATCAAGTATATCTCATATATCCCAAATGTACAACATCAGTATATCCCACATATCCTGTGTATACAATATCAGTATCCCACATATCATGTGTGTACAATATCAGTATATCCCACATATCCTGTTTGTACAATATCAGTATCAAGTAAGTTTCATATAAGATGAGTGTCTAACATCGACACCCAAAACATCATGAAACAAGTGTCAAGCCTCGACACCGAAATACTGATCTATCAGGTGCTGTCACCATGACTGGCCCCCTGATAGGTATGTATCATATGCTATATCGAAAAGCCCGAGTGCCTAGCTCTGACCCTCGTCTTTCCACGTATCCATACGTACATGACTCCCGTCGGTATCTGCACGATAACCGCCGATTCATAAGTAATGTCACCGGATGGTATGGTTCCCCTGCCAGGCTCATGGGCATGTTACATTGACTCTTGCTCCGGGTACCTCCGGGCCCCGCCATGTACCGACAGACGGTGCCTCCCGCTCCTCGAATCGGGTATATAATCAGAATCGATAAAACTCATGGTGGCTGCAGAAATATCATATCAAGAGAAACCGGGTTTTTCAAATAATGCATAATTTCATGAAACTACGATGGTCCCCAAATCCATAAAACATAATGAAAAATCCATATCTCAATGCGAAAATCCATGAAAATAATATACGCACCATGAAACTGAAATGCAAGCGTATAAAGGAAAAGCCGCTATTTAACTGCAACCAGTTAAAATATAAATCATGTGGTTCCTAAATCTCTAAGTCCAATATAACATCAAATAAAGGCGCACATGTAGCTATAACCAGAAATATGGGTAACATGTAGGTATAGCAAGGTATATGTATCTTCCTAGCAGTAATGATGTAATATACGATCCAGGTATAAGTAAGGTATGCATACAAGGTATACACGTAGCTATGTCGTTATATGTGTATGTACCTATCGCTAATGGTACAATACCCTATAAGTAAAACAGGTAACTAGCATGTAAGCAAGTCACGGCATATGTGTAAGCATGTAGGTATACAGGTATGCTATAAGTCATATGCATAAAGAAATATGAATCAATGTCTCAATGTCCCTAACCAAATAATACATATCTATAAAGGTGATATGCGTGATATGGCAATTATTAACGGTGTGTGTGGCATACAATCAGTGCTCATGCAACATGAGCCATCAATAATAGTGCAGTGTCCTAAGGATACTAGTCCAAGCACAACAATAACTAAGCAGTAATGTGTATGCGCAGCTCTATATATGCAATAGAATATGCGACAAAACATAACATCTCTAGCCCAGACGCATAACTCCATGTGGGAGATTCCTCTGTAGATGTTAAATCTACTCACCAACCGTCCTGGCTAAGCAAAGCCAACCACCTGTTTCCCCTTCTTCGCAGCGTCCGAAATCCCCGCCTGCGAACCTAAAACAACAAAACGATAACACAAGTGTCTATTAGCAAACGACCAAAAACACGTACAAACTACGTTTTACCGACACACCAACTCCAAACCTACTCTCAAGTGTTCGTATTGTGGCTAACGTACGTAGCGACACGACGAAACAAAACTAAGAGCAAAACCAGCACAAAGTGCACGGACCGTATTGGATAATGTATCGCGCGTAGTCGTATCACTAGAAACTACCTATGTGATCCCAGATTTTTTATACAGAGAAAACTAAACAATCAAACAGAACCAAACACACCTAAAACAAAGCATAGAGCTACCCTAAAAAACCCATACCCTAACTCCACCCAGTGGCCGATGTCGCCGGAAATGCTCTTCACGTCGCCGGCCGAGGTCCGAGCAGGGGGTCTCGTGCTCCAGGTGAAGGCCTATGGTCTCAGGTACAACACAACTACATTGTTTGGTTTTCTAGAAAAATCTCGGGGTCACAGCAGGTCACAGATATCACAAATCGACACTAAAATACGATATTATGCACAAAACTTAACTTTACACTATCTAAACTGAAACTAAAAGTCTACACAACACAAAACTATGTAAAGAACAGATAGGGATCTTTACCTAACCAAAAGAACTCAAAGATCTAAGCTATCCAAGCTCCTAGGCATACAAGAGGAAAAACAAGGTAAAATATATGATTTTGGTGATATTTTGTGAATTTTGTGATGGATTTTGTGAAGTAAGTTCAAGTGTTCAGTTTAGAGTTGAGGGGATGAAGAAAAAGAGAAGGGAATGAGTGTGAGAGATAATGAGAGAAAGAAATGATAAAGGGAAAGTTAGAGGTGAGTGCAAGAGGTGAGTGCACCATGCATTAATTCGCCATTAATGCCTTCACACATCATCATTAGTCACCATGCCACCTTTCTCTTCCAAAAGAAATATCTCTCTCTCTCTCTCTCACAACAATTATCAAGAGGATTAAAGCTAGGTTAAAGCAAGGAATTAGATTAAGGCAAGGGATTAGAATTAGGGTTAAGTGTCATGATTGCTAATACTAGTTTAGCATAAACAAACCCTCACATTTACGTGCACATGTGCGTGCATGCCCATAACAAATAATATTAAAATAATAATTAAATGTTATAAAATGTGAGGAACCCAAAAAGATAAACTTTCTACAGTAAACCCGCATTACTGTCTAAACTAACACTAACCGAAATCTAAGGCGTTACATCAGAAAATCATGCAGGTAATTCTATGGACCCTCTTGAAGAACGAGTCCCTAACTCTCTTTAGTGACCGCGGAACCGCGGCCAAAACATGGTTTTGGCGGCGGTTCCGCGGCGCCACTGAGGAGGCAAGGGACGACACTTCAACGGTTGGTCCATTGGTATTGGAGCATGCTTCTGGGAATTTTTAATAGTGCTTAAGAGTTAAGCTCTCTGGGAATTTTGGGAATTCATTGATTCGATCGAATTATTTAACGTCGTCTAGCTTTCTGTAATGAGATACAATAATTGGAATCCACGAAAATATTTGTTGCGTGTAAATCTAACATTTCTGTCTCGGGTGTAATCGGAAATCTTGTTGAATTGTCCGACTTATTTTGAAAAGGTGTTTTCATAGGTGAGACCTAAATGCGAGTTTTACATTGTTAGGCATGAATGTTGGAGATAGTGCCCTCAGAGTCAATTATTGGATCACAAGCACGTGATTGCAATGATTGAGGGAGGAGCTATACCGGTAGAACAGTCTTACTCAAGATGATAGTATGCTATCTGGTTTATCTTTATCATCGTGTACTGCTTTTGGTGACCTTACAGGTCACTATTGCACGTTGATAGAGCCCTTAGAATTCTTGCTTGACTGCCAGCAGTATGAGGGTGATCATATACGTGGGAGCTGGGGTCTATAAGCACATCCTTAAAAGGTCCCTAGTCGTGGGAGTTTCGAGACAGGGCATCGATACTCCAGAGTAGACTAGTGTATACAGTCGAGACCCCGATGAGGGGCGGTGGCCGGTCTCACAAGCCACTGGTGTCAGTTGGTTCACCTAAGATGTATACAGGTGCTCATTGGGTTATGAGTACACCGGACAGGACTCGCCGGGAACATGCTAGTTGGTCTTATACCTGACGTCAGATAGCAGTTCCCTGGTGACATGTGTACAGGGTAGTTCATCGAGCTGAGATTGTCATATGTCTTGTGTGAGTTCCCACTGTACTTTGATTACTACCCTACCACGCTCCAAGGAGACGTGCAAACAGGTTTTAGTTGGGTACAGTCCCGAGCCACATAGAGGCAGTGAGCGGATCTGCAGGGGTTCGTCTCTCCCGGTATTGGGGGTGAGGTCACGCTGTGTCTAGGAGAGCCATTACACGAAGTCCTTGGCCAAGGCTGGAGATTTACTGGTAGGTATTCTAGTAGTATCTCAGGGTGTTCTGGGCTGCACTCCGACACGACTTGTACCGCTTTTGGGGGTCTGACTTTTACCAACCCCCTAGGCCTGCCATGCGATGCTCATAGACGAACGGACCGGACTGTACGAATATTGTCACTGATAGGCTCAGTAGGGTGTCAGGATGAGTTCGCTCATCGATGTCCCTTTTGGTCAATACCTGGTAGCCCGTTACGTATGGCTAATACCTCTGACGTGCTAGTGGTTAAATCCACAACCAAAGTATTGACGAGTCTTTAGAGTCCCCCACAGACCATTTTCTCAAGTTTCGGGCGAAACGCTGTAGAGGCCGTATGGAGATATGGCAGGGTCCGATCATATACGTGCGGTATTGCACGGATCATGATCGGACGGATAATACTAGCGGGCTTTGGTTTAAGCCGGATCCTAGTATAGTACAGTGTAGATTTTGTCTCATTGCATTTGTATTCGGTCGCAATACAAATGCGGGTATGTATATACAATCGCGGGGTTTTCCTGTAATTTATTACGGGATCAGTTTTTTGACGTTGCCAGTTTACTTTCCGTTTCTGCCATTTTCCTTTGTTTCTTTCTTAGGCTGAAAGTTGGTGGAGGGGGTTATTTGCAATTGTGCATTTAACAAAGGAAAAGACTTTTTATGCATCATGATGGTTTCATGATGGTGCACCATCCATTGACTTCATTGGTTCATTATTGCTTAACTTTGCTTGATGGTGATGGGATATGATTAGGTGATGGAGTGGGGATTTGGTAGTGATGATTATTCCTCATGATCATCTCTTTTCTCTTCCTTGTATTATTTTCTCTCTCTCTCCTTTTCACAAAAAGAGGCCGGCCACTTTGAAGGGGGGGCTGTCCCAATTTTTTGGGAGTGGTTTTTCATCTCATTTGCTTGTAAAAATCCTCTTGGTTCATATCCAAAGGATATCTCATTCCTCCACCAATACAAGGAAACTTCTAGTTGTTAGTGTATATGCCCTAGAGGCCATTACTGTATCATACTAGTTTGTATATTACTTAATGGATTCTTGGGATATTCACCTTGTATATACAATTTTGCTCAAAATAGTAGTATGCTACTTGGTTTGTTTCTACATCAATGTGTATATGTGTTTATATTTTGTATATCGCCTATACACATTAGTGGAGCCCTTAGGATCTTTGCTTGATTACCAGCGATGTGATGGCCGTCACACTAGTGGGGCTGGGTAATCTATAAGCACATCCTTATGCAGGTCCCTGGTCGCAGGACTATCGAGACAGGGCATCGATACTCCGGAGTAGACCAGCGCATGCGCTTCTTATCCCAGTGTGGGAGACGGTCTGTCCCACAGCCGTCAGTGCGTCGTACTTGAGATAGTATGCGGGTGCTCGTTAGGTTACGGGTACACTGGACAGGACTCGTTGGGAACTGACTAGTTGGTATTATGCCTATCGTCAGTTATCAGTTCCCAGGTGACATGAGTACAGCTTAGTCCGCTGACTTGACACTGTCACTCCGCCTCGAGTGTGTTCCCACTGTACTTTGATCACTACCCTACCACGGCTCAAAGGAGTCGTGCAAACAGGTAGTGGTTGGGTGCAGTCCCGAAGCACTTGGAGGCAGTGACGGTTAGACAGGATTCGTCTCTCCCGGTATTGGGGGTTGACATCGCGCTGTGTCTAGGAGAGCCATTACACGAGTAGTCCCTGGCCAGGGCAAACGAGATATACTGGTAGGTTTCCAGTGTTATCTCAGGGTGTTTTGGGCTTCGCTCCAGCACGACTTGTACCGTTATTGGGGGACTGACGTTTACCACCCCCTAGGCCCGCCATGCGATGTATCAGACGAACAGACCGGACTGTACGGAGAATGTCACACTCAGGCTCAGTAGGAGTTCAGATGGGTTTCGCCTCGTCGGTCTTCTTTTCGGCATTACCTGGGGACCGTTACGCACAGCTAGTGCCGCTTGCGGTCTGTGGTTGAACCCACTGCCAGCGTAGTGTCGAGTCTTTAGAGTCCCACACAGAAAGCTTTTCGCCTTTAGGCAAAAGAGTAGAGGTCGCATGGTATTGCGACAGGTCGCATGGTTTTGCGACAGGGTTCGGTCACATCCGTGCACTTGTGCACGTACAGTGTCCGGACAGTTTACACTAGTGGGCTTTGGTTTAAGCCAGATCCTAGTGTATCTTTTGGGATTGGATTTATCCAGTTTGCATTCGTGTTCCTCGGAACGCGGATGCGGGTGTGTATGCACAGTTGACAGGGAGGCAGAGGCAGCGGATTCTCATTAGGGTTGTTGACAGTTGACCGTTGACTATTGACCTTTTGATCAACCCTAATGAGAATATGATATGTGATTAACTATTATATTAATTAAGTATTATGGTGACATGGTTGTTGACTTTGTTGACTTGTTGACTTTTGTTGACTTGTTGACTTTGTTGACCGGTTGACTAGGCTTGACTAGTTGACCATCATGATAACCATAGCCATCATTTCATGGCAAAGACTTTTACTTGCTTGCTCATTTGTGTAAAATGAGTGCATGAAATGATATGGTTATGGTTGCTTCAAACTATCACATAAGACTTTTTTAGTATGATGAGTTATCATGACTTTGGATTATGAGAGGGTGAGAGACAAAAGAGTTGCTAATTCTTTCTTGCTCATTCTCTCTCTTGTTCTTGAGCTCTCTTGCTCTTGCTTTCACTCTCATCCTCTTGCTCCCTCTCTTGACTCTATGGTTCATATCTCTCATGAGTTGAGAATCAAGAACCATAGATAAAATCCCATTCTAATTCTTCTCTACTCATTCTAGTTCACTAGGTTTAGCAAACCAAGTGAACTACTTTCTTCAAAGAACGAAGAAGGAGCTAAAGGTTGGAGCTTTCAGGTGGATCTATCTTCGGCGTACGGAGACGACGAGAAGAAGCCAATCGGACCACCATCGGAGCTTGAAGACGAAGGAGTTCAAGACAAGCAAGGTATAACCCCCTAACCGAGTAGCTAGAAACTCATAGTTAGGATGTTAGATAGATGTTTAACCAAGATCCGGGTTTTAGGTCCATGTTACCACCTCCGTAAAAATCGTTTTTTACCAAATTCCGCATTCCCGTAAGTACCGGGAGAGGTAGCATGGACTTACAGTGGTATCAGAGCCTAGTTAAACTCTATCTAACATGTTAGCAAGTAACTAGAAGATCGATCAACGAAAAAGTCCCGAAACGAACCCCGGAATTTTAAACTTTCTGTCGATTTTAAAAGTGCTGGAAAACTTTTTTGAAATACACCTAAAATCGACTCAGGCTTTTTTAAAGAAACTGCAAAAATTTGGGCCCCTGACTCGATCAAAGCGCCGCGTTTCCGCGGCGGGAGCACGCTCCCGCCGCGGAACCGCGACCGAGTTGACTCGGCCAAGGGTTTTCTTTTTTGCAGTTTACTCATTGGGGTTTTTTGGGATTTTTGGAATATATATTTTCAACCCAGATTTTCCAGAACGAAAATTTTATTTTTGGGGTCCTGAAAATCCGTATTTTTGATCAAACTTCTAAAAGACTTAAGCTAACGGATTTTCTGTAATGTGATATTTGTATTGAACGTCTACTAATTGCTATATGTCGATTAGTGGGGGTTATACAAATCTGTGATTTGTATTGTTGCTGGAATGTGTATATGAATATGTTGGATTGTCGCGGGTGAATAGCCGGGGGTTGTGAGACGAGAGTTTTCTTTTCTTTCAATTCATGTAAATTTGTAAATTGATGTAATAATTATTTGTATGGCCGCACAACCGGGTCGGGGTTGTAGCCGTCATTGTATAATTTCTTTTTACTGTTTTTGCTCCTAGGATAGACCCATGGAGGGGGTGCACAAACTACCGGGTATGCCGAAGTGTCGAGTGGCCTACTCATGGAGATGAGGGAGGTTACTACGCTTCGGATACTTGGCGGGTAGTTTGCCGCACTCGTAGGGGTCTTGGGTGGGGTTTTGGCTATTCACCGCGACCGTGTAATCTGTTTTTGTTACAGGCTCGTACAAATTACAGATTCCTAGTATATCCAATGTATTCATCTGTGATCTGAAATGTTTATCATTGCAGTATATCT
The DNA here is from genome assembly GCA_030015575.1 of Agapanthus africanus. Classification (NCBI taxonomy): domain Eukaryota; kingdom Viridiplantae; phylum Streptophyta; class Magnoliopsida; order Asparagales; family Amaryllidaceae; genus Agapanthus; species Agapanthus africanus. The sequence continues at coordinate 120,759,717 of CM057343.1, forward strand.
ATATATGATATTATTTAGGCGTTGCTTATGTTTTACAGACGCGCTAGCCCAGCCCCCGCTCTGTCGTTAGTTAAGTAACCTAACGGGTAATGACGGGGCCCCGTGGCGAATGCGAATGGCATAAGCGTACGTCATATTTTGGTTGTTTTCTGCAATGGTAGGATTAAATGATGGGACGCATTAAAAGAACTAATGCAAGAATATCACGCATTAAAAGAACTAATGCAAGATAATAAACCAAGTTAAAATCGTTGGAACACTTTCGAAAAACCACTCGGTTCTTTTCAAAACCAACTTTTAAATGCGGAGCTTGAGCCACTCCTTTTAAAAGCTATCTCGTTCCATCGACCAAATCAAGTTCACTACGTTCACGGTTTTGCCAAAACCATCCGTAGCCCTCCATCATTTCAGTTAAATATTCGGCAGTATTCAAGCTATGTATTTTGACCTCACGCCAAGGCATAGTGATTGGTAGCTGTCGGATATTTATCTGTTGCATAGATAGAATGCGTTGGTTTGAGACAGTCGTACTGCCATTTTGGCCTACGTCAAGGGTATGTATGGGTGGGTTCAAATTAACCTGGATAATGATGGGACGAACTTGACATGTGACTTATGACATTTTGACCTCACGCCAAGGTCATAAGAGCATGGGGCAAAAATCCACATCGGGAGTTTCATAAGTACTGAAACTTGCTAGATTTGCATACCATTTGGAGTGTGATTATTCTGGTAGGATTCCTTCAGTTTCGTCACGCAATGATATTTGGATCCCGATCCTACTGTGAGTATATGCTACTCCTCGGGAAATTTCTCACTTAACGATCGATGCTATAAACCTAGTAGGTGCCTAGAAAGGTGTTAGCGGGGCTACGCCCCCAGGGAAAAGAGGTTCTTTAATTAAGGAACTTCGCGAAAGCGTTGGAAAACCTCCCTCGAAGTACCGACACCGGCCTGGCTGAACGGTTAAGCAAGTATTGTACGGTGGGATTGATCCTGACTAATTCTTCCTTTATGGTTTGAGGAGGGATTCGAGAAACAGTGGGAGCCATCCTGTTTAGACAAACTAAAAACCACTCTAAACTTGCAAGAGCATCATGCTGAGTGTTTCTTCTTCTCTCTCCTAATTGCAGCGACCAATCAACATGACTGGACTTAAGTTACTCCTAGATAAAAACAAACTGACAGGGCCAAACTACAAAGATTGGCTCAGGAATGTCAAGATAGCAATCACTTACGACAAGCTGGGGTATCTTCTTACCACCAAAGCTCTCCCTGTCCCTGGTCCAACTTCCAGCGTCGCGGATAAGGAAATCCGCAAGACTTGGGAGATTGATAGCGCGAAGGCCAAATGCCTCGTGCTTGCCTCGATGGACATCGAACATCAGAGGAGGCACGAGAATATGGACTTGGAATCCATATTGCTTCATACAAAAGAACTGTATGGAGAGCAATCTCGAATCGCAAGATACGAAGCGTCGAAAAAGTTATTTTCGACAAGAATGGCCGTCGGATCATCAGTAGCCGAGCACGTGCTAAAGATGATCGGCTACATTGAGGAGCTCGCGGACCTAGGGATCACATTGGAGAGTGAGCTATATACGGATATAGTTCTCCAGTCCCTTCCTTCCACTTACGCCCAGTTTATACTGAACTTCAACTTACAAGAAAAAGAGGTTGAACTTTCTACGCTCCTCAACATGCTGAGGAGCGCAGAGGGCACCCTACAGAAAGGTAGCGATACATCCACTTTGTTTGTAGGAGGATCATCTTCTTCTAGGTCCAAGGCGAAAGCCAAGGGAAAGAAGAAGAAGGCCCCCGCCAAACCAAGGGGCGGTGTTAGTAAAGTGGATACGAAGGGAAAAGGTAAAGCAACAAAGATAGCGGGGAAGCTTGTGGATAAGGAAGAATGCTTCTATTGTCATAAGAAAGGACACTGGAAGAATGATTGCAGGGCCTGGAAGGCCAGAACACAGGAATTGAAGCAGGTTGCAGCTTCAGCTTCAGGTGTGTATGTTATTGAAAACTGTCTTTCAATAAACTCTACTTCCTGGGTATTGGATACCGGATCAGGATCTCATATCTGTAATTCTTTGCAGGCGTTGAGAAACCGTAGGGTTTTGAAGGCAGGTGACATGACCCTCAGAGTTGCGAACGGAGCTAGCATGGATGCTAAAGCCGTGGGGGACTATCACCTGGGAATGTCAGATGGACATGTTTTGGTTTTGCGTAATTGCTTTTTTGTACCCAACGCAACTTGTAATATCATTTCTGTATCTTTAGTTTCTAAAGAAGGTTATGAATTTGCGTTTGTAAGTAATGTTGTAAACATTCACCTTAATCAAGTTTTGATTGGGTCAGGTACATTGAGTAATGGTATATACGTATTGAACCAACCACAGATTTTCAATGTCCAGAATACACACAAAAGAAAGTCTCCAGAAATAAATCAGACTTTCTTGTGGCATTGTAGACTGGGTCACATCAATGAGAGAAGGTTGACTAAGTTACATACAGAGGGATATTTGAATGCGTTCGAATATCAATCGTATGCCACTTGTCAATCTTGTCTCAAAGGAAAGATGACAAAGACTCCGTTTACTGGACATAGAGTAAGAGCGAGCGAGCTCTTGGGACTCGTACACAGTGACGTATGCGGTCCAATGTCTACACATACGCGAAGCGGCCATTCTTACTTCATTACTTTTACGGATGACTTCTCAAGGTACGGTTATGTCTTCTTAATGAAACATAAGTCCGAAGCCTTTGGAAAATTCCAGGAGTATAAGAATGAAGTAGAGAAACAGACCGGCAAAAGTATTAAGATTCTAAGATCGGATCGAGGTGGAGAATACTTAATTGCCGAGTTCCTGGACTATTTAAAAGAGAACGGAATTCTCTCTCAGCTTACTCCTCCATACACCCCGCAACATAACGGTGTATCGGAGAGACGGAACCGCACCCTATTGGATATGGTGCGGTCCATGATGAGTAACGCTGAGTTACCGCGATCATTCTGGGGGTATGCGATAGAATCAGCTGCATACCTTTTGAACCGAGTTCCGACTAAGACTGTGCCTACCACCCCATATGAAATGTGGAGTGGGAAGAAACCCTATCTTCAATATCTGAAGATCTGGGGATGTCCAGCTTTTGTCAAAAAGCAGCATGCGGACAAACTCGAGGCACGCTCAGTACTGTGCAAGTTTGTGGGATACCCAAAGAACACCAGGGGGTATCTTTTCTACTACGCAGAGGAACAAAAAGTCCTTGTTTCTCGTAATGCCCACTTTCTAGAACACCAGTTCTTAGAAAAGGAAATTAGTGGGAGCGCAGTAGAACTGGAAGAAATTCCAGAACCACAGACTATTACTGAAAGGTTAGTGGAACCAGAGGGTTCAACAGAACAGGACATTCCTACGCCGCTCCGCAGGAGTAGTAGGCAGTCTCATCCGCCCGAGAGATACTGCGGTTTTCTCATAGACGGGGATAGAGAGGATTGCATCATAGATTATGATGAGCCTACTAGCTTCCAGCAGGCCGTTCAGAGCGTTGACTCAGTGAAATGGCTGGATGCAATGCGGACCGAAATGTAGTCCATGTACACCAACAAGGTATGGACGTTGGACATTGCTCCAGACGGGGTAAACCCGTAGGATGCAAGTGGATCTTCAAAAGGAAGATTGGTGTAGATGGACAGGTTGAGACCTATAAAGCTAGGCTGGTAGCAAAAGGTTTCCGTCAAAGACCTGGCTTGGACTATGACGAAACCTTTCTCCAGTAGCCATGCTGAAATCCATTCGGATCCTTCTTGCCATTGCTGCCTTCCACGATTATGAGATCTGGCAAATGGACGTAAAGACAGCTTTTCTAAATGGAAATTTAGAGGAGTGTGTCTATATGGACCAGCCAGAGGGCTTCATTCAGAGTGGGAGCAGCGGAAAGGTGTGCAAGTTGCTTAAGTCCATCTATGGACTAAAGCAGGCATCGCGGAGTTGGAACATCTGCTTTGATGAGACAGTCAAAGAATTTGGCTTTATCAAAAATCCAGATGAACCATGCATCTATAGTAGATTTGTAGCGAGAACTGTAGTATTCCTCGTTTTATACGTGGATGACATTCTCTTAATAGGAAATGGCATTCCTATGCTACAATCTGTCAAGGGGTTCTTGTCACACAGGTTCTCCATGAAAGACCTGGGTGATGCCTCATACATTCTGGGTATCCGGATCTACCGTGACAGATCCAAGAGGATATTAGGACTTTCTCAGTCCAGGTACATCGACACCGTGCTGAAAAGAGTCAGTATGGAAGATTCCAAGCGCGGTAACCTGCCGGCTTGTCACGGGATCACCCTCTCTAAAGAGATGTCTCCCAAGACTGATTTGGAGAGGGATCGCATGTCTATTATACCCTACGCTTCTGCGGTAGGCTCTATAATGTATGCGATGTTGTGTACCAGACCGGATGTAGCTTATGCACTGAGTGTGGTAAGCCGGTATCAGTCAAACCCTGGGGAGAAACACTGGATAGCGGTAAAGAACATTCTCAAGTACCTGAGAAGGACTAAGGAGATGTTCTTGGTGTATGGCGGAAAAGACCTCCAGATCGAGGCCTTTGCTGACTCCAGCTTCCAGAGTGACAAGGATGATTCCAAGTCCATGTCGGGTTTTGTCTTTACCCTCAATGGAGGGGCGGTGTGTTGGAAGAGTTCCAAACAGGAAACCGTTGCAGACTCGACGATGGAAGCGGAATACATCGCTGCATCTGATGCCGCAAAAGAAGCTGTCTGGATGAGGAAGTTCTTGAAAGAACTTCAGGTGGTTCCGTCCATTGTTGATCCAATACCTCTGTATTGCGACAACAACGGGGCTATAGCTTTAGCGAAGGAACCCAGGTCCCATCAGAGATCCAGGCACATCTTGAGGCGGTATCACCTGATCAGGGAGATCGTGGATCGCCAGGAGATCGAGGTTCGGAGAGTCGCTTCAGAAGACAACACTGCAGATCCATTCACCAAGGCCCTGCCCCAGACTCAGTTCGAGCGGCTGATCGAGATGATAGGTCTTCGATACGCCAGTACATGGCCTTAGTGCAAGTGGGAGATTGTTAGTGTATATGCCCTAGAGGCCATTACTGTATCATACTAGTTTGTATATTACTTAATGGATGCTTGGGATATTCACCTTGTATATACAATCTTGCTCAAAATAGTAGTATGCTACTTGGTTTGTTTCTACTTCAATGTGTACATGTGTTTATATTTTGTATATCGCCTATACACATTAGTGGAGCCCTTAGGATCTTTGCTTGATTACCAGCGATGTGATGGCCGTCACACTAGTGGGGCTGGGTAATCTATAAGCACATCCTTATGCAGGTCCCTGGTCGCAGGTCTATCGAGACAGGGCATCGATACTCCGGAGTAGACCAGCGCATGCGCTTCTCATCCCAGTGTGGGAGACGGTCTGTCCCACAGCCGTCAGTGCGTCGTACTTGAGATAGTATGCGGGTGCTCGTTAGGTTACGGGTACACTGGACAGGACTCGTCGGGAACTGACTAGTTGGTATTATGCCTATCGTCAGTTATCAGTTCCCAGGTGACATGAGTACAGCTTAGTCCGCTGACTTGACACTGTCACTCCGCCTCGAGTGTGTTCCCACTGTACTTTGATCACTACCCTACCACGACTCAAAGGAGTCGTGCAAACAGGTAGTGGTTGGGTGCAGTCCCGAAGCACTTGGAGGCAGTGACGGTTAGACAGGATTTGTCTCTCCCGGTATTGGGGGTTGACATCGCGCTGTGTCTAGGAGAGCCATTACACGAGTAGTCCCTGGCCAGGGCAAACGAGATATACTGGTAGGTTTCCAGTGTTATCTCAGGGTGTTTTGGGCTTCGCTCCGGCACGACTTGTACCGCTATTGGGGGACTGACGTTTACCACCCCCTAAGCCCGCCATGCGATGTATCAGACGAACAGACCGGACTGTACGGAGAATGTCACACTCAGGCTCAGTAGGAGTTCAGATGGGTTTCGCCTCGTCGGTCTTCTTTTCGGCATTACCTGGGGACCGTTACGCACAGCTAGTGCCGCTTGCGGTCTGTGGTTGAACCCACTGCCAGCGTAGTGTCGAGTCTTTAGAGTCCCACACAGAAAGCTTTTCGCCTTTAGGCAAAAGAGTAGAGGTCGCATAGTATTGCGACAGGTCGCATGGTTTTGCGACAGGGTTCGGTCACATCCGTGCACTTGTGCACGTACAGTGTCCGGACAGTTTACACTAGCGGGCTTTGGTTTAAGCCAGATCCTAGTGTATCTTTTGGGATTGGATTTATCCAGTTTGCATTCGTGTTCCTCGGAACGCGGATGCGGATGTGTATGCACAGTTGACAGGGAGGCAGAGGCAGCGGATTCTCATTAGGGTTGTTACAGTTGACCGTTGACTATTGACCTTTTGATCAACCCTAATGAGAATATGATATGTGATTAACTATTATATTAATTAAGTATTATGGTGACATGGTTGTTGACTTTTGTTGACTTTGTTGACTTGTTGACTTTTGTTGACTTGTTGACTTTGTTGACCGGTTGACTAGGCTTGACTAGTTGACCATCATGATAACCATAGCCATCATTTCATGGCAAAGACTTTTACTTGCTTGCTCATTTGTGTAGAATGAGTGCATGAAATGATATGGTTATGGTTGCTTCAAACCATCACATAAGACTTTTTTAGTATGATGAGTTATCATGACTTTGGATTATGAGAGGGTGAGAGACAAAAGAGTTGCTAATTCTTTCTTGCTCATTCTCTCTCTTGTTCTTGAGCTCTCTTGCTCTTGCTTTCACTCTCATCCTCTTGCTCCCTCTCTTGACTCTATGGTTCATATCTCTCATGAGTTGAGAATCAAGAACCATAGATAAAATCCCATTCTAATTCTTCTCTACTCATTCTAGTTCACTAGGTTTAGCAAACCAAGTGAACTACTTTCTTCAAAGAACGAAGAAGGAGCTAAAGGTTGGAGCTTTCAGGTGGATCTATCTTCGGCGTACGGAGACGACGAGAAGAAGCCAATCGGACCACCATCGGAGCTTGAAGACGAAGGAGTTCAAGACAAGCAAGGTATAACCCCCTAACCGAGTAGCTAGAAACTCATAGTTAGGATGTTAGATAGATGTTTAACCAAGATCCGGGTTTTAGGTCCATGTTACCACCTCCGTAAAAATCGTTTTTTACCAAATTCCGCATTCCCGTAAGTACCGGGAGAGGTAGCATGGACTTACACTAGTAACCCTATCGAGACAAAAGAGTTCTACACTTCATCTACAGCATTTCTTGGACACGTCGACTCGCCAACTTCGTGCCCGAGTTGCCTCGGTCCAGAGGTGGGAGCCCGTAAAAGAACCCGGCGATGTGGTGCCCTTCCGACGAGGAGATGAAGACCGGAGATTCCACGGGGAGATCGGGACGACGACGAGAAGACCGAAGGACACGGATCGCTCGGTATATCTCTCTACCCCTTCTCTTGTTAGCTAAGATTAGGTTAATGGCCAGATCCGGGTTTTAAAGTCCGCGGTAGCACCGGTTCTAGTTTATAGAAAAGTTTTATATTCCGGATTTAGGCCTCGAAAAGACGGCCGGGGCGCTGCCGTGCACTTACACTGGTATCAGAGCCACGCCATTAACCTAGTCTAGCTTGCTCTAACGTGTTTACAAGTTCGATCGAACGGATTTTCCAAAAACCGCGTTTTCATTGCATCGGTTTCTGTCGAAATTTTTTTTGGCTCGAAATTTTTTTTCAGTGTGTTGCAGAAATACATGCAGGGAATTCTAAGAATTCTGTAGAAATCTGGTCGCATGTTTTCACTGTTCCACCGTGGAACCGCGGCCAAACCCATGCTCTGGCCGCGGTTCCGCGGCCATATTATCTCTTCACTGTACCAGATTTCTACAGTGGGTCTTAGACTGGGAAATGGGGGTTTTGGTATATTCAGTTTGGGCCAAGATTTTCTTTGAGTGCTACAGTTGTGCTTGGGGCCCACTTCGGGAAATTTAGTCGATCGAAAATTTTAAACATGTTAGTTCACAGTATTTACATTATATCTGCGACCGTGAATGTCATTTGATCGGTAAATCCTGTCAAACAGCTATAGCCCTTTTAGACAGATTTGCGAACGTGACATTCACGTTGATGTTCTGTGTTGTGCTGTGATGTTGCGGATTGGTCGTGGGGGATAGCTTGGATGCAATGGTAGTACAGTTTGGTTATTTATGTACATTTGATATTACGGGGCGAGCGTCCGACATGTGGACTTCCGTCACTGCCTGTTTGTATATTATTCTTTTGGAGCACGACCGGGCTGAGGTCGATGTACCCGTTGTATGTATATTTTACTTTCTGTACTAGGATTACCCCGTGGAGGGGTGCACGGATAGCCGGGTTCTAGAGGGCAACGGGCCCGCATCTCATGGCTTTGAGACGGAGGGGGCTTCACTCTAGAATTGGTGAGCTATTCGCCGCACTCGTATGGGGTACAGGTTGACCCAAGGAGGGGTGCCCAAGTTACCAGATTCCGTGAAGTGCTGGGTGGTCCATTCACGTTGCTGAAGGGGGTGCCTCGCTTCAGGTTTTGGCGGGTGACTTGCCGCGCCCGTAGGGGTCTAGGATTTCATTGCACAGGCTATCTACACGACCAGGGGAACATCGGGTTTCAGTAGCGGCTCTATGAAACCCGGGGATCCCAGATATCTGTATTGTTCTGTGATGCTTATTACATTTCTGTGATGTTGCATTTTATCACGCCTTGAGCGAATATTATATATTGATATATATACTAGTAGATGTTGTATATGTTTTGCATCCGCGCTAGTCCAGTCCCCGCTCTGTCGCTAGTTAAGTAACCTAACGGGTGATGACGGGACCCAGTGGCGAATGCGGATGGCATATACGTACATAATTATTTTCGTTCTTTATTGGTGTGGTCAATTGATGGGACTGCGTTGATTCGGATCAATGCAAGCTAAACAAACCTATTCTGATGTTGTTGGAACATTTTTCAAAAAAAACTGTTATTGCAAGGGCGTTCTCTTTTGTTTTGCACAGTAGTATTCGGTTATGAATATCCAGCACCTCAGTCGACGAGGCAAGGGCCGAGATCCCTTCACCGGGAGTGACCCCTTGGACAGAAGTTTGCGTCAGGGCAATAACTTCACTATAGTCGTTTACTTTTGCTTTGCATCGTGGTATTCAGTTGGAATATCATGCACCTCATTCAACGGGGAAAGAGCCGAGATCCCTTCACCGGGAGTGACCTCTTTAGCAAAGGTTTTCGTCACTATATTTTTATAAAAAGCTATTTGGTTCCTTCAACGATATCAAGTTCATTACGTTAAAAGTTTTTCGCCAAAAAACATTCGTAGCCCTCCGTCATTTCAGAAAGGTAGCACTTAGTATTCATGCTATGTATGTTGGCCTTCGTCAAGGCATAGTGTATGGTAGCTATTTGTTACTTTTCTGTAGCATAGATAGAAGCGTTGGTTTGGGACAGTCATACTACTATTTTGGCCTTCGTCAAGGGGATGTACGGGTGGGTTCAAATTAACCTGGACAATGATGGGTAGAACTTGACATGTGACTTATGATATGTTGGCCTTCGTCAAGGTCATAAGAGCATGGGGTAAAAATCACATCTGGAGTTTCTAAAGAAACTGAAACTTGCCAGATATGCGCATACCTTCTGGAGTGTGATAACGTGAGCGGATTCCGTCACGTTATCATGCGATGATAGTTGGATCCCGATTCCCACTGATGAGTTGGTCTACTCCTCGGGTGATCCCGACTAATTCTTCTTTTAGGTTTGGAGGAGAATTTGACGGTACAATGGGAGGTTTCCAGATTAGATAAATTGGTAACCATTCTGATCTAGGTTAGAGTGCACGCTGAGTGTTTCTTTTCTCTCTCTCTTTGGCAGCGACCATGAACCGACCTTTGACTATGACTCAATGACCAAGATTAATCGAACCTTCTTAAACACTGGCTTTTGGATTGTCAGAGTTGCGTACCTCATTGCCACTCCTACTTTTACCCTTTTTTTCAGGACACCCCGTATTACTACGAAAGTCCACTTCCATTGGATAAAACCATCGTATGGCTATATACGAACTCGAAGGAATTTATTCGAGGATGGTTTCCGGTTCTGGAGAAAATGAATAGGAATATTCAGTTGTCTTTTCCTTTTACCTTCTCTCAGGTTGCGAGTACTCCTTGGTTTAGGAGATAGTACACCCGTTACGCCTATCGGATGGTCTTCTTCCAAACCTTAGGCTGGTGCCGAACGGTAGGGAATGAAGAAAGCCGATTAGCCTAATTGTGGTGTGCAGAAGGTATTAAGTTAAGACAAATAAAGGGATTAGTAAGAGGGCAATGTAAATTGCGATTGCTATTCACAACCAAACCAAGTATTTCATTACCACTCCCATTTCACCTTTGTATTTCTCCATAACACTCCGTATCACTACGAAGATCCACAGTTTATTGGATACTCCATCGTATGGTTATATACGAACTCGAAAGGAACTTGTTCCAGTTCGGGGATGGATTCTGGTTCAGGAGAAATAGGAATAAGTTTTATTCGGTTGCATTTTATCTTCACCTTCTCTCGCATTGCGAGTGCTCCTAGGATTAGGACAGTACACCCATTATGCATATTGGATAGTCTTCTTCCAAACCATAGGCTGGTGCCGAGCGGTAGGGAAGGAAGAAAACCATTTGGCCTAAAGGGGTGTACAGAAGGTAATGACTAAAGACATATGAAGGGAATTGGAGAGATGGCATAGAAATATACGGTTACAGTCGTGAATCTGGATAATGGAAGAGGCATTACTAGGAATACCAGGATACCCCTATAAAACATTTCAATATTTCAGTTTCACTGTGTACTGTTAAAAGAAAATTGATTTCCCAATTAGACACTTGCTCCGGGGTATGTATTTACCAGGTATGATTCTCACATCTGTATGATTTTACAGATGATTAGTGGGAGTAAGTTATTGGGAATTAGGTGATCATCCTCATTATATCGGAATTCGTTGTAATTGGTGATATTTGAGGAAATCGCCTGGGTTGTTTGCCGGACGGCAAAAATTTGGTTTTGAATATCCGTTGCTATGCACCAATTTCAAATTGATATATCTGTACATCTATTTTTTATAGAGTGAGATATACCTTTTTAAAATTATGTCTATGACATTTACCTATATCAGTGGATGGTTAGGTAAGGAGCATTAAACAGCGGTGTAATTCTTCTTAACCATAAGTACAGTTTTCAACCTACGACACACAGGGAATGAGTCATTAGACTCAAGGGACTTATACAGAGTATCGTATGTTGTCCAGTGTCCATCAGGACAGAGGGGTTGGTACTCGTACTATATTCGGTTTACTTGTGACTTCTCTACCTCTTAGACAAGTGTTTCGTAGAAACACAAGGTCCAAGTTTTGAGAAGTTATAGGTATATGAATAAAGTAGAGAACCAGGTATTACAAGTATCAGGATTCTTCAAAGTGATCGAAGATGTGGATACTTGTGTTTGGTATTCAGTTGATAGTAATGATTAAGAGAACTTGCTTCTCTTTCAGGTTACTCATAATTGGAAGCACTCCTAAGTTGAGTAATGCTGATTGGCCTCTCTCCATTTAGTTGACATGTACTGGAGACAGCTGTATGATTTGAATCTGGTTCAATTAAATCAATGCCTATGTTTCTATATTGGATATAAAACGGTTCATATCTTAACGGTGTTAAAGTACGGGGAGTTTTCCAGCTTATGCTTAAAACCAGACTCTGGATAACTCAAGGCACGTTTCTGTAATAGCTGTTTGTGGGTTGACCCAGGCTATGACGAGGATTGACTTTCTACCATCTGGAAGATCAATAGTGATATTGTTCTAGACTCGCCACAGTTTTAGTAAAAATGGATTTTTTCAGAAAACAGTAGTGGGAGTATGGTAGAACTGGAAGTGATTCCAGAACCGCAAACAATTACTGAAAATTTTATAAGAACCTAAAGATTCAATCTGATTTAACATTCCTTTAGCCACTCCGTAGATAAGGTGGGTAACCTCAGGCATCCGAGAGGTACTCCGGTAGCCTCAAGGACGGTGGCAGGGAGGTTCTTGTTTACCCAGACTTGCCATTGCTGTTGTTCCAGACTGTGAGACCCGGCAAGAGGATGAATATAGCGTCGTTCTAAACAAGCTTTAGAAATGCACGTGTATATGACTCTGCCAGAGGGTTGTCGTAGTCAGTGGGAGCAGCGGAAGCATAGTGGACAAGTAGCTTATGCCTATTTATGGACTAAAGCAGATATAGCGGAGATAGATCATCTATTTCTGATGTGACAGTCATAGGTTTGACTTCATCAGAATAGGGGATGGATCTGTTAAGAAGGTAGTAGGGTGTGATGTCCTGGTATTTAGATGACATACACAGAGTAGGAAGTGACCTATACTACAATCGGTTATACATTGGTCGTCACACAGTGGTTTCTCCACAAAGGACATGGATATTACATCAGATATTCTGGTTACTAGATCTATGGTTTTAGATCTACATTTGGGTAGTTTCCCAATCTGGGTACTTAGACAGCATTCTAAAGGTGTTTTAGAATGGACGACTCCAGGCACGGTAGTGTACCTGCAGGTGATGGAGTCACCCTCTCTAAAGGTGTCTTACAGACTAAAGTGGAGAGGGATGTGCAAGATTGACAGATCACTTGCTTAGGCAATTGAGTTGATCATGAGATGTCAAGTACCGCACCAGATGTTGTTTTTTTTTTTTGCAGTAGATGCAATATGTTGATATTGATCCAATCCTGGAGAAACGATCGGAAGCAGTTTTAGAACATAAGTTGATGTTCTGGGGAAATGATAACGACATCCTCCTTCGGGAGATAGTTATCATTCCAGGCTTCCAAGGTGACCTGGATGACAGAGTGACTGTCAGAGTTATAGTTTTCCCTCTGACGAGGGGCAGTGTTTTGGACAGGTGATCCAAGTAGACACTGAGGGGGGCATTACGTAGGATACTGATTAAGTTTAGTTGACGATACAGTCTAAGAAGTTTGGATTTGGAGTTCATTTATGAACTAGGTCCCGTCAAATATCCAGACACATTCTAAGATAGGTATTGCTCATTTCGGGAGATGGTTTTCTCCACGAACTTGAGATAAAAAGAGACATAGAAAGAAACATCAAGGCGGATCCACTCACTGAGGTTATTCCTCGAACGCAATAGTTTCGCAAACGGGTTTTGTGAGACTGATTAGTAGAGGAGTTGGATGTTCGGTATCACACGGGCTATGAGTATGCGACATCGCAATAATTAGCCTTGAGTGCAAGTGGGAGATTGTTGGAGATAGTGCCCTCAGAGTCAATTATTGGATCACAGGCACGTGATTGCAATGATTGAGGGAGGACCTATACCGGTAGAACAGTCTTACTCAAGATGATAGTATACTATCTGGTTTATCTTTATCATCGTGTACTGCTTTTGGTGACCTTACAGGTCACTATTGCATGTTGATAGAGCCCCTAGGATTCTTGCTTGACTGCCAGCAGTATGAGGGCGATCATATACGTGGGAGCTGGGGTCTATAAGCACATCCTTAAAAGGTCCCTAGTCGTGGGAGTTTCGAGACAGGGCATCGATACTCCATAGTAGACTAGTGTATACACTCGAGACCACGACGAGAGGCAGTGGCCGGTCTCACAAGCCACTGGTGTCAGTTGGTTCGCCTAAGATGTATACAGGTGCTCATTGGGTTATGAGTACACCGGACAGGACTCGCCGGGAACATACTAATTGGTCTTATACCTGATGTCAGATAGCAGTTCCCTGGTGACATGTGTACAGGTTAGTTCATCGACCTGAGATCGTCATTTGTCTCGTGTGAGTTCCCACTGTACTTTGATTACTACTCTACCACGCTCAAAGGAGGCGTGCAAACAGGTTTTAGTTGGGTACAGTCCCGAGCCACATGGAGGCAGTGAGCGGATCTGCAGGAGTTCGTCTCTCCCGGTATTGGCGGTGAGGTCACGCTGTGTCTAGGAGAGCCATTACACGAAGTCCTTGGCCAAGGCACGAGATTTACTTGTAGGTATTCCAGTAGTATCTCAGGGTGTTCTGTGCTGCACTCCGACATGACTTGTACCGCTTTTGGGGGTCTGACTTTTACCAACCCCCCAGACCCGCCATGCGATGCTCATAGACGAACGGACCAGACTATACGGATATTGTCAATGACAGGCTCAGTAGGGTGTCAGGATGAGTTCGCTCATCGACGTCCCTTTTGGTCAATACCTGGTAGCCCGTTACGTATGGCTAATACCTCTGACGTGCTAGTGGTTAAATCCACAACCAAAGTATTGACGAGTCTTTAGAGTCCCCCACAGACCGTTTTCTCAAGTTTCGGACGAAACGTTGTAGAGGCCGTACGGAGATATGGCAGGGTTCGATCATATACGTGCGGTATTGCACGGATCATGATCGGACGGATAATACTAGCGAGCTTTGGTTTAAGCCGGATCCTAGTATAGTACAGTGTAGATTTTGTCTCATTGCATTTGTATTCGGTCGCAATACAAATGCGGGTATGTATATACAATCGCGGGGTTTTCCTGTAATTTATTACGGGATCAGTTTTTTGAAGTTGCCAGTTTGCTTTCAGTTTCGGCCATTTTCCTTTGTTTCTTTCTTAGGCTGAAAGTTGGTGGAGGGGGTTATTTGCAATTGTGCATTTAACAAAGGAAAAGACTTTTTATGCATCATGATGGTTTCATGATGGTGCACCATCCATTGACTTCATTGGTTCATTATTGCTTAACTTTGCTTGATGGTGATGGGATATGATTAGGTGATGGAGTGGGGATTTGGTAGTGATGATTATTCCTCATGATCATCTCTTTTCTCTTCCTTGTATTATTTTCTCTCTCTCCTTTTCACAAGAAGAGGCCGGCCACTTTGAAGGGGGGGCTGTCCCAATTTTTTGGGAGTGGTTTTTCATCTCATTTGCTTGTAAAAATCCCCTTGGTTCATCTCCAAAGGATATCTCATTCCTCCACCAATACAAGGCAACTTCTAGTAACCCCATCGACACAAAAGAGTTCTACACTTCATCTACAGCATTTCTTGGACACGTCGACTCGCCAACTTCGTGCCCGAGTTGCCTCGGTCCAGACGTGGGAGCCCATAAAAGAACCCGGCTATGTGGTGCCCATCCGACAAGGAGATGAAGACCGGAGATTCCGCGGGGAGATCGGGACGACGACGAGAAGACCGAAGGACACGGATCGCTCGGTATATTTCTCTACCCCTTCTCTTGTTAGCTAGGATTTGGTTAATGGCCCGATCCGGGTTTTAAAGTCCGCGGTAGCGCCGGTTCTAGTTTATAGAAAAGTTTTATATTCCGCATTTTGACCTCGGAAAGACGGCCGGGGCGCTGCCGTGCACTTACAATGAAATCTTGGATATGAGATATCCCAGGTTCATGATGTCTAAGGGCAGTTACGATTCCAATTGTTGTATTTTTTCATTTTCTTTTCTGGGACCGTAAGTGTAGTATGTGGTGTTTCGCCGGTTTCGTTGCTATATGTCAACGACAATTGGGATACACATATTTACTTACGTTGATGACATGTGATGTTATGTGTTGATGATATATGTTATATTGGATCGTCGCGTTTTGAATAACCGGGGGTATTATGTGAGATAAGAGTTTTTATTTTCATTCATGTAAAATTAATTGTATGTAATATTCTTATATTGGGGCACTTCTGGGTTGAGGATGATATCACCATTGTTGTATATTATTTACTTTTCCACATTAGGATAGACCCAAGGAGGGGAGCATAAGTAACTGGGTTCTAGAGTCCAGTGGGAGACCAACTCGAGGAGTCGAGTCCGAGTCTCCTAACTCTAGAATTGGTAGGGTTGCGTGCTTCTCTCGTAGGGGTCTAGGGATATTGGTTTGGCTATTCATCGCGACCGTGGAATCCGTGTTTTATACAGGCTTAAATTAAAACCTGGAAATTCTAGTATATCCAATATTTCATATGTTGTTTTCTGCTGCGATATCTGTGATGTGATATGTTGAGATAGATACTGTATATAGTATATGTGATATATTATATAGACGTTGCTTATGTTTTATACCCGCGCTAGCCCTGCCCCGCTCTGCGATTAGTTACCTAACCTAACGGTGCATGACGGGACATCGAGGCAAATACGGATGGCATAAGCGTACGTTATATTTATCTGTGATGCTTAGGTTACTTAAATGATGGGACTTAATTAATGAGATTAATGAAAGAAAATAAGCCTAAAGATGTCGTGGAATCGAATTTTCAAAAACAGGTAGCTCTTGTTGTTGCTTTGCATAGCGGTATTCCTTGTAGAATATCCAGTACCTTATTCGATAAGGAAAGAACCGAGATCTCTTCACCGGGAGTGACCTCTTTAGCAATAACTGGCAGATGCTACAACTCTCAGTTTTGTCTTTTGATTACTTTTCTAGTCTTCCTTTGCATAGTGGTATTGTGAATATCCTGCACCTTATTCGACGAGGAAAGAGACGAGATCCCTTCACCGGGAATGACCTCTTTAGCAAAACTAGCAAAGGCCTAAAAACACTCCATTTTAAATCATTTGATTCTACAATGATATCAAGTTTATTACGTAAAAGGTTTTCTTAAAAACATGTCTGTAATATTTCAGAAAATATAAAATATTATTTTTGGAATTTAGTATTAAAATAATATATTTCCCGAAAACTGCCCGATTTGTGAAATTGGAGTATTCGAAAAAGGGTATAAATATATACCAATAATTGTGAAATAATTAAAAATTAAAATGATTTATTCATTTAAAAATATATTTATTAGAACTGGCATTTTTATAATTAATTATATGCAGGTTTAAAATTTTACCCGATTAGTGCACTCATAATCGCGATTAAGCCAAATCCGTATTTCTACAGTTTTCATGGCTAGTGCACCATGTCATGTAACATTTTGGTTACATGTTGTTTTCTTGTATTGTTTTGGGGTATTATATGGGTTGGTTTTAAAAGAAAGAGAAAAGGGTTAAAGTTTAGAATGATTGGAGAGAGAAAAGGAGGGTGAGAAAAAGAGAGAGTGAGAGTAGGAGAGAGAGAGGGCAGCCATTCTTTTCCCCTCCCCATTATTTTTCTTCTCCTTCTTCTTCATCACTTCCCTTCACCCTCAACCCAAGATCCATCTCAAAATACTCCTCAAAACCCTAAACCCCTTTTACAAAAATTGACCACCTCTTCATCCTCTACAAAATGGACCTAGCAAAGTAGGATTTTGACAAACTTTGAGAAGCTAGGGTTTTCTTGAGTGGCCTAAATGAGGTATAATTTCTACCATTTAGTTAGTTTCAAGTTTCTTTATATTATAGTTAGTTAGAAATGGGGTTAAGATGTAGATTTGTGAGCATGGAACTTCAAAAGGAGGATTAGGGTTTGAGTTGTGTTATGGTGATGAGTAGTGGCTATTACTAAGCCTTAGTGTTAGAATTATTGACCTGGACCAGTGACCAAACCCCAAGATACGAACTTTAGACTCGTCTACATCGGTTAAATTGACGGTTTGAGGTGGTATTATGGAATCTGGAGTAACCCGGGGGCGCTAAAAATAATTTAGCAAAGACAGGGAGGTAAGCAGGTGATTGTGAGTGTACCAATGAAACCCTAGCCCCAACCCCCAAACCCAGGCCGCAGATTTATTCTTCCTGGCCGCAAATTGCGGCCAGGGTGGGGTGGAACCCCTTCGTGTTTGGTCATGTTTTGTTCTCCCCTAAACTAGACCCTGTATATGTGCAACTTTGGCTAGTTTGACCTGAGCCAAAATCTGGAAGCACTTTGGTGTGATTTTGGCTATGTTTTCCGTATTTTGAAATGTTTAGTTTTGGTATTGGATATTATTTTGGTTGTTGGATGTTTATACATTGACAACAATGGTTGTTTGATTGTTTTTTTTTTGCACGCGTAGGCCATAGGTTCTAACCCATAGGCGATCTGTGTGCCGTATTGGTTTTCAGAACATGATTTTAATAGCGTTGCGATATGTGTTGTTATTGTAGGTACCTTCACGTGGATTCTGAGGCGATGGAGCATGGCGTCATCCACTTCGGCAAGCGAAGACCAAGGTGAGTGGATCTATATCCATGGGGGACGTCAGGTGGATGGCGTATAGCACCCCCCAAAAGTTTTTGATGGAAACTGATTCCTAGTATATGGTTAAGGAAATCTTTAATAGAAAACTATAGATAGAGTTAAAAGATAGTTAGAGAAACTATATTAGGAACTAAAGGATAGTTAGAAGTGATATAATACGGCTAATATGTGATGACAGGATTTGAGGATGATGTTTGATGATATTGCCGTTTAGGATACTATAGGACTAGATAGCCGATGTAGACGTGTCATCCGAACCATACCTATTTCCAAACTTAAGAATCATATGCATCTTTAAACAAATACCTTGAGGGAAGTTACGGATTTTCAAATGATATCTTTTCCTTAAAAACACCGTAGCCCCTACTTTCAAAACTACGATTCGCATCTTTCAAAAAAATGTTTGTATGGTTCGGGTGTGTATATTAGATTAAATACTTATGCTTATAGTAAAGGTAGAATGTATATGTAAAATTGACCTTATGTGAGATATAAATGCGATGAAAGAGAATACGATTTGACATGTGATATGATGATATGTTGGTATACGGATGCGAGTCGATTGAGATGATTGATACCTTGCCAGTCCCCTGATACGAGATTGTTATAGATGTGACCTGGGACATAGGTATATAGATATATATAGAATGTCATGGATCATGAGCGATTGTCGTACGAGACGTTAGGTCTGTACCCTCCTCGTCTTATAGGTTGATAGGATCCCAGATAGCTTAATGCCGCCGTACGATGATTTTCCATACGTGATGAGTTTGACTTGAGATTTGATCCATACCCTTGACTAGAGGATGCCATACGATGGAGTATACCGTACTTGATGTTGGGAGGCTGGATGCCGATTGATAGATTTACCGACTCAGACTTATGATAGTTACGTATACCTTATAACTTTTAGCTGATGTTTTACCTTATGCTGCATTCATGATATTCTCATTTCATTGCATATACCTGTGCTAGTACACTTACACCATTATCGATGATGCGTATGTTACACGTACACAGATTTTCCGGCTCACACACTTCATCATCGACAATTGCCATGTCACTACAGAGTAGGATTGCTGCATCATGATATGACTCTTTGCATAAATTACTTGCGTACATACATATTGTACACCATACTTGCGTACATACATGTTGTACACCATACTTGCATACATACAAGTTGTACACCATACTTGCGTACATACATATTGTACACCATACTTGCGTGCATACATATTGTACACCCATACTTGCGGACATACACATTTGTACGTCCATAATTGCGTATATACACATATGCACCTTTATACGATATTGCATTCGATTTTGGAGATTTGGGGAACCGCATGATATATTTTAAAAACTGGATTCATTTAAAAGAGCGGTTTTCCTTCGATATGTGCATATTACTGTTCCATGTTGCATAATATATGGATATGCTTACATTTCTGTTATATATCGCATACATCATGCTTTATGATTACACGCATTGAGATATGTTGTTTTCATGAGATTTCTGGATTTGAGAACCATGGCTATTTCAAAAGAAAGCATGTACTGTTTTAAAACCCCAGTTTCACTTGATATGATATTTCAGTGCGTCCACCATGCGTTTTCTCGGTTCTGAAACATATGACATGTGAAACCCGATTCGAGAAACTGGATGAGGCCGATTGTAGGTACATAGTGGACCCGGTATGGTACCTCGGGGCAAGAAAGGGATGCTGTGCAGTAGACGGTGAGCCTGGCAGAGGGACTACTACCTACCGGTGATAATATTTGGGATCGGCGGATATCCGGAGGATACCGACCAGAGTCGAGAGATGATATGGGCCGATCCGGACTGACGGAGCCCATGGGCCGATCCGTACTGACGGAGCCCGAGATATGAGAATTTACGTGTCGATGCTGGACACGGGTTTCATGATGTTTTCGGGTGTCGATGTTGGACATCCAAGTTCCATGATATTGATGTGTCGCGAGGGACACCGTTGATTTATATCCTCATACTTACATGCATACATACATTGATTATTGTCATGACACAAAAGAGCACGTGACTGGCCCTTGAATCATATGAAGTCTATAGGACCCCATCTAATCCAAGTAAGCCAAAACCCAAAAATCTAAAACCATTTTAGATAATAAATGAAGGAAAAATAGTTTTTAGAAGTAAAGAAAACATGTTTCAAAAGCAAGGTTTTTAAATAAGTAAGCCGAATATGCATTTTTTAAAATCTATAGTCTTTTCTAGAAATTTCGACAGAGTTTCCTTTATAAATACTGGCCCCGAACGGGTACAACAAGAATAAAATATATGCAATGATAAAAGGCATCCCCAAGCGGGAGTTAGCTCTTCGTCAATCGACGGTCACAATCATGCAAGCAATAATATACAACGCCGAAGGGCGAGGATCAAAACTCAAAAAAAAGAAACTCAAACAGCATGAAAACCGTAATACTACAACGCGCGACTCTAAGGTCGAAATAATACATAACTGGTTTTCTAAGTCTGAAACAATATACAAGTTTTGGTTGATGGAATTTTACTAGATACAACTGAAAATAAATAAGTACAATGGTGGTCACGATGTAAGTGAACCAACCTACCAAAGCAATCGCCCAGGAAGGAAGCAGTGTGCCAGAAAAGCCGCAATGAAACCTGTACGGCAAAACCTGCAAGAAACTGTGGCACAACGGGGGTGAGTTGCCAACTCGTGAATAGAAAATATCGCAGAGTAGAAATCGTATATATGACATAATCCTAGGTCAATACGATCATATATATATAAACCTCAAAAGGGTAAGACTGAAGCATGATAAGGTGGCAACGTAATATCTATACATGTGTGTGGTGTCAAGTGCTCGTGCCAGTGCCTCAGGTAATACATATCATGAATATGAGGTATGTTTGCGGTAAAATGAAAACAGAAGATATCATGAATGAAATCATCAGAAAATCAGTGTCAAGCATCGACACAAAATATATATATCTTAATATCAAGTAATTCTCATATATCATGGATCCGATATGTATGCAACATTCATGAAGGTACTCTATCAGGTACTACTAATACATAAAGCAATAAATAGTGATGTGAATATGCAATAGTCATGAAAGGTACTCTATCAGGTACTACTGATATATGAAGAGATGCATATAAAATAAATGTGGGGTAGGGGGAATATAACATGCCATCGACCATAAAGGCCCCTCACATCGACCATAAAGGCCCCTCATATCGACCATAAAGGTACTCTATCAGGTACTACTGATACATGAAGAGATGCATATAAAATAAATGTAGGGTAGGGGAATATAACATGCCATCGACCATAAAGGCCCCTCATATCGACCATAAAGGCCCCTCACATCGAGCACATAGGCCCCGAGCACATAGGCCCCTCTCATACATAATGCATAAGTAAATTTGCATAGATCATCATGATGATATACTAAGTAGGTGTATATATATATCAGCGTCCCATAACACTAATATATATATATATATATACTATGGGTATACGTATATATTTCAGCGTTCCATACCACTGATATATATACGCAGGAGTAAAACAATCCAGAAACATCATATGAAACCACATCACAGTGCGAAATCCATGAATTTTAATACATGCAACGTGAAACACTAATATGAGCATGCAACTATGTAAAGGCATATGCACAAAGGAATATGAATCAATAACATATAAGCATGCAATGCAATGCGAGCCGTAGAATAAATGGTAAATGAATAATACTGCAGCAATAAAGAAATATATAGCAATTATATATATCATGCAGCTTTGCCATTTGAAATAAGACGAATCGGGTTTTTTTAGTAAAATAAGGGCTACGGTGTTTTAAGAAAAAATGCGACATTTGAAAATATCCATAAAATCCCTTTTGCCTATCTTTAAAATATCTCCGATTCATTAGTTTTGAAATAGGTATGACTCGGGTCTAGTCTAATGTCTACTAAGTAATCTACAGACATAACTAACAAGCTGAACAGGAGGGGTATGGAAACCACCTACATCTGAGTCGATATATATATATATATATATATAATAGTCGGTGATCCCGCCTCAATAGTATCCCATACGACACAATATACATCATATAATATCCTTAAGTCATGAGTGCGGATCTATCATCAATATAAAGCTCGTACGTAAATCCGTCGTACGGCATCCCAAATCTGTGTACAGGTCAATATCACATTCATCTCATCAATTATCCGGTATCCTCGTCGTCATATCACATAATCTGGGGTACTGATCTAAGTGTAGTACAATCGATACCGTCTATATAATTGCGTGTGTAAACACACGTCCAAAGGCCCGTTAAAATCTCAAGTCGTATCCCAAATACGAATCACGTCATATCACCGATATCCCGGCACTATGCCCAATATCGTCGACTCGTCTCCAAATATCATCCACTATCCTCATCATCACAGTATAAGTATAGCAAATAAGTATGTGTGTGCGTGTGGGTGTAAACCTATTCTAGGGTTCGCGACTAGGAACTACACTTGTTTACTTCTAACCCTAATTTATCCATAGTACACCTAACACATCTAGAATATCCATATCACACTCAACTCTAACATAAATAGTATATATATACACTATACTAACATCGAACTGTGGGGGTGCTATACGCTATCCACCCGACTTCCCCCGTAGATATAATCTACTCACCTTGCGTCTTGCTTGTCGATGTTGATGTCGCCATCATCTTCTTCATCGTCTCGAATCGTCGTGGGGTACCTACATATCACACGTATCGCATCGTATTAAAACCCAATCAAAACTGAAACGACACACGAAAACCAAAACGACACGCTTAAAGGCCTATAGGTTAGAACCTATGGGCTACGCTTTCAAAACCATCAACAATCCTCGATATCGTCGTATGAACGCCTAGTATTCGAGGTAAAACACTGATACACAATTCTAGAATTCAAAATACGAAATACGGAAATATGAATCAAAACAGCAACTAGAGAAAAGGGTCCCAGATTTCACCCTAGGTCAAATTAGACAATTATGCACAAGCCAGGGGTGTAATCTATAGATGTAGGAGCTACAGAACCAAAACGTGGAAAACTGGTCCAAGTCTGGCCGCAATTTGCGGCCAGAGGGAATAAATTGGCGGCCTGCAATGGGAGATAGGGGCTGGGGTTTTGGTGGTGGCTTCCTGGGTGCCTGCACATCTCACAGTCAGTCCAAAATAATTTTCAGAGTCTCGGGGTGATAGCAGATCTCATATAACCTTCACAGATTCCACAAATCTTCCGATATCAGTTTCTAAATCTGTATTCCCGGTTTCAAGTCTCAGGTTTGGGTCTCAATTCAAGCACTAGGGTGTTTGTGCAGCCTCTACTGAGCTCAATTTCACATCACAACCTAAAATTCCTTCAAACCCTAACTAGGTTTTTCCTATGTCCACCAATTCACACAATATCGATTCAATCTTAACTTGGGGGTAAAGGTAATGCAAAAACTAAGCTAATGGTCCAGAAATACCTCATTTGGCAACTCAAGAATTTTCTTGAGCTGCCCCTAGTGGCCAAAATCCTTGCTTTCTTGGTCCAAAATACTTCTCTTGAGCTTGTGCACCTTTTTAGTGAAATGGGAGTGGGGTTTTGGAGTTGTTTTAGAGGTGTTTTGAGGAGGTGAAGTGGGGAGGGAGAAGGAGGAGCAGCAGCAGGGAGTTGAGGGAGAGGGAGAGAAAATGAATGAAGAATGAAGGGAAAATGCTAAGTCTTAGTCAAAGGTAACCCTTTCTCTCTCTCACCCATACTTCATTTTAAAATCTTTTCCATTTTATTTTATTTTCTTTTTTTCCCTTAAATCCTTCTCTCACCAATAGTAAACCCAAAACAACATGGTAGAAATGCACAAGTGTAAAAAGAAAAATGATATGTGCATGTTTTGCACAAAAATGCCAAAAATCCGATTAGCGATTTTTAATCGCGATTAGCACTAAATTAGCATATAATTAATCATAAAAACTTTAAAATAGTATAATTCCATAAAATACCCTATTTTAGAATTTTCCATAATTTTTTTCCAAATTTTTTCCCATTTATCGGTATTTAATTATACCGAAATATTAAAATATTCATTAAAATATTATTAAATTATAAAAATTCCCAAAAATAATATTTTATTTTTTGAAATGTTACAATTATATGCTTAGACGAGATCCACATGCATACATACATTGATTATATGGTTGGACGAGATCCACATGCATACATACATTGATTAAATGGCATGGACGAGATCCGCGTGCATACAGACAGTGGTTATATTGTTGGATTATATCCACATACATAAAAGTATTGATTACATTATTGGCACAAATACAGACCCGGTCACCCTAGATATCATAGTATTCCCTTTATGATACAGTTGACCTAGGAGTCGTTGTTTATTCGATTTCTACTGGTTGATGTTTTTCTACTCACGAGTTGGCAACTCACCCCCATTGTGCCACAGTTCTTGCAGATTGACCGCTTGGATCAGTAGCGTCATCAGTGGCACATAGCTCCATTTGGGTGTTTTGCATTGGTAGGTGGGACATTTGTATCGTACCCACTCTTGTATTCATATTACACATTGTATCTAGTCAACTCCATCAATCAAAATTAGTAAATTGTATAAGTAATGAGACTTAGTGAGATTGTGGTTGAGATACTTAGAGTGAGGGGTTTTCCGCTACTTGTGGTTTTAATGCCTTGCTTATTTTTTTATCTTTTTGTGGTGAACTTCGCCGTTGGGCGTCGTATACTTACATATACTGTCTTGCGTGGTTGTGATCCGCCGTTTGCCGAAGAGCTAGCCCCGCTTAGGGATGCCATTATTCTTTTTATGTATTTGTGGTTTTGGATCAAAATATACAAAGGAGGTGCTGCCCAAATTTTTAAAAGACGAAACACGTTTTCAAACTAGTAAATTTCACTTGTATTTTTATGTTCCTTTTCTATGCATTAAGAAAACTTGATTTCATTATATCTTTATTTCAAAACTTCACCTTCTTTATTTTCTTAAAAAGGTTTAAATTTCTGGGTTTCAGCTTACTTGAATTACGTTACGCCTCTAGACGTTACGTGATTTAAGTGCTGGTCACGAGCTAATATTTCGGGTCATGACAAAGTTGGTATCAGAGAGCTAGGTTTAACCTTGGTTCGAGTCTATGTTTGACTATGCGGAGTCTAGGGCGGGTATGTATTTCGGAACCTAGGGTTGACCTTACGGAACTTAGACTTAAACGGGGGGTATTAGACCCGAACTTTCGTTTTATAGGTTGACCCTGATTGATGGAGTAGGTAGCTTGAGCAGAGTGACGTACCGTACGTATGTTCCGCGGCATATTTACGATACGATACTCCACTTAAGAAACCTTAGGGTGTACACATTTTTGAGACTTATGATTCTCTTCATACCCATGATTATACATCCATTTGAGATCCTTGATTTTATTCGTTTCCATGATCACACTCTCATTGATGATGTTCCTTCTTATGATCATGTATCCATTCTGGATCTGTCGTTTCCTTTCTTGCCGTTGATCTGCTCTCTTCGATACTCGATTGAGGTTCCTGTCACCATGGTTTGAGCGCAGATTGAGCTGCTGCTAGTGATGCGGTCAGAGCGAGCTCGTCATGGACGAAGACTGACCATCGTGTTTTCTGGTGACACGGGAACGTCTCAAGTTGGTATTTATGTTGTGACCTCTCGGATGAGGCGAGTGTTTTGCGTTGCACCGGATGATCGGGCCATTGATAGAGCTGCCAGTTGCTAGAGGACTGTTGATGTACATCATACCTCAGAGTTGTGATGTCGTCTACCGTGCAAACAGATGACCCAGCTGTTGTTAAGATTGATAGGATATCGCTTCCAGAGCTTACGAGCTGAGATCGCTGGAGCTTCCAGGCAGAGATGCGACAGATGATAGATAGTCTATCCCGAGTTGAGAGACGAGGATGATTCGTCAGGTTGATGCACCGACGCAGGCCCAGTTGAGTTGAAGATTTCCAGTGTGGAGTGTCTTACTCAGATCTAGAGCAGACCGATTCAGAGATGACAGTTGATGTATCGTCTTTCCTGGAGGATTGAGGCATTGTTTAGCATACGGATGAAGGGTATTCACATGTCGGCTAGGCGAAGCTAAAAAGTTCGAGTGAGTGTCAGAAACCCATTTTTCCCAAGTTTAAAATGTTCGGAGGAACATGCAAGTGATTATGTGGACCCTCTAGAAGAATGAAACCCTAACTCGACATGATGACCATGGAACCGCTTTGAACCTTAGGGTTTGCGGCAGTTTAGCGGTGCCATCAGTAAGGCTTAGGTTTGCCCTTCTACGGCTGGTCCAGAGGTACTGTGGTATGTACCAGATATTTTTAGACTGTGCTCAGGTATTAAGCCTTCGGGAAATTTTGGGACCTTGATGACTCGATCAAAAAGTTTGACGTCATCCGGATATCATGTGATAGGAGACTAGGAAGCTGACCAGTTTTGGATAGAGGACCTCACTCAGATGCGTTGTGAGTTGATCGAGAATGGACGAGTATTGAGTATTCCTCCGAGGGTTGGGACGAGTTTTCGAGGTCGTGTTCGGCCAGATATCTTCTATAGAGTGATGAAGATACCGAGTTCATAACTTCGAGTCCGTGTGAGAGACTCCGGATTGACCGTGGCCGATAACAGTTGCAGTGCGCAGATAGCATGGCGTGACATCATAGTGGACGATGATACAGACGAGTGGAACCAGAGGTTCGTGCGAGACGCTGACGAGCTGTTGTTACTCCCCATCGAGATTAGAGATCTGATATGCATACAGAGGCGTTACGATGCGGCCAGTTCCCGAGGAAATGTTGTGCTAAAAACGCAGATGTCCAGAAAACGAGAACAGGTTATGTAAGAGTATCAGCCTCCGTACAGTTTGGCATAGGCGAGATCGGAAGTGACCTTGAGCAGGATTCCTTCCAGTACACTGCTGCGATGAGATTTGCACCCAGGATTAGATGTGTGATGTGTATTCAGAGGACCAGAGGCCGACGCCAGTGACGCGCTGCTTTACGAGTGGTCATGATGATTGACCGAGAGATGACCAGAGAAGTGCCAGAGCGGAATCGTTTCCATTAGCACACCCGACAGGGCCGACGAGCCGATGGATTGCGAGATTGGTAAATCCACAGAGAAGATAAGGACCCAGAGACAGAAGATGCCAGGCCGTGAGCAGGAGGCAAGCAGATGTTCTTGTTCTGCCGGTTTTAGACACACCGACATTTTTCAACATTATAGGAGGTGTACCTCAGTGTCATTTGTTGCGATTTGCGTTTGCGATCCGAGTATCACGCTTATATCGCTTGGATTTGAGTTTTGATGATTGAGTTTCATGATATTGTTTTCGTGCACCATGGCTGCACCTACTGGGTATTTACATTTTGTGTATAGTTATTGCACTTGAGATATATATTTTATACACCGTTGTGTTGATTTGCGATTTGTGCATATCTATTGCACTTGAGATTCAGTTTGTGCCTTGGCTGCACGTATTTATGATTTTGTGGAATTCATACGGTTGATTTGATTTTGTGCGTGTGGTACGCACTCGATTTGATTTTTTCACTCGGTATAGCCTATATGTGCTTGCAGTGCATTGATACGTGTTTTGTGCACGTAGTTGCAAGCGTTTACGATTTTATACACCCTGGTACACTCGGTGTTGCTTTTATACGCATTTGAGTTATGTATTCGTATTTCGTGCACTGGATGTACTGTATTCGTATTTCGTGCACTGGATGCACTGTATTCATATTTCGTGCACTGGATGCACTGTATTCGTATTTCGTGCACTGGATGCACCAGATTTGCGCTTCGTGCATTTGTGGCACTAGATTTTCATTTCGTGCGATTGTTGCACCAGATTTATATTTTTGTGCATTTGCTGCACCAGATTCGTATTTCATACATTAGTTGCACTAGATTTGCATTTCCTGCATTTGTTGCACCGGACGGGTATTTGTGCATTTGTCGCACTGGATTTATACTCCGTACCTTGGTTGCACCCGATTTATGTCTTTGAGCATTTGTGTAGCCAGATTTGTGTTTTCGTGCACGTTGGCACTTGCCGTTCGTTTTCGTGCATGCTACTGCACTATATGCTTTTACGGACCCGACACGCTTTGGTTGGATTTTTGCGCATATTAGGCACTTGATTTTGGATTTTCGTGCGCATCGGATGCACTTGAGTGAGGTTTTACTCGTTCATGTTGGATGCCTTTAATTTAGATTTCTTTCGTGCATGATGGATGCACTTGAATTGGATTTTCGCTCATGTTGGGCGTATGATATGAGATGTGGTTTTGTGCACACCGGATGCACTCAATTGGGATTTTCATTCGTGCATGTTAGTTGCACCGGATGCACTCTAGATGCACTTGATATTGTTGTCGTGCACACCCGTTGCACTGGACAGATATTTTCGTGCACATCCATTGCACTTAGTTTTGATTTTGTGCACATTCGTAGCACTTGTATTTGGATTTAATTTCCGTGTGCACCAGACGCACGTGATTATTGGATACGCCTTTCGAGGCTGATTTTGCTTTTGAGCCCTTTATTTTCATGATAGGCACTATATTATGAAGTAGCCAAACAGGACTGATCTGAGGACAGTACCTGAGTACTTTGCATGCATTAAGGGATTACCAAGAGGTTTTCAAAAGGAGCTATATAGTCTCGCTATTTCCTACATGTCCGTGAGCGACTCGAAAGTTTATAAAGGAAAACCTTTTGGGATATTTTGAAAAACGACGGAAAGTATATTTAGCAAAACATATATGGACACATATTATTATTTTACAAATGAGCGTCTGTCACTTAGGCCGTGAGTTACGCATTACACGGCGATTTAGGAAAGATTTTTTTCATGAGTTCTATTTAGTTCTTGAAAGTTTTCAAGGATGCGTACTATACATGTATTATAGTATTTGACTAGTGTGTATTAGATTTCAGTAGTGGATTTCTAGATCTGTATCTCTATTGTAACTCTGAGGATCTGTGTGCAAATCCGATGATTTGCGTGACGCTTGACGGAGTTTGATTTTGAGTTTTCTACTCGTTTTCATGCGCACTTGACGAGCTGTGTTGTTTCTGCATCTTCCGTGATTTCGGAGCCCCGTTGATTTGAGCTGATTATTAAAATGTTTTAGATTTTGGGGGTTTAAATTTAAATTCGGGGACCGAATTTATTTAAGGGGGGAAGATTGAAACATTTCAGAAAATATAAAATATTATTTTTGGAATTTAATATTAAAATAATATATTTCCCGAAAACTGACCGATTTGCGAAATTGGGGTTTTCGAAAATGGGTATAAATATATACCAATAACTCTGAAATAATTAAAAATTAAAATGATTTATTCATTTAAAAATATATTTATTGGACTTGGCATTTTTATAACTAATTATATGCAGGTTTAAAATTTTACCCGATTAGTGTACTGCTAATCGCGATTAAGCCAAATCCGTATTTCTACAGTTTTCAAAGCTAGTGCACCATGTCATGATGCATTTTTATTACATGTTGTTTTCTTGTATTATTTTGGGGTATTATATGGGTTGGTTTTAAAAGAAAGAGAAAAGGGTTAAGTTTAGAATGATTGGAGAGAGAAAAGGAGGGTGAGAAAAAGAGAGAGTGAGAGTAGGAGAGAGAGAGGGCAGCCATTCTTTCCCCCCCCCCATTATTTTTCTTCTCCTTCTTCTTCATCACTTCCCTCCACCCTCAACCCTAGATCCATCTCAAAATACTCCTCAAAACCTGTTCACACCATAATATTGCATTATTATATTCCCCATTCTTATTCGTTTTATAAATAAACAGGTGCTTTTGACGCATGTCTGCTACATATTACAGGTTACAGGTTCTTGGATCTAAAACAGTGAAAAAGATAAAAGACGATGGAAAAGTGAGACTACAACCAGCAAACAGAAGGATTTTGATAAAGCCGACACAAAGATCAGTACAAGGCAACGCAAGGTCCAAAATTACAAAGCGAACGGTTTAAAGTCCACTGCAATTGTTCACTGATGATCTGGAAGAAATATAGAAGCTATTTTAATAAAAGGACCAAAGAATAAAGAAGCCCAAAACCATCATAGCCACCACAGGAATTTTAAAGGCCCAATAACATCTTTTGGCCGTGGAACCGCGGCCAAACCAGGCATCGGGCCGCTGTTCCGCGGCCGTATGAAGCCCTTGTTGTTGAGAAATTTTATCAAAATTTGAAAAGGCTTTGAATGGGTCTACCTAGGGGTATTTGTGTAAATGTAAACATGCGGATCAATTGTAACCTAGGGTTTCCTATCCTCTATAAATAGGAACTCTAAATCATTGTATTAGTTATGCCTCTCTTATGCCTCTTTTTATGAATAAAATTCAGAATTCTTTTGGAGAGCATCGATGCCTCTTTTCATATCATCTATTCAGATCTGACAACCCTGTGTAAATGTTTGGAGAGAGCCATCTGTAAAGTAAGTAGGTAATTTCAATTCTTGCCCTAGGTAATTTTTCATTCTCTGCCCTAGATAAATATATTTAAATTCCGTAATGAGCGAGTAGTCTCCTCGCTTGTTAGGGTTAGCTTTGGGGAAGGCTTTTGAGAGATGAGATCTCTCATCCCTTTCTTCCCCATCATACCTTTTAATAGGACTCCATGCATACATGCACATACCGCTCCCTACGGCACCCTATCCCACGAGGTAGCGGTTATACCGTAGTATAAAGGCCTGGTTGTGATGGTTTTCCATGGAGGTTAGGGTAAGGATCAATAAAGGAAGGACAAGAACCTAGAAGAAGAAAACATCTTCCCGAATGGTTCTAATCCCTTTTATTGATAATTACCATAACTCCTCTTAGATCCTAATTTAGGTATAGAAAGCGTTGAGATTTATTTACATTTCCAAATCTACCCTAAACCTAACCCTAGCAAGATTTAGATCTAGATAATCTTAAAATAGATAGATTTAGTTTTTTGATTTAATAATCAATCCGACCACAATCGGAATTTACTCGTTTGAGCGACTAGGAAATTCACAACATCCCTGTGGACCGACCCGTACTCACCGGCTAGCTACCAAGCGACGTCGTTCTTGATTGCGGTTAATAGATAAGTTTTTGAGATCAAATCAAATGGCGCCGTTGCCGGGGATGGCGTGTTATTTCCTTTTTGCGATTTCGGGTTAATATAAATTAAAAAAATCTGAAAAATCTGAAAAATCACAAAAAAAAATATAAAAATATATCATCTGTTATTTTGGAAAGGGTATTCTTGTTTGAATTTTGCAGGATTTGCACACATATTTGGATCTGGAAAAATCCAGAAAGCGAAACAGAAAACTTCTAATCCGACCCAACAGAGGAGTATCCTAACAGAGCACAGAAGAAAACTTGGCATCTGATCCACCTACCTGACCGCGGAACCGCCGCATTAGGCCCATAGGACCGCGGAAACGCGGCACTGTAGTGACGTCGTCATCACAGATTTTTTTAGGGGAACTGTGCAGCCAAGTTGACCGCGGAACCGCGGTGGGAACCGTGCTTTGGCCGTGGATTGGCGGCGGCGTGTGACGACTTCTGTCCAAATTTTCTCTGTAAGTTTCCCTCTTCCTCCTCTGTAAATCTTGATATCTCTTCTAAAAAAAATTCTGCAGGATTCTTTGCGCCTTAAAAATCTTTTCCTTTCCAAATAACAAATCTTATGCAGGATTATTTGCGCCGCGCTAAAAATAAAAAAAGATTTGATTGCAAGTGATTTTCTGTTTTGCATATCTTTAAAACTGACTTTAAGGGGCTTTTGACCAATTCAGATTGGGTGGAGGTTTCATCACCCTTCCCAGGACCCCAGAAATCACATAAGGCATTTGCATTGACCATTCTTAATTAAAAAATACTAGACTCAGCCCTAAGGACTTCGAGCTCAATAGGACAGAGGACTAGTTATAGGCATCGACCGTTTATTCTAACCTGACTTTGCGGTGTCTAGGCAAGTGTGTCTAAGGCAAGTGGTTACTTAATTAGGACCGCTACTTGTAGCGGGGAGCCTGGCACTTACCTGGCCGCAATTAGCGGTGAAGAGGCCGTTTGAGGTCCTATTTCTAGCCCTTTGGAACTGTTAGGAGCTGTCTAGCTGACCTAGGTGACCCTGGATCTAGGCCTGATTGTGCATTTTTGGTTGATCGAAAGTGTGTCTTAGCTCTTTTCTCGAAAATCTTGTTGCAAACAGTTCTAAATAAAGAGAAAAAGGAAAAAGGAAAATTTTTTAAAAAAGACTTGCAACTTTTGTCGCTAAGAAATCCTTGCACCATCTACCTTATTTCTCTTCTCATCATGGGTACTCCACATCACAAATCTCTTGGCGAACTTTGGTATCCCGAACCTAACTTTGCTTCGTACGTCAATTGTTTCGGTCGATTTAAGGAAGATCCCTCCGTGCCCAAAATTTCTTTGAAAGATCAAATAGAAGAGACTAGGAGAAACAGTTCGACTTTGCAATCCATTTTGTATCAACCATCTCAACCTTCACCACCTTCGTACGTTGACACCACCTTTCTGAGTCCTGCTGTAACTCCTAAACCGATGTCCATTGCTGAGCATATTGCTCAATCTCGTAGCCGATCTTTCACTCCTCTCCACACATCTAGTTCTAGGGATCAACAAGTCCATTCACCTTTTTATCCAAATGTTGATCTTACTCCTGTCCAACCATCCAATTCCTACCAGTCCTACCCGCCTTTCCTACCTTCACTAGACATTGCTTCTCCACAGCCATTTGGGAGTTTCACGTATCCAAACAGTTTTGAATCTTTTACCGAAACCCCTTCACAACCCATGTCTAGTTTGGAACAGTCATTGGAGGCGTACATTGCATCAACAAACAAAATGATTAGGAATGTGGATGCGCCTATTGCCGCCCTTATGCAACCTAGTGAACCGGTAGCTAGTTTCCCGCTAGCTCCAAATTTTTCAATGTATGAGGAGGCGGTTAGACAGAGTGAGAATTTGAGAGGAGAGTTCTACACCTTTCCAAATCACACCTACCCAAACCCAATTGAATCCCACAACTCCGGTTTTCCATCGATTGTCCCAAATGCTTCATCAGTTGATAATAAAAATGAGTTGTGCGACTTTGTAGTGCTTGATTTGCCAGATTGTGAAGAGTCCCTTTCGAGTGAAACCACACCTAATCCTTTTGAATCTTACACCTCCACTCTAGAACCTGAATTGATAAATATCCATGCTTTTGATGAGGTGTTTGAAAAAATTGATTTTCACTTGATTGAGGATATAGATGCCGGGAATATTTTAGATGATGCACCCGTAAATTTGACTGAAATTTTATCTCCAATTCATCATCCCGAGTCATTAATTGTTTCTCCCTAACCTCATATGCGTCTTGATTTTGATAATAATGGCATGGATAAGCTAAATTTTGAGGAGAATTATGAGGATGGTATTGAGGAGAGTATTGAGGATAATATTGAGTATGAACCATTTTTGTTTGATGTGTCAGATTTTCCAATTCATCCTCCTGAACCTTTAACTGTTATACTTCCTAAATCACCCTCCCTCCTTTCCATCGTTCCGACCACGCAAAAGATCACGCTTGAAGACCGTGAGCTTGAAAAATTTCTTTTTGAATCTGACACAGTTCTCACAGACGATATCGATTACGAATGTTTCACCTTTACGGACGATGTTGAAAACTCACCTCCCGAGTTTGAGACCTTTACATTTTCAGATGAGTTAGTTGAACCATCAGACTCGGTTGCTTACAGTCATTTCGAACCATTGATGGAATCCTTCAAGTTCGAGACAGATTACTTAGGTGAGATTAAGACTATCCCTCAATCACTCCCTTTCGTCCGTCCTATCGTTCCGACCGTGCAAGAGACCGTTACGCTTTCATCTCCAATACCAAGTTCGACGTACCCATGCTTTCTTGCGAATCTTGAGGGATTTGACCCCATTTCACGACGAGTTGATAAATTAGCACAATCACTTTTAACACTTCGGTCATTACAAATTGCGCTAATTTACTCACTCGAGTTACACCCTTAAGATCGTACTCCACTTCTTTCTCTTTTCCGCCATTCTTCTCCTCCGCCGAGACCATATTCCACTCTTCTTCCCATTCGGTCTCGTGTGCTTCTCATTTCTTTTCTTTCCACCCCATTCTTTCACCAACCCTACCATTACCACGATAAGATTTTTGAATGGTTGGTGCTCACCTTTGACTTATGTAAGGCCTTGCTTAGTTTGGGGAGGACCTTGTTGTATATATGTATATATATTTTTTGTTTTCTCTTTCTAAAATATTTTTAAAAAATTCAAAACAATAAAAAATTCAATTTTTTTTTATAAATAAATAAACAGGGGAGTGCCGACATATTGACCCTCTTGGTGTGGCATGACAGTGAGGACACTGTCAAGTTTAAGTTTGGGGGTATTCTTGGTACGTTTTCTTCCTTCGCATTCATGTGTATATTTTTGCATTTGCATACTTATTTGAAAACCCATAAAAATTGAAAATTTTCAAAAATTATAAAAATTAATGTATTCAATTTTGGCCGTATTTGACTTTGTATGGTTCCTAGGCACACTAATGAGATCTCACAAGGTATCAACCATGCCAATTTCAAATTTTACAAGTGCCGAGAGACCCTAATACGGATCGTTAACTAGAGATTAGGCGAAAACTATAACTAGTAAACTGCTTTACTAATAAGTGAACGGAAATACAACCTTTGTAGATCCGGTCCTCCACCTTCATAGCTCCGTGATGAAGTCCCTCCGCTGTACCCATCGGATCCCGGACTCTCGCGGTGGTTTCATCGAAGAATTGATCGGGCTAGGTCATCGACTTCGATGCCGAAGATGATCTACGTCGAGGCAACACAAGATCAAACTCCAACTTCACCAAGCCATGAAACTTGTGAAGAAAACACCCTATACTACTTGGCAAGTGGTAGAGGATGAATAAATAGGAAGTGGGTTCACTTTAGAATTGGATTTCTCACTCTTTTTCTCATTTCACCATTGAAGCTAGCAAGCTTTTTGAAGCTCCATGAAGATGATGATGATGAAAGAATAAAAGGGATTAAGTTAAAAAGAAAATCCCATTCATTCTTATCATTTTCCAACCTTGGTTAAGTGTAGAGAATGAACTAAGGTTAGTTGAATGGTTAGGTTTAGGAGTTGAAGACAAAATGGTCACTTGGTCAAAGCTTCATGAAGCTTAGACAAGCTTCATGTTTTAAAGCAACCATTTTGTTTTTCTTTCTTTTATCTTTTAACCAAAAAGAAAAGATAAATAAATAAATGAAATGAAACCCTAACCATTCACTAAACATGGTTTAAGCCTTTACACAAATCCAAGTTTGCATGTATCATCAAACATGATACAAACAAGTGCACAAAACTATATCATATATACAATGTGCACATGCGAGCGAGAAAATCCATCTTAAGTGAACCGATACTAGTTAATGCAAAGTAATATATCAAATATATAATTATGCATTAAATCATTAAATCAACGCTTGATTTAATGATCCGGTCATACTGCATATAACCGACTAATATCAATAGTAACAACTTATCGAATCAACACTTGATCCGATAACCCGGCTATATCGCATATAACCGATAAATGTCACAAATCGCGAGAATCGAATACAGTATCACATACTGGTATCATTCTCGGTCCCGCACATATCTCATATGTGCTCCTATTTCGTTTCGCTTGAGCTAGGAAACCTCTGTGTAGGACTCTAAAGACTCGTCAATACGCCGGCAGCAGGTGATGATCATATCAAACACCCACAAGCCGCAAGCGGTCTGCCAAACGTAAAGGCCACCCGGGTATTGAGCGATCAGAAAATCGACGAGCAAGCCTGCTCACACTCCTGTGAATCCAACCAGTAACACTTACCGTACAGTCCGGTCTGTTCGTCTGATATGTCGCATATCTCGCTTAGGGGTGGTAAACGTCAGACCCCAATAGCTCGATAAGTCGTGTCGATATGAGGTCTATAACAGTTCGAGAAACTACAGGTAACACTTACCAGTAAATCTCAGCAACCCTGGCCAGGGATTTCCGGTTATAGCCAATCGAACACAGCGCAACATCAACTCCCTATACCGAGAGAGACGAATCCCCTCCTATCGCTCATTGCCTCCATGTGATTCAGGACTGTACCCAAAAACCACCGTTTTGCATGCCCTCTTAGACGTGGTAAGGTAGAAATCAAAGCACAGTGGGAATCACATAAGACTCTATGACGATCTCGGGTCAACAGACTACTCTGTACCAGTGTCACCAGAGAACTGCCATCTGACGTAAGGTATAATACCATCTGGGAGTTCTCGGCGAGTCCGTCCAGTGTACCCAGTCTCCACTGAGCACCCGTATATCATCTCTGATGTCAAACACCAATGGATATGGGATCATCCATCGCCCATCTGTATGGGTCGAGAAGGTATACGCTAGTCTACACTGGTATATCGATGCCCCGTCTCGATACACCCACGACTAGGGACCTTGAAGGATGCACTTATGGACTACCATGTCCCCACTAGTATGATCCGCATCATAGTCCAGGTAGTTAAGTATACATCCTAAGGGCTTTACCAACATGTAACAGAGAGACAATCAGTGTACACGTTAAGGTAAAGAGTAACCAGATAGCATACTATCATGTCGAGCAAGAAATTCCTCCCTATATATGTCCCAACATCCACTACAATATGCATCCTATGCACAGTAATGGCCTCTAGGGCATACGTATAACTAACAATCTCCCACTTGCACTAGGGCCATCTGTAGCAGTGGTTGTAGTATCTCATACTCAACCATCCCATAAAAGTCTCTCTCTGGGAATAAGCCTTCGTGAGTGGATCCGCCGTGTTATCCTCTGAGTCTGCTCTCCTAACCTCGATCACCCTGGAGATCAACTATCTCCATGATCAGGTGATGCTGCCTCAGAATACGTCTGGGTCACTGATGGGACCGGCGTTCCTTGGCATAAGCCACAAATCCATTGTCTCACAATGGTAGGAACGTAGTTCATCTCATGAACCAATATACACCCAGACTGCCTCTTTGGTAGTATCTTAAATAGCGATGTATCCAGTCTTTATCGTCTAGTATGCCACGGTATCTAGCTTGGAACTCTTCCAACATACCGTCCCTTTACTGAGGGTAAAGACAATGCCTGTGACTGACTTTCAGTCGTCTTTATCACCCTGGAATCCTTCCAGTGATTCTCCCCAGGATCAACTGATACCATCTTAGTACAACTAGTGAGTCTCCTAACATCCAATTAGATCTATCTCATAGATCCAAAATCCAGGATTTAGGAGGTATCACTTTGATCCTATATGGAGAATCATTGTGATAAGCGGAGATTGACCGAGCGTAGCGTAGGAAACTCCTTTCTTATCAAGAGTATGTCATCCACGTACTCTACGAGGATCGTCACCATACTCCCTACTACCTTTTTGTTTATACAAGGTTCATCTACCATTTTGATGATGTCAAACTCTTTGACTAACACATCAAAACAGACATTCCCACTCCGCGATGCCTGCTTTAACACATAAAGCATCTTGCAAACGTTTCCGCTACTCCCACTGTTTACGAAGCCCTCTTGCTGTATACTTATAGACTTTCTCTTCTAAATCGGTATTTAGAAAAGCAGTCATGACACTCAACCGCCAGATATCGTAGTTACGGTATGTAGCCGTGGCAAGTAGGATCTGGATGGACTTAAGCATAGGCACTGGAAAAGGTTTCATCATTATCCATACCTGGTCGATGACGAAAACCTTTAACAGGTCTAGCTTTGAAAGTCTCAACTTTTCCATGTACACCAAGTAATCTTCTCAAGATATACTTGCTCCTGATGGGGATTTAACCCTTCAGATAAAGCAACCAAAATCCATACTTTGTTGGTGTATAAGGATTCCATCTCAGATCACTAAGCATCCAACCATTCTTACAGAGTCCTACTCCTGATGAACAGCTCGAAAATAGTTGGGTCATCATCTCATGATGCAATGCTCGCTCCCACTGTCATAGAGAAACCGAAGTATCTCTCAGGTGGGTGAGGAACCCTACTAGATCGGCGGAGAGGCTGAGGTTTGTTGGAATCTACTGAATCCTTTGGTTCTACCAAATCATCTGTTATAGTTTGTATAGCTGGAACCTTTCCAGTTGTACATAACAGACCTTGCCTCGAGCTTGTCCGGATTATGCTTTTCAGACATAGGCTGGACAACCCCAAATCTTAACTAACTTAAGATACGGGCTCTTCCCTTTCCATATCACATATGAAGTGGTAGGCAACTGATTTGATTTGAACCCTTTTCAATAGGTATGCTGCTTCTCAAGTGCATAACTCCCATAAGGAAATAGGTAACTCAGTAGTACTCATCATAGAGCACACCTTATCATATAGGGTGTGATTGCTCCGCCCCGATACACCGTTGTGTTGTGGTGCATTCAGAGGAGTAACACTGAGAGAGAATCTCATTCTCCTTTAGAACAATCCAGGAATTCCTGTTGGAGATAGTGCCCTCAGAGTCAATTATTGGATCACAGGCACGTGATTGCAATGATTGAGGGGAGGACCTGTCCCAGTAGGACAGTCTTACTCGAGATGATAGTATGCTATCTGGTTTATCTTTATCATCGTGTACTGCTTTAGGTGACCTGACGAGTCGCTATTACACATTGATAAAGCCCCTAGGATTCTTGCTTGACTTCCAGCAGTATGAGGGCGATCATATAAGTGGGAGCTGGGGGTCTACAAGCACATCCTTAAAAGGTCCCTAGTCGTGGGAGATTCGAGACAGGGCATCGTTTCTCCAGAGTAGACTAGTGTATACAGTCGAGACCCCGACGAGGGGCGGTGGCCGGTCTCACAAGCCACTGGTGTCAGTTGGTTCACCTAAGATGTATACAGGTGCTCATTGGGTTATGAGTACACCGGACAGGACTCGCCGGGAACCTGCTAGTTGGGCATATACCAGACGTCAGATAGCAGTTCCCAGGTGACATGTGTACAGGTTAGTTCATCGACCTGGGATCGTCATTTGTCTCGTGTGAGTTCCCACTGTATTTTGATTACTACCCTACCACGGCTCAAAGGAGTCGTGCAAACAGGTTTTAGTTGGGTACAGTCCCGAGCCACATGGAGGCAGTGAGCGGATCTGCAGGGGTTCGTCTCTCCCGGTATTGGGGGTGAGGTCGTGCTGTGTCTAGGAGAGCCAGAACATTGAAAGTCCTTGGCCAAGGCAGGAGATTTGCTGGCAGGTATTCCAGTAGTATCTCAGGGTGTTCTGGGCTACACTCCGACACGACTTGTACCGCTTTTGGGGGTCTGACTTTTACCAACCCCCTAGGCCCGCCATGCGATACTCATAGACGAACGGACCGGACTGTACGGATATTGTCACTGACAGGCTCAGTAGGGTGTCAGGATGAGTTCGCTCATCGACGTCCCTTTTGGTCAATACCTGGTGGCCCGTCACGTATTGGCTTATACCTCTGACGTGCTAGTGGTTAAATCCACAGCCACAGTATTGACGAGTCTTTAGAGTCCACCACACAGACAGTTACTCAAGTTTCGGGCGAAACGCTGTAGAGGCCGTATGGAGATATGGCAGGGTTCGATCAGATACGTGCGGTATTGCACGGATCGTGATCGGACGGGTTTTTACTAGCCGGCTTTGGCTTAAGCCGGATTCTAGTATTTGATAGTGTAGTTTTGTCTCTTTGCATTTGTGTTCAGTGGGAATACAAATGCGGGCATGTATTTGCAGTAGTGGGGTTTTCCCGTATTTTATTACGGGATCAGTTTTCTGAAGTTGCCAGTTTGCATTCCGTTCCGGCCGGTTTTCCTTCATTCCTTCTCGGCCGGACTTTCTTGTTGGAGGGGGTTATTTGCAATTTGCAAATAACTCTTTTGTGGAGGGTTTTCTTGCATATGTTGCTTATGATGAGACTTGCTTCATGATGATATTCCTTTCTTATCCATTTGATGGCTTTTCACTTGATGGTTTGATTAGTGAAATGAGTTTGACCATTTTCCATTTGTTGATATATTCTTTCTTTCTTGCATTTTTCTCTCTCCAATCTCATTCTTGAGATGGGAGGGGCCGGCCACTATTCAAGGGAGAAGAGGGAAAATGTTTCATATCATTTGGATGCTACCAAAATTCAAAAGCACATTCTT
Source organism: Agapanthus africanus (assembly GCA_030015575.1). Classification (NCBI taxonomy): domain Eukaryota; kingdom Viridiplantae; phylum Streptophyta; class Magnoliopsida; order Asparagales; family Amaryllidaceae; genus Agapanthus; species Agapanthus africanus. Next base: position 120,800,296 of record CM057343.1, read on the forward strand.
CTTTAGTTGCTTTCTTCTCCTCCTCAAATCCCTCCATCAAGGCAACTTCCATAAACCCTAAAGAGACAAGCTTCTACACTATTTCTATAGCAAGCCTTGGACGCGTCGGCTAGCCAACTTCGCGCCCGAGTTGCCTCGGTCAAGAGGCGGGAGCCCGTAAAAGATTCCGGCTACGTGGTGCCCTTTCCGACGAGCGAGGAGGTGACGGAGATTCCGCGGGAGATCGGAGTGGAGACGAAGACCGAAGGACACGGATCGCTTGGTATAGCATCTCTACTCTTTTCTTTTTGCTAGCTAGCTAGGTTAATGGCCCGATCCGGGTGAAAAGTCCGCGGCGGTGCCGTTTTGCAAAGTTCGCAAAGTTTTTGTTTTCCGCGTTTCCGGCGTCGGGTTGACGGCCGGGGCGCCCCCGCGGGCTTACAATGGTATCAGAGCCACGCCGTTAACCTTCCCTAGCTTGCTCTAGCGCGTTTAGAACCCGATCGAACAAAATCCCCAAAAACCGTATTTTTGTGCACATATGTTCTCTGTTAAAATTTTTTGAGCTCCTAAAATTTTTCTGGTGATTGCAGAGACATGTACAATAAATTATAAGAATTCTGGGAAAATACGATCCACTGATTCCTCACTTCGACCGCGGAAGCGCGGCCAAACCCCTGGTTTGGCCGCGCTTGCGCGGCGGAAAGGAGGAATCGTGGCACCATATTTTCCCAGTAAGCTTATGAGTAGGAAATAGGGTATTTGGGACATTTTCTTTGGGCCCAGATTTTCTGTAAGTGCTACAGTAGTGTGTGGGGCCCACTTTGATAAATTTGTTCGATCGGATATTTTAAACATGCTAGTTCACAGTATTTACTTTATATCTGCGACCGTGAATGTCATTCGATCGGTAAATCCCGTCTAACTGCTATAGCCCGGTTAGACGGATTTGCGAACGTGACTTTCACGTTGATGTTCTGTGATTGTACTGTGTTGTTGCGGATCGGTCGTGGGGGATAGCCTGGTTGCAGTGGTAGTACAGTTTTGTTGTATTATGTACATTTGATATTGCGGGGCGAGCGTCCGACATGTGGACTGCCGTCACTGCCTGTTTGTATTATTATTTTGGGGCACGACCTGGTTGCGGTCGATGTACCCGTTGTATGTATATTTTACTTTCTGTACTAGGATTACCCCGCGGAGGGGTGCACAGATAGCCGGATTCTGGAGGGCAACAAGCCCGCATCTCATGGCGTTGAGACGGAGGGGGCTTCACTCTAGGATTGGCGGGCTATTCGCCGCACTCGTAGGGGGTATAGGGTTGACCCAGGAGGGGTGCCCAAGTTACCGGATTCCGTGAAGTGCTGGGTGGTCCATTCACGTTGCTGAAAGGGGCTGCCTCGCTTCAGGTTTTGGCGGGTGACTTGCCGCGCCCGTAGGGGTCTAGGATTTTCATTGCACAGGCTATCCACACGACCAGGGGAACGTCGGGTTTCAGTAGCGGCTCTGTGAAATCCGGGGATCCCAGATATCTGTATTGATCTGTATTGCTGTACTTTTCTGTGCTGTTGCATTTTTATCACGCCTTGAGCGAAAATTATATATTATATATATATTAGTAGATGTTGTATATGTTTTTCATCCGCGCTAGTCCAGTCCCCGCTCTGTCGTTAGTAAGCTAACCTAACGGGTGATGACGGGACCCAGTGGCGAATGCGGATGGCATATACGTACGTCAGTATATTTTCGTTCTTTGTGGTGTGATCAATTGATGGGACTGCGTTGATTCGGATCAATGCAAGTTAAACAAACCTAATCTGATGTTGTTGGAACACTTTTTCAAAAAGCTGTTATTGCAAGGGCGTTCTCTTTTGTTTTGCACAGAGGTATTCATTTGGAATATCCTGCTCCTCAGTCGACGAGGCAAGGGCCGAGATCCCTTCACCGGGAGTGACCCCTTGGACAAAAGTTTACGTCAGGGCATTAACTTCACTATAGCCGATTGCTTTTGCTTTGCACCGTGGTATTCAGTTGGAATATCCTGCACCTCATTCTACGGGGAAAGAGCCGAGATCCCTTCACCGGGAGTGACCTCTTTAGCAAAAGTTGTCGTCACTATATTTTTTTAAAGCTATCCGTTCCTTCAACGATATCAAGTTCATTACGTTAAAGGTTTTCGCCAGAAACCATTCGTAGCCCTCCGTCGTTTCATATGGATGGTCAGTAGTATTCAAGCTGTGTATGTTGGCCAAAGTCAAGGCACAGTGTTTGGTAGCTGTTGGGTATTCATATGCAGCATAGATAGATGCGTTGGTTTGGGACAGTCGTACTGCCATTTTGGCCAAAGTCAAGGGTATGTACGGGTGGGTTCAAATTAACCAGGAAAATGACGGGTAGAACTTGACATGTGACTTATGATATGTTGGCCAAAGTCAAGGTCATAAGAGCATGGGGCAGAAATCCACATCGGGAGTTTCAAAAGTACTGAAACTTGCCAGATATGCGCATACCTTCTGGAGTGTGATAACGTGAGCGGATTCCGTCACGTTATCATGCGATGAGAGTTGGATCCCGATTCCCACTGATGAGTTGGTTTACTCCTCGGGTGATCCCGGCTAATTCTTCTTTCAGGTTTGGGGAAGAATTTGACGTTACAGTGGGAGGTTTCCAGATTAGATAAATTGGTAACCATTCTGATCTAGGTTAGAGTGCACGCTGAGTGTTTCTTTTCTCTCTCTCTCTGGTAGCGACCATTGACCCGACCCTAGACTATGACTCAGTGACCAAAGTTGACCGAACCTTCTTAACACTGGCTTTTGGATTGTCAGAGTTGCAAACCTCTTTGCCACTCCTACTTTTACCCTTTTCTCCGGGACACCCCGTATTACTACGAACGTCCACTTCCATTGGACAAAACCATCGTATGGTTATATACGAACTCAAAGGACTTCGAGGATGGTTTCCGGTTCGGGAGAAAACGAATAGGACTATTCAGTTGTCTTTACCTTTTACCTTCTCTCAGGTTGCGAGTACTCCTTGGTTTAGGAGATAGTACACCTATTACGCAAATTGGATAGTCTTCTTCCAAACCCTAGGCTGGTGCCGAACGGTGGGGAATGAAGAAAGCCAATTAGCCTAAACGGTGTACAGAAGGTATTAAGTTCAGACAAAGCAAGGGATTAGTAAGAGGGCAAAGTAAATTGCGACTGCTATTCACGACCAAACCATGTACTTCTTTGTCAATCCTAAATCACCTATGAATTAAGTACATTCGGTTGTCTTTTATCCTCACCTTCTCTCGCATTGCGAGTGCTCCTCGGATTAGGACAGTACACCCATTATGCTTTTTGGATAGTCTTCTTCCAAACCATAGGCTGGTGCCGAACGGTAGGGAAGGAAGAAAACCATTTGGCCTAAAGGGGTGTACAGAAGGTAATGACTAAAGACATATAAAGGGATTTGGAAAGGTGGCAAAGAATTATACAGTTATAGTTGTGAATCTGGATAATGGAAGAGGCATTACTAAGAATACCAGGATACCCCATCGAAACATTTCAATGTTTCAGTTTCACTGTGTACAGTTAAAAGAAAACTGATTTCCCAATTAGACACTTGCTCCAGGGTATGTATTTACCAGGTATGGTTCTCACATCTGTATGGTTTTACAGATGATGAGTGGGAGTAAGTTATTGGGAATTAGGTGATCATCCTCATTATATCGGGATTCGTTGTAATTGGTGATATTTGAGGAAGTCACCTGGGTTGTTTGCCGGTCGGCAAATATTTGGTTTTGAATATCCGTTGTTGTGCACCAATTTCAAATTGATATATCTGTACGTCTATTTTTATAGAGTGAGACATACCTTTTTGAAATTATGTCTATGACATTTACCTATACCAGTGGATGGTTAGGTAAGGAGCATTGAACAACGGTGTAATTCTTCTTAACCATAAGTACAGTTTTCAACCTACGACACACAGTGAATAAGTCACCAGACTCAGGGGACTTATACAGAGTATTGTATATTGTCCAGTGTCCATTAGGACAGAGGGGTAGGTACTCGTACTATATTCGGTTTACTTATGACTTCTCTAGTTCTTAGACAAGTGTTTCGTAGAAACACAAGGTCCAAGTTTTGAGAAGTTATGGGTATATGAATAAAGTAGAGAACCAGGTATTACAAGTATCGGGATTCTTCAAGGTGATCGAGGATGTAGATACTTGTGAATAGTATTCAGTTGATAGTAATGATTAAGAGAACTTGCTTCTCTTTCAGGTTACTCATAATTGGAAGCATTCCTAAGTTGAGTAACGCTGATCGGCCTCCTTCCATTATGTTGACATGCACTGGAGACAGCTGCATGATTTGAATCTGGTTCAATTAAATCAGTGCCTCTGTTTCTTGGATATAGAACAGTTCATATCTTGACATTGTTAAGATACGGGGAGTTGTCCGGCTTATGCTTAAAACCAGACTCCGGATAACTCAAGGCACGTTTCAGTAGTGGCTGTTTGTGGGTTGACCCGGGCTATGACGAGGGTTGACTTTCTACCATCTGAAAGATCAATAGTGATATTGTTCTTGACTCGCCACATTTTTTAAAGAAATGGATTTTTCAGAAAACAGTAGTGGGAGTATGGTAGGACTGGAAGTAATTCCAGAACCACAAACGATTACTGAAGATTTGATAAAGAACCTAAAGGTTCAATCTGGTTTGACATTCCATTGGCCACTCCGCAGATATGGTGGGTAAGCTCAGGCACCCGAGAGGTACTTCGGTATGCTCAAGGACGGTGGCAGGGAGGTTCTTGTTTACCCACACTTGCCATTGCTGTTGTTCCAGGCTGCGAGACCCGGCGGGAGGATGAGTATAGCGTCGTTCTAAACTGGCTTTAGAAGTGCACGTCTATATGACTCTGCCAGAGGGTTGTCGTAGTCAGTGGGAGCAGCGGAAGCATTGGTGAATATCAGGCTTATGTCTATTTATAGACTAAAGCAGATATTATGGAGATAGATCATCTATTTCTGATGTGACAGTCATAGGTTTGACTTCATCAGAATAGGAGATGGATCTGTTGAGAAGGTAGTAGGGTGTGATGTCCTGGTATTTGATGACATACACAGAATAGGAAGTGATATTCCTATACTACGATCGGTTATACTTTGGTCGTCACGCGGTGGTTTCTCCACATAGGACTTGGATATAATATCAGACATTCTGGTTACTAGATCTATGGTTTTAGATCTAGATTTGGGTGGTTTCCCAATCTGGGTACTTTGACCGCATTCTATGAGTATTTAGAATGGACGACTCCTGGCACGGTAGTGTACCTGCAGGTAATGGAGTCACCCTCTCTAAAGGTGTCTTACAGACTAAAGGGGAGAGGGACACGCATGATTGACAGATCACTTGCTTAGGCAATTGAGTCAATCATGAGATGTCAAGTACCACACCAGATGTTGTTCTTGCAGTAGGTGCAATAAGTTGATATTGATCCAATCCTGGAGAAACAGTCGGAAGCAGTTTTAGAACATAAGTGAATGTTCTAGGGATATGATAACGGCAGCCTCCTTTAGGAGACGGTTATCATTCCAGGCTTCCAAGGTGACCTGGATGGCAGAGTGGCTGTCAGAGTTATAGTTTTTCCCTCTGACGAGGGGCAGTATTTTGGACAGGTGGTCCAGGTGGAAACTGAGGGAAGGCATGGCGCAGGACACTGATTAAGTTCAGTTGTCGATACAGTCTAAGAAGTTTGGATTTGGAGTTCACTTATGAGCTAGGTCCCATCAGACATCCAAACATTCTAAGACAGGTATTGCTCGTTTTCGGGAGATAGCTTTCTCCGCGAACTTGAGATTTAGAGAGACATAGAAAGAAACATCAAAGCGGATCCACTCACTGAGGCTATTCCTCGAACGCAATAGTTTCGCAAACGGGCTTTGTGAGACTGACTAGTAGAGGAGTTGGGTGTTCGGTATCACACGGGCTGTGAGTATGCGACATCGCAATAATTAGCCTCGAGTGCAAGTGGGAGATTGTTGGAGATAGTGCCCTCAGAGTCAATTATTGGATCACAGGCACGTGATTGCAATGATTGAGGGGAGGACCTGTCCCAGTAGGACAGTCTTACTCGAGATGATAGTATGCTATCTGGTTTATCTTTATCATCGTGTACTGCTTTAGGTGACCTGACGAGTCGCTATTACACATTGATAAAGCCCCTAGGATTCTTGCTTGACTTCCAGCAGTATGAGGGCGATCATATAAGTGGGAGCTGGGGGTCTACAAGCACATCCTTAAAAGGTACCTAGTCGTGGGAGATTCGAGACAGGGCATCGTTTCTCCAGAGTAGACTAGTGTATACAGTCGAGACCCCGACGAGGGGCGGTGGCCGGTCTCACAAGCCACTGGTGTCAGTTGGTTCACCTAAGATGTATACAGGTGCTCATTGGGTTATGAGTACACCGGACAGGACTCGCCGGGAACCTGCTAGTTGGGCATATACCAGACGTCAGATAGCAGTTCCCAGGTGACATGTGTACAGGTTAGTTCATCGACCTGGGATCGTCATTTGTCTCGTGTGAGTTCCCACTGTATTTTGATTACTACCCTACCACGGCTCAAAGGAGTCGTGCAAACAGGTTTTAGTTGGGTACAGTCCCGAGCCACATGGAGGCAGTGAGCGGATCTGCAGGGGTTCGTCTCTCCCGGTATTGGGGGTGAGGTCGTGCTGTGTCTAGGAGAGCCAGAACATGAAAAGTCCTTGGCCAAGGCAGGAGATTTGCTGGCAGGTATTCCAGTAGTATCTCAGGGTGTTCTGGGCTACACTCCGACACGACTTGTACCGCTTTTGGGGGTCTGACTTTTACCAACCCCCTAGGCCCGCCATGCGATACTCATAGACGAACGGACCGGACTGTACGGATATTGTCACTGACAGGCTCAGTAGGGTGTCAGGATGAGTTCGCTCATCGACGTCCCTTTTGGTCAATACCTGGTGGCCCGTCACGTATTGGCTTATACCTCTGACGTGCTAGTGGTTAAATCCACAGCCACAGTATTGACGAGTCTTTAGAGTCCACCACACAGACAGTTACTCAAGTTTCGGGCGAAACGCTGTAGAGGCCGTATGGAGATATGGCAGGGTTCGATCAGATACGTGCGGTATTGCACGGATCGTGATCGGACGGGTTTTTACTAGCCGGCTTTGGCTTAAGCCGGATTCTAGTATTTGATAGTGTAGTTTTGTCTCTTTGCATTTGTGTTCAGTGGGAATACAAATGCGGGCATGTATTTGCAGTAGTGGGGTTTTCCCGTATTTTATTACGGGATCAGTTTTCTGAAGTTGCCAGTTTGCATTCCGTTCCGGCCGGTTTTCCTTCATTCCTTCTCGGCCGGACTTTCTTGTTGGAGGGGGTTATTTGCAATTTGCAAATAACTCTTTTGTGGAGGGTTTTCTTGCATATGTTGCTTATGATGAGACTTGCTTCATGATGATATTCCTTTCTTATCCATTTGATGGCTTTTCACTTGATGGTTTGATTAGTGAAATGAGTTTGACCATTTTCCATTTGTTGATATATTCTTTCTTTCTTGCATTTTTCTCTCTCCAATCTCATTCTTGAGATGGGAGGGGCCGGCCACTATTCAAGGGAGAAGAGGGAAAATGTTTCATATCATTTGGATGCTACCAAAATTCAAAAGCACATTCTTCTTTAGTTGCTTTCTTCTCCTCCTCAAATCCCTCCATCAAGGCAACTTCCATAAACCCTAAAGAGACAAGCTTCTACACTATTTCTATAGCAAGCCTTGGACGCGTCGGCTAGCCAACTTCGCGCCCGAGTTGCCTCGGTCAAGAGGCGGGAGCCCGTAAAAGATTCCGGCTACGTGGTGCCCTTTCCGACGAGCGAGGAGGTGACGGAGATTCCGCGGGAGATCGGAGTGGAGACGAAGACCGAAGGACACGGATCGCTTGGTATAGCATCTCTACTCTTTTCTTTTTGCTAGCTAGCTAGGTTAATGGCCCGATCCGGGTGAAAAGTCTGCGGCGGTGCCGTTTTGCAAAGTTCGCAAAGTTTTTGTTTTCCGCGTTTCCGGCGTCGGGTCGACGGCCGGGGCGCCCCCGCGGGCTTACAATTCCATGCACAAGTATTCTCCTCCCTGATCGCATCAAAGGACATAATACTTATATCCTCTTTGGTTTTCTACTTCTAACTTATATTCTGTGAATATCTCAAAAGGTTCGGACTTGTGTTTCAACAGGAACATATGTCTGAATCTTGAGAGATCGTCAGAGAATGTAATGAAGTACAAAGAAGCGGTCCTGGCATGTGTAGACAGGGGACCTTACATACATCATCATGTATCAGTCCCAAGAGTTTACTAACTCTTTCTCTGCTTCCAGTAAACAGAGCTATGGTCATTTTATCTTTGTGACATGACTGGCAAGTTTCATAAGATGTAAATTCAAACTGATTTAAATATGTATCTAAATGTAACCTGAGCTAATCAGGTCGCATTGATATGACCTAGTCTACAATACCTCAAGAAGGATCCGTTCATTTCTGAACTCTTCCTCTTGTGTGTGTTCTGTATACTAAAAACTGTAGTTTGATTTAGAACATCAATGCTTTTAGATAACGTGCCTGAACCGATCAACTTTTGATATAGGAAATGTTCAAAACATTATCCAACAATACAAAATTTTATCGTTTCTTTACTAATAAAGAGACAGATATGATTTTGTATATCAGATTCGGTATCTAATAGCATTTGTTCAGAATCAATGTACTCAGGTAATACAGGGTGACAGTGACCAACAGACCTGGCTGCAACACTTGCCCCTTTTTCTGCCTCATGAAACTTATCACCCGTTCTCAGTTCTCTACCTATCTGTAGCCCTATGTAACAGATTACATATCTGGGATCCTGATCCGGTATCAAATACCCAGAACGCAGAGGATACTGAGAAACAGTTCTTTGTAACGAACACACCCGAAGATGATGCATCAACATGCACTTTCTTCGTTTGGGCGGCACGGGAAATCTGGTATTCCCTAATTCTTGCTCTGTCTTATAACAATTATAAGTTGGAGCGGGACCAACGTTCCCCAGCTCAGTATAACAAGCGGGTTCGGTCAATATTCCGTATTATTATCTTGATTAAAGCGTGATATGGTCGCTACCTGGAGAGAGAGAGAGAAGAAAACACTCAGCGTGCGCTCTTGCAAGAATAGATTGGTTATTATTTTATCTAATCAGGATGGCTCCCACTGTTTTTATCAAATCTTCCTTCAAACCCTAAAAGGAAAGACTAGCCGGGATTAATTACACACTACAAGTTCGCCAATCTTTCAGCCAGGCCAGTGTCGGTACTTTGAGGGAGGTCCCCCGTGCTTTCGCACGAACCTAATTACAGTAAACCTCGTTTTCCCAGAGGCGTAACCCCGTTGACACCTTTCTAGACACCTACTTGATCGGCTAGTTGCAATGTGTAAAACTTTCCCAGGAGTAACACTTACTCGCAGCGGGTATCGGGATCCAACTAACTCATAGAAGGTATGCAATCTCATTGCAAATTTCAACACTTGAAATTCCCGATAATATTTTGCCCCTAACCTCCTATGACCTTGACAAGGACCAACAAACCATAGGAAGCTAGTCAAGTTCAAACCGTCATTTCTTGATTGAATTAAACCCACCCGCACGACCCTTGACAAAGGCCAACAAGGTCGCACGACTACCCTAACCCAATCTGCATCATATGCATAAGCAGATAAGCACCAGTCAGCTACCGCACACTACGCCTTGACAAAGGCCAACAAACGCAGCACGAATACTAACTACTACTTATCTGAAATGACGGAGGGCTACGACAGGTTTTTCAGAAAACCTATTGCGTAATGAACTTGATATCGTTGTAGAATCAAATGATTTTAAAATGGAGTGTTTTTTAGGCTTTTCTAGTTTTGCTAAAGGGGTCACTCCCGATGAAGGGATCGTTGGCCCTTTCCTCATCGAATAAGGTGCAGGATATATCAAATATACCGCTGTGCAAAGAAAAAACTATAGAAGTGATCAAAAGACAAACCGAGGGGTGTAGCATCTGCCAGTTATTGCTAAAGGAGTCACTCCCGGTGAAAGGATCTCGGTCCTTTCCTTATCGAATAAGGTGCAGGATATATCACATATACCGCTGTGCAAAGCAAGAACTGTAGCTACCTGTTTTTAATTTTGAAATTCGATTCTACAACATCTTAGGTTTCTTTTACTTTCATTAATCATATTAATGAAGTCCCATCATTTAAGCACCTAAACACCACAGATAAATACGACGTATATTTATGCCATCCGCATTCGCCTCGATGTCCCCTCGTACACCGTTAGGTTAGGTAACTAACGGCAGAGCGGGGCAGGGCTAGCGCGGATGTAAAACATAAGTAACGTCTATATAATATATCATATATACTATATACAGTATTTATCACAGAACATCAGATGATCACATCACAGATATCGCAGCAGAAGAAACATATGAAACATTGGATATACTAGGACGTCCGTGTTTTCAATACGAGCCAGTATAAAACACGGATTCCACGGTCGCGATGAATAGCCAAACCCACACCCGTAGACCCCTACGAGAGCGGCAAGCAACCCTACCAATTCTGGAGTTAGGAGACCCGGACTCGACTCCTCGAGTTGGTCTCCCACTGGACTCCAGAACCCGGTTACTTGTGCTCCCCTCCTTGGGTCTATCCTAGTGCGGAAAAGTAAATAATATACAAAAGGTGACATCTTCCGCAACCTGGAAGTGCCCCAATAAAAGAATATTACATACAATTTTTTACACGAATGAAAATGAAAAACACTCATCTCACATAAAAAAACCCCGGCTATTTAAACACGACGATCCAATATAACATATCCAGCAACACATAACATCACATGTCATCACCGTAAGTAAATATGCGCATCCCAATTGTCGTTGACATATAGCAACGAAACCGGCGATATCACATATTACACTTACGATCACAGAAAAGAAAGTGTAAAACTACAACAGTTGGAATCCGCAACCTCCATAGACATCGCATGCCTAATCAAATGAATTCCTTAGACATCGCATTCCTAACAATTATAAACCCCGCATTTTAGTCTCATTATCGAAAACTCTTTTCAATATCAAGTCGGGTAATTCAACAAGATTCCCGACATCCTGATCGAATGCTCGTCGCAAACTTTAGTAGGCGGCCGCACCCCCGACGCCGTCGACGAAGTGCACCAAGGCTGAACACCGCTGCCGCGAGCTCCCGAACGGATGCTTTCGGCGACGGGGTTCTCCTACAGTCACTTGGTCGGGGGTATGGGGTGTAGCTGTCTATTAAGTTTACCCGGCGAGTATCCGCGTACGCTACGTGATTGCGACGGACTTTTGATCACATCAAAATTCTGTGGCAACCGATCAAGTGAGACTAAACTGCTGTGTTTATAACATTCATTCAGTTATCTCATAACTACTTATGAATTCCAATTATTGTATCCCATTCCAGATAAATAGAAAATGTTAAACTTTCCGATCGAACATTCAAACACCCACGTTTTCCCGATACAGATCAACACATGAAATAAGTTTAAAAACATTCACTTCATGCCTCAGTACCAACGGTCCAGCCGTAGAAGGGTCAAGCCAACGCCTCACATGTGGCACACCGTACTGCCCCAAACCCTAAGGTTCAAAGGGCGGTTCAAGACGGTCACATAATCGAGTTAAGGTTTGTTGTCTTCTAGAGAGACCATCGCGTTACTTGCACTACTTAGAACGTCATTAAACTACGGAAAAATCCAACACTTGGAATTTTCTCAGCAGGGGAAAAAGTGGGTATTTATATCCGGTCGAACTTTTTAACATATTCTAAAATTACCCGGAAAAACACATAGACAAAGTTTGATAATCCGATCGAATTTACGAACTCCCAATACAACCCAGAAAACTCAACTCTTGAGTGCATATTAAAAATTCCCAGAAAATACAGCACCAAAATATAAGAATTACTGTGCAAAAATAAATGGGAGAAGAGACAAAATGGCCGCGGAACCGCCGCATTAGCCATGCTAATGCCGCGGTTCCGCCGCACTTTGATGGAATTACGACCTCGTTTTTCACAGTAATTCTTATAAATCCCTGCTTATTTTTCTGCATATTTTTAATATAGAAAAATCCACATTTTCAAAAATTGTCCAGAGAGCAATTTGAGTTAGGGTTTCGATGTTCGTTCGGATTTCAAACGTCGTCTACACTTCGCCTAAGGCTCTAGCTAGTCTCTGATACCACTGTAGGGTTCCTAGGCACACTAATGAGGTCTCACAAGGCATCAACCATGCCAATTTCAAATTTTACAAGTGCCGAGAGACCCTAATACGGATCGTTAACTAGAGATTAGGCGAAAACAATAACTAGTAAACTGCTTTACTAATAAGTGAACGGAAATACAACCTTTGTAGATCTGGTCCTCCACCTCTATAGCTCCGTGATGAAGTCCCTCCGCTGTACCCATCGGATCCCGGACTCTCGTGGTGGTTTCATCGAAGAATTGATCGGGCTAGGTCGTCGGCTTCGATGCCGAAGATGATCTACGTCGAGGCAACACAAGATCAAGCTCCAACTTCACCAAGCCATGAAACTTGTGAAGAAAACACCCTATACTACTTGGCAAGTGGTAGAGGATGAAGAAATAGGAAGTGGGTTCACTTTAGAATTGGATTTCTCACTCTTTTTCTCATTTCACCATTGAAGCTAGCAAGCTTTTTGAAGCTCCATAAAGATGATGATGATGAAAGAATAAAAGGGATTAAGTTAAAAAGAAAATCCCATTCATTCTTATCATTTTTCCAACCTTGGTTAAGTGTAGAGAATGAACTAAGGTTAGTTGAATGGTTAGGTTTAGGAGTTGAAGACAAAATGGTCACTTGGTCAAAGCTTCATGAAGCTTCAACAAGCTTCATGTTTTAAAGCAACCATTTTGTTTTCCTTTCTTTTATCTTTTAACCAAAAAGAAAAGATAAATAAATAAATGATATGAAACCTTAACCATTCACTAAACATGGTTTAATTCTTTACACAAATCCAAGTTTTCATGTATCATCAAACATGATACAAACAAGTGCACAAAACTATATCATATATACAATGTGCACATGCGAGCGAGAAAATCCATCTTAAGTGAACCGATACTAGTTAATGCAAAGTAATATATCAAATATATAATTATGCATTAAATCATTAAATCAACGCTTGATTTAATGATCCAGTCATACTTCATATAACCGACAAATATCAATAGTAACAACTTATCGAATCAACACTTGATCCGATAACCCGGCTATATCGCATATAACCGATCAATGTCACAAATCGCGAGAATCGAATACAGTATCACATACTGGTATCATTCTCGGTCCCGCACATATCTCATATGCGCTCCTATTTCGTTTCGCTTGAGCCAGGAAACCTCTGTGTAGGACTCTAAAGACTCGTCAATAAGCCGGCAGCAGGTGATGATCATATCAAACACCCACAAGCCGCAAGCGGTCTGTCAAACGTAACGGCCACCCGGGTATTGAGAGATCAGAAGATCGACGAGCAAGTCCGCTCACACTCCTGTGAATCCAACCAGTAACACTTACCGTACAGTCCGGTCTGTTCGTCTGATATGTCGCATATCTCGCCTAGGGGCGGTAAACGTCAGACCCCAATAGCTCGATAAGTCGTGTTGATATGAGGTCTATAACAGTTCGAGAAACTACAGGTAACACTTACCAGTAAATCTCAGCAACCCTGGCCAGGGATTTCCGGTTATAGCCAATCGAACACAGCGCAACATCAACTCCCTATACCGGGAGAGACGAATCCCCTCCTATCGCTCATTGCCTCCATGTGATTCGGGGCTGTACCCAAAAACCACTGTTTTGCATGCCCTCTTGGACGTGGTAAGGTGGAAATCAAAGCACAGTGGGAATCACACAAGACTCTATGATGATCTCGGGTCAACAGACTACTCTATACCAGTGTCACCAGAGAACTGCCATCTGACATAAGGTATAATACCATCTGGGAGTTCTCGGCGAGTCCGTCCAGTGTACCCAGTCTCCACTGAGCACCCGTATATCATCTCTGATGTCAAACACCAATAGATATGGGATCATCTTTCGCCCATCTGTATGGGTCGAGAAGGTATACGCTAGTCTACACTGGTATATCGATGCCCCGTCTCGATACACCCACGACTAGGGACCTTGAAGGATGCACTTATGGACTACCATGTCCCCACTAGTATGATCCGCATCATAGTCCAGGTAGTTAAGTATACATCCTAAGGGCTTTACCAACATGTAACAGAGAGACAATCAGTGTACACGTTAAGGTAAAGAGTAACCAGATAGCATACTATCATGTCGAGCAAGAAATTCCTCCCTATATATGTCCCAGCATCCACTACAATATACATCCTATGCACAGTAATGGCCTCTAGGGCATACGTATAACTAACAGACTTGAGTTTGACAAATAGGTCAACTAGCTAGGGACAACTAGATCTTAGACTTAGTAAATTAAAAACCCTAAAATTAACCTTTCTTAGAGTTCAACGGTAGAAAGTATATGTCTTTATAGTTTATTTAGAAATAGGCAAAATTTGAGTTCACTTTTTGGGCTAAGTCGAAACAAGGGAAGAGTATTGATGTTTTTATTAGAGTATAAGTTTGAAAAATAATTCCTAGCTCTAGTCTAAATTCTGAAAATGTATACCCTACAAATTGCACAATCACGCACCTTGAAACTTGGAATAGTAGAGGAGACCTTGAAATGCTCTTGTCTAAAGTCCTTAGTACTAAGAAAATAAAAGAAAAAAATACAAGTGTGAATAAAAAAAAATGAACACTGGTTTTTGTGATTACTTGAGGCTGCAAAAAAAAATAGAAAAATATTTAGCGAGGGTGCTTCATCACCTAGTGCCTTAGACCAACTGGTTTGGGAGTCACTGCTAAAAGCCTAGGATGTTGCAAGACTAGGAATTATGCTTTAAGGTACAAACGCATTTTGTAATCGGTCGTTGGTACCTCAAGAAGTATTAACGGTCGCATAAAGGATGTGTAAGAAAAATTCATTTAAAAATTCACCGATTAAGATGTGCTTTGGACAACGGACAAGAGTATGATTGCTTGATTTGAATTTCCAAGTGTAGGGGTGATATATATACACACACGTAGGGGTATGTGATTGGTGTTTAGATAAGAGAGAGGAATGAAGAATAGAACTTGTATCTTTAGTAGAGATGATAAAATTCCTAAGTGGAGATGGCACTCTAGAAGGAAAACTTAAGAGATGCCGAAAGCTAAGTAGGTCTGCAGAACATATATAATCTTAAGTTAAATGATGAGGAAGTGTGAAAAATATGGGTGGATAATTTACGAGTCGACGATAATAGAATTCCTTGTTAGAAAACCTAATTGGAGAATTAAAGTCAATGGGCCGAATTGATAGGATTTTGTGGGTAGTATCCGCTGAAAACCCTCAGGAGACAACACTCCTCCTACTAGGGACACCTAGAGGTTTAACGGCTTGTTGCACGAGCTCAGTGCAATCGCGTTTCCCTGCAAAAGTGAGGTTAGGTTTTTGTAGAGAATAAAACTAAGTTTGCTCTAGGACGAGCAAAAAATAAGTTTGGGGGTATTTGTTCACACCATAATATTGCATTATTATATTCCCCATTCTTATTCATTTTATAAATAAACAGGTGCTTTTGACGCATGTCTGCTACATATTACAGGTTACAGGTTTTTGGATCTAAAACTGTGAAAAAGATAAAAGACGATGGAAAAGTAAGACTACAACCAGCAAACAGAAGGATTTTGATAAAACCGACACAAAGATCAGTACAAGGCAACGCAAGGTCCAAGATTACAAAGCGAACGGTTAAAAGTCCACTGCAATTGTTCACTGAAGATCTGGAAGAAATATAGAAGTTATTTTAATAAAAGGACCAAAGAATAAAGAAGCCCAAAACTATCATAGCCACCACAGGAATTCTAAAGGCCCAATAACATCTTTTGGCCGCGGAACCGCGGCCAAACCAAGCCTCGGGCCGCGGTTCTGCGGCCGTATGAAGCCCTTGTTGTTAAAAAATTTTACCAAAATTTGAAGCGGCTTTGAATGGGTCTACCTAGGGGTATTTGTGTAAATGTAGACATGCGGATCAATTGTAACCTAGGGTTTCCTATCCTCTATAAATAGGAACTCTAAATCATTGTATTAGCTATGCCTCCCTCATGCCTCTTTTTATGAATAAAATTCAGAATTCTTTTGGAGAGCATCGATGCCTCTTTTCATATCATCTATTCAGATCTGACAACCCTGTGTAAATATTTGGAGAGAGCCATCTGTAAAGTAAGTAGGTAATTTCAATTCTTGCTCTAGGTAATTTTTCATTCTCTGCCCTAGATAAATGTATTTAAATTCCCTAATGAGCGAGTAGTCTCCTCGTTTGTTAGGGTTAGCTTTGGGGAAAGCTTTTGAGAGATAAGATCTCCCATCCCTTTCTTGCCCATCATACTTTTTAATAGGACTCCATGTATACATGCACATACCGCTCCCTACGGCACCCTATACCACGAGGTAGCGGTGATACCGTAGTATAAAGGCCCGGTTGTGATGGTTTTCCATGGAGGTTAGGGTAAGGATCGATAAAGGAAGGACAAGAACCTAGAGGAAGAAAACATCTTCCCGAATGGTTCTAATCCCTTTTATTGATAATTACCATAACTCCTCTTAGATCCTAATTTGGGTATAGAAAGCGTTGAGATTTATTTACATTTCCAAACCTACCCTAAACCTAACCCTAGAAAGATTTAGATCTAGATAATCTTAGTATAGATAGATTTAGTTTTTAGATTTAATAATCAATCCGACCACAATCGGAATTAACTCGTTTGAGCGACTAGGAAATTCACAACATCCCTGTGGACCGACCCGTAATCACCGGCTAGCTACCAAGCGACACCGTTCTTGATTGCGGTTAATAGATAAGTTTTTGAGATCAAATCAAAACCCTAAACCCCTTTTACAAAAATTGACCACCTCTTCATCCTCTACAAAATGGACCTAGAAAAGTAGGATTTTGACAAACTTTGAGAAGCTAGGGTTTTCTTGAGTGGCCTAAATGAGGTATAATTTCTAACATTTAGTTAGTTTCAAGTTTCTTCATATTCTAGTTAGTTAGAAATGGGGTTAAGATGTGGATTTGTGAGCATGGAAACTTCAAGAGGAGTATTAGGGTTTGAGTTGTGTTGCGGTGATGAGTAGTGGCTATTACTAAGCCTTAGTGTTAGAATTCTTGACATGGACCAGTGACCAAACCCCAAGATACAAACTTTAGATTCGTCGACATTGGTTAAATTGACAGTTTGAGGTGGTATTATGGAATCCGGAGTAACCCGGGGGCACTAAAAATAATTTACCAAAGACAGGGAGGTAAGCAGGTGATTGTGAGTGTACCAATGAAACCCTAGCCCCAACCCCCAAACCCAGGACGCAGATTTATTCTTTCTGGCCGCAAATTGCGGCCAGGGTGGGGTGGAACCCCTTCGTGTTTGGTCCATGTCTTGTTCTCCCCTAAACTAGACCCTGTATATGTGCAACTTTGGCTTGTTTGACCTGAGCCAAAATATGGAAGCACTTTGGTATGATTTTGGCTATATTTTCCGTATTTTGAAATGTTTAGTTTTGGTATTGGATATTATTTTGGTTGTTGTATGTTTGTACATCGATAACAAGGGTTATTTGATTGTTTTTTTTTTGCACGCGTTGGCCATAGGTTCTAACCTATAGGCGATCCGTGTGTCGTATAGGTTTTCAGAACTTGATTTTAATAGCGTTGAGATATGTGTTATTATTGTAGGTACCTTCACGTGGATTCCGAGGCGACGGAGCATGGCGTCATCGACTTCGACAAGCGAAAACTAAGGTGAGTAGATCTATATCCACGGGGGAAGTCGGGTGGATGGCGTATAACACCCCCGCAATATTTTTGATGGCTATGGTTAAGGAAACCTTTAATAGAAAACTATAGATGGAGTTAAAAGATAGTTAGAGAAAATATATTAGGAACTAAAGGATAATTAGAAGTGATTTGATATGGCTAATATGTGATGACGGGATTTGAGGATGATGTTTGATGATATTGCCGTTTAGGGTACTATAGGACTAGATAGCCGACGTAGACGTGTCATCTGAACCATACCTATTTCCAAACTTAATAATTGTATGCATATTTTAAACAAATACCTTGAGGGACGTTACAGATTTTTAAATGATATCTTTTCCTTAAAAACACCGTAGCCCCTACTTTCAAAACTACGATTCGCATCTTTCAAAAAACTGTTTGTATGGTTCGGGTGTGTATGTTAGATTAGATATTTATGCTTATAGTAAAGGTAGATTGTATATGTAAAATTGATCTTGTGTGAGATATAAATGCGATGAAAAGAGAATACGATTTGACATGAGATATGATGATATGTTGGTATACGGATGCGAGTCGATTGAGATGATTGATACCTTGCTGGTCCCCTGATACGAGATTGTTATAGATGTGACCTGGGACATAGGTATATACAAATATATAGAATAACGTGGATCATGAGCAATTGCCGTACGAGAAATTAGGTCCGTACCCTCCTCGTCTTATAGGTTGATAGGATCCCTGATAGCTTAATGCCGCCGTACGATGATTTTCCGTACGTGATGAGTTTGACTTGAGGTTTGATCCATACCCTTCACTAGAGGATGCCGTACGATGGAGTATACCGTACGTGATTTTGGTAGGCTGGATGCCAATTGATAGATTTACCGACTCAGACTTATGATAGTTGCGTATACCTTATAGCTTTTAGCTGATGTTTTACCTTATGCTGCATTCATGATATTCTCATTGCATTGCATATACCTGTGCTAGTACACTTACACCATTATCGATGATGTGTATGTTACACGTACACAGATTTGCCGGCTCACACACTTCATCATCGATAATTGCCATGTCACTACAGAGTAGGATTGCTGCATCATGATATGACTCTTTGCATAAATTACTTGCGTACATACATATTATACACCATACTTGCGTACATACATATTTTACACCATACTTGCGTACATACATATTGTACACTTTACTTGCGTACATACGTATTGTACACCATACTTGCGTACATACATATTGTATACCATACTTGCGTGCATACATATTGTACACCCATACTTGCGGACATACACATTTGTACGTCCATAATTGCGTATATACACATATGCACCTTTATACGATATTGCATTCGATTTTGGAGATTTGGGGAACCGCATGATATATTTTAAAAACTGGATTCATTTAAAAGAGCGGTTTTCCTTCGATATGTGCATATTACTGTTCCATGTTGCATGATATACTGATATGCTTACATTTCTGTTATATATCGCATACATCATGCTTTATGATTACACTCATTGAGATATGTTATTTTCATGAAATTTCTGGATTTGAGAACAGTGGCTATTTCAAAAGAAAGCATGTACTGTTTTAAAAACCCGGTTTCTCTTGATATCATATTTCAGTGCGTCCACCATGCGTTTTCTCGGTTCTGAGACGTATGACATGTGAAACTCGATTCGAGGAGCGGGAAGAGGCTGATTGCGAGTACATGATGGACCCGGTATGGTACCCCGGGGCAAGAAAAGGATGCTGTGCAGTAGACGGTGAGCCTGGCAGAGGGACTACTACCTAACGGTGATAGTATTTGGGCTCGGCGGATATCCGGAGGATACCGACCAGAGTCGAGAGATGATATGGGCCGATCCGGACTGACGGAGCCCGAGATATGAGGATTTACATGTCGATACTGGACACGGGTTTCATGATGTTTTCGGGTGTCGATGTTGGACACCCAGGTTCCATGATATTGATGTGTCGCGAGGGACACCGTTGATTTATATCCTCATACTTTCATGTATACATACATTGATTATATAGTTGGACGAGATCCACATGCATACCTACATTGATTATATGGTTGGACGAGATCCACATGAATACATACATTGATTATATGGCATGGACGAGATCCACGTGCATACAGACATTGGTTATATTGTTGGATTATATCCACATACATATAGGTATTGATTACATTATTGGCACAGATACAGACCCGGTCACCCTAGATATCATAGTATTACCTTTATGATACTATTGACCTAGGAGTCGTTATTTATTCGATTTCTACTTGTTGATGTTTTTCTACTCACGAGTTTGCAACTCACCCCCATTGTGTCATAGTTCTTGCAGGTTGACCGCTTGGATCAGTAGCGGCATCGCTGGCACATAGCTCCATTTGGGTGTTTTGCATTGGTAGGTGGGACATTTGTAACGTACCCACTCTTGTATTCATATTTCACATTGTATCTAGTCAACTCCATCAATCAAAATTAGTAAATTGTATAACTAATGAGACTCAGTGAGATTGTGGTTGCGAGACTTAGAGCGAGGGGTTTTCCGCTACTTGTGGTTTTAATGTCTTGCTAATTTCTTTATCTTTTTGTGGTGAACTTCGCCGTTGGGCGTCGTATATTTACATATACTGTCTTGCGTGGTTGTGATCCGCCGTTTGGCTAAGTGCTAGCTCCCGCTTGGGGATGCCATTATTTGTTATGTATTTGTGGTTTTGGATCAAAATATACAAAGGTGGTGCTGCCCAAATTTTTAAAAGACGAAACACGTTTTCAAACTAGTAAATTTCACTTGCATTTTTATGTTCCTTTTCTATGCATTAAGAAAACTTGGTTTCATTATACCTTTATTTAAAAACTTCACCTCTTTTATTTTCTTAAAAAGATTTAGATTTCTGGGTTTCAGCTTACTTGAATTACGTTACGCCTCTAGACATTGAGTGATTTAAGTGCTGGTCACGAGCTAATATTTCGGGTCGTGACACTTGTAAGTCCACGTTGCGACCCCCGGTTCTTACGGGGAGGCGGAAACGGTATAAAAATCAAATTTTTAGCGCAAGAGGCAACATGGACTAAGCAAAGTCGGGATCTTTAACTAAACTAAAACTAGTATACTTTGCTAAAGAGAGTTAGCTACTCGGATGGAGATGGTTATACCTTGCTTGTCTTGAACTCCTTCGTCTTCAAAGCTCCGATGGTGGTCCAATGGCTTCTTCTCGTCGTCTCCGTACGCCGAAGATAGATCCACCTGAAAGCTCCAACCTTTAGCTCCTTCTTCGTTCTTTGAAGAAACTAGTTCACTTGGTTTGCTAAACCTAGTGAACTAGAATGAGTAGAGAGGAAATAGAATGGGATTTTATCTATGGTTCTTGATTCTCAACTCATGAGACAAGAGAACCATAGATCAAGAGAGGGAGCAAGAGGTTGAGGGTGAGAGCAAGAGGAGAGCTCAAGAACAAGAGAGAGAATGAGCAAGAAAGAATAAGCAAGTATTTTGTCTCTCACCCTCTCATAATCCAAAGCAATGATAACTCATCATATTAACAAAAGTCTTATGTGATGGTTAGAAGCAACCACAACCATATCATTTCATGCACTCATTTTACACAAATGAGCAAGTAAACAAAAGTCTTTGCCATGAAATGATGGCTATGGTTATCATGATGGTCAACTAGTCAAGCCTAGTCAACCGGTCAACAAGTCAACAAAGTCAACAAGTCAACAAAAGTCAACAAGTCAACAACCATATCACCATAATACTTAATTAATATAATAGTTAATCACATATCATATTCTCATTAGGGTTGAGCATAAAGTCAAATAGTCAACGGTCAACTGTCAACAACCCTAATGAGAATCCGCTGCCTCTGCCTCCCTGTCAACTGTGCATACACACCCGCATCCGCGTTCCGAGGAACACGAATGCAAACTGGATAAATCCAATCCCATAAGGTACAGTAGGATCTGGCTTAAACCAAAGCCCGCTAGTGTAAACTGTCCGGACACTGTACGTGCACAAGTGCACGGATGTGACCGAACCCTGTTGCAAAACCATGCGACCTGTCGCAATACCATGCGACCTCTACTCTTTTGCCTAAAGGCGAAAAGCTTTCTGTGTGGGACTCTAAAGACTCGACACTACGCTGGCAGTGGGTTTAACTACAGACCGCAAGCGGCACTAGCTGTGCGTAACGGTCCCCAGGTAATGCCGACAAGAAGACCGACGAGGCGAAACCCATCTGAACTCCTACTGAGCCTGAGTGTGACATTCTCCGTACAGTCCGGTCTGTTCGTCTGATACATCGCATGGCGGGCCTAGGGGGCGGTAAACGTCAGTCCCCCAATAGCGGTACAAGTCGTGCCGGAGCGAAGCCCAAAACACCCTGAGATAACACTGGAAACCTACCAGTATATCTCGATTGCCCTGGCCAGGGACTACTCGTGTAATGGCTCTCCTAGACACAGCGCGATGTCAACCCCCAATACCGGGAGAGACGAATCCTGTCTAACCGTCACTGCCTCCAAGTGCTTCGGGACTGCACCCAACCACTACCTGTTTGCACGACTCCTTTGAGCCGTGGTAGGGTAGTGATCAAAGTACAGTGGGAACACACTTGAGGCGAAGTGATAGTGTCAAGTCAGCGGACTAAGCTGTACTCATGTCACCTGGGAACTGATAACTGACGATAGGTATAATACCAACTAGTCAGTTCCCGACGAGTCCTGTCCAGTGTACCCGTAACCTAACGAGCACCCGCATACTATCTCAAGTACGACGTACTGACGGCTGTGGGACAGACCGTCTCCCACACTGGGATGAGAAGCGCATGCGCTGGTCTACTCCGGAGTATCGATGCCCTGTCTCGATAGTCCTGCGACCAGGGACCTGCATAAGGATGTGCTTATAGATTACCCAGCCCCACTAGTGTGACGGCCATCACATCGCTGGTAATCAAGCAAAGATCCTAAGGGCTCTACTAATGTGTATAGGCGATATACAAAAATAAACACATGTACGCATTGAAGCAGAAACAAACCAAGTAGCATACTACTATTTTGAGCAAGATTGTATATACAAGGTGAATATCCCAAGCATCCATTAAGTAATATACAAACTAGTATGATACAGTAATGGCCTCTAGGGCATATACACTAACAATCTCCCACTTGCACTAAGGCCATGTATTGGCGTATCGAAGACCTATCATCTCGATCAGCTGCTCGAACTGAGTCTGGGGCAGGGCCTTGGTGAATGGATCAGCAGTGTTATCTTCTGAAGCGACTCTCCGAACCTCGATCTCCTGGCGATCTACGATCTCCCTGATCAGGTGATACCGCCTCAAGATGTGCCTGGATTTCTGATGGGACCTTGGTTCCTTCGCTAAAGCTATAGCCCCGTTGTTGTCGCAATACAGAGGTATTGGATCAACAATGGACGGAACCACCTGAAGTTCTTTCAAGAACTTCCTCATCCAGACAGCTTCTTTTGCGGCATCAGATGCAGCGATGTATTCCGCTTCCATCGTCGAGTCTGCAACGGTTTCCTGTTTGGAACTCTTCCAACACACCGCCCCTCCATTGAGGGTAAAGACAAAACCCGACATGGACTTGGAATCATCCTTGTCACTCTGGAAGCTGGAGTCAGCAAAGGCCTCGATCTGGAGGTCTTTTCCGCCATACACCAAGAACATCTCCTTAGTCCTTCTCAGGTACTTGAGAATGTTCTTTACCGCTATCCAGTGTTTCTCCCCAGGGTTAGACTGATACCGGCTTACCACACTCAGTGCATAAGCTACATCCGGTCTGGTACACAACATCGCATACATTATAGAGCCTACCGCAGAAGCGTAGGGTATAATAGACATGCGATCCCTCTCCAAATCAGTCTTGGGAGACATCTCTTTAGAGAGGGTGATCCCGTGACAAGCCGGTAGGTTACCGCGCTTTGAATCTTCCATACTGAATCTTTTCAGTATGGTGTCGATGTACCTGGACTGTGAAAGTCCTAATATCCTCTTGGATCTGTCACGGTAGATCCGGATACCCAGAATGTATGAGGCATCACCCAGGTCTTTCATGGAGAACCTGTGTGACAAGAACCCCTTGACAGATTGTAGCATAGGAATGTCATTTCCTATTAAGAGAATGTCATCCACGTATAAAACGAGGAATACTACAGTTCTCGCTACAAATCTACTATAGATGCATGGTTCATCTGGATTTTTGATAAAGCCAAATTCTTTGACCGTCTCATCAAAGCAGATGTTCCAACTCCGCGATGCCTGCTTTAGTCCATAGATGGACTTAAGCAACTTGCACACCTTTCCGCTGCTCCCACTCTGAATGAAGCCCTCTGGCTGGTCCATATAGACACACTCCTCTAAATTTCCATTTAGAAAAGCTGTCTTTACGTCCATTTGCCAGATCTCATAATCGTGGAAGGCAGCAATGGCAAGAAGGATCCGAATGGATTTCAGCATGGCAACTGGAGAAAAGGTTTCGTCATAGTCCAAGCCAGGTCTTTGACGGAAACCCTTTGCTACCAGCCTAGCTTTATAGGTCTCAACCTGTCCATCTACACCAATCTTCCTTTTGAAGATCCACTTGCATCCTACGGGTTTTACCCCGTCTGGAGCAATGTCCAACGTCCATACCTTGTTGGTGTACATGGACTCCATTTCGGTCCGCATTGCATCCAGCCATTTCACTGAGTCAACGCTCTGAACGGCCTGCTGGAAGCTAGTAGGCTCATCATAATCTATGATGCAATCCTCTCTATCCCCGTCTATGAGAAAACCGTAGTATCTCTCGGGCGGATGAGACTGCCTACTACTTCTGCGGAGCGGCGTAGGAATGTCCTGTTCTGTTGAACCCTCTGGTTCCACTAACCTTTCAGTAATAGTCTGTGGTTCTGGAATTTCTTCCAGTTCTACTGCGCTCCCACTAATCTCCTTTTCCAAGAACTGGTGTTCTAGAAAGTGGGCATTACGAGAAACAAGGACTTTTTGTTCCTCTGCGTAGTAGAAAAGATACCCCCTGGTGTTCTTTGGGTATCCCACAAACTTGCACAGTACAGAGCGTGCCTCGAGTTTGTCCGCATGCTGCTTTTTGACAAAAGCTGGACATCCCCAGATCTTCAGATATTGAAGATAGGGTTTCTTCCCACTCCACATTTCATATGGGGTGGTAGGCACAGTCTTAGTCGGAACTCGGTTCAAAAGGTATGCAGCTGATTCTAGCGCATACCCCCAGAATGATCGCGGTAACTCAGCGTTACTCATCATGGACCGCACCATATCCAATAGGGTGCGGTTCCGTCTCTCCGATACACCGTTATGTTGCGGGGTGTATGGAGGAGTAAGCTGAGAGAGAATTCCGTTCTCTTTTAGATAGTCCAGGAACTCGGCACTTAAGTATTCTCCACGTCAATCTGATCTTAGAATCTTAATACTTTTGCCGGTCTGTTTCTCTACTTCATTCTTATACTCCTGGAATTTTCCAAAGGCTTCGGACTTATGTTTCATTAAGAAGACATAACCGTACCTTGAGAAGTCATCCGTAAAAGTAATGAAGTAAGAATGTCCGCTTCGGGCATGTGTAGACATTGGACCGCACACGTCACTGTGTACGAGTCCCAAGAGCTCGCTCGCTCTCACTCCATGTCCAGTAAACGGAGTCTTTGTCATCTTTCCTTTGAGACAGGATTGACAAGTGGCATACGACTGATATTCGAACGTATTCAAATACCCTTCTGTATGTAACTTCGTCAACCTTCTCTCATTGATGTGACCCAATCTACAATGCCATAGGAAAGTCTGATTTATTTCTGGAGACTTTCTTTTGTGTGTATTCTGGACATTAAAAATCTGTGGTTGGTTTAACACGTATATACCATTACTCAATGTACCTGACCCAATCAGAACTTGATTAAGGTGAATGTTTACAACATTACTTACAAACGCAAATTCATAACCTTCTTTAGAAACTAAAGATACAGAAATGATATTACAAGTTGCGTTGGGTACAAAAAAGCAATTACGCAAAACCAAAACATGTCCATCTGACATTCCCAGGTGATAGTCCCCCACGGCTTTAGCATCCATGCTAGCTCCGTTTGCAACTCTGAGGGTCATGTCACCTGCCTTCAAAACCCTACGGTTTCTCAACGCCTGCAAAGAATTACAGATATAAGATCCTGATCCGGTATCCAATACCCAGGAAGTAGAGTTTATTGAAAGACAGTTTTCAATAACATACACACCTGAAGCTGAAGCTGCAACTTGCTTCAATTCCTATGTTCTGGCCTTCCAGGCCCTGCAATCATTCTTCCAGTGTCCTTTCTTATGACAATAGAAGCATTCTTCCTTATCCACAAGCTTCCCCGCTATCTTTGTTGCTTTTGCTTTTCCCTTCGTATCCACTTTACTAACACCGCCCCTTGGTTTGGCGGGGGCTTTCTTCTTCTTTCCCTTGGCTTTCGCCTTAGACCTAGAAGAAGACGATCCTCCTACAAACAAAGTGGATGTTTCCCTACCTTTCTGTAGGGTGCCCTCTGCGCTCCTCAGCATGTTGAGGAGCTCTGATAGTTCAACCTCTTTTTCTTGTAGGTTGAAGTTCAGTGTAAACTGGGCGTAAGTGGAAGGAAGGGACTGGAGAACTATATCCGTATATAGCTCACTCTCCAATGTGATCCCTAGGTCAGCGAGCTCCTCAATGTAGCCGATCATCTTTAGCACGTGCTCGGCTACTGATGATCCGACGGCCATTCTTGTCGAAAATAACTTTTTCGACGCTTCGTATCTAGCGATACGTGATTGCTCTCCATACAGTTCTTTTGTATGGAGCAATATGGACTCCATGTCCATATTCTCATGCCTCCTCTGATGTTCGTTGTCCATCGAGGCAAGCAGGAGGCACTTGGCCTTCGCGCTATCAATCTCCCAAGTCTTGCGGATTTCCTTATCCGCGACACTGGAAGTTGGACCAGGGACAGGGGGAGCTTTGGTGGTAAGAAGATACCCCAGCTTGTCATAAGTGATTGCTATCTTGACATTCCTGAGCCAATCTTTGTAGTTTGGCCCTGTCAGTTTGTTTTTATCTAGGAGTAACTTAAGTCCAGTCATGTTGATTGGTCGCTGCAATTAGGAGAGAGAAGAAGAAACACTCAGCATGATGCTCTTGCAAGTTTAGAGTGGTTTTTAATTTGTCTAAACAGGATGGCTCCCACTGTTTCTCGAATCCCTCTTCAAACCATAAAGGAAGAATTAGTCAGGATCAATCCCACCGTACAATACTTGCTTAACCGTTCAGCCAGGCCGGTGTCGGTACTTCGAGGGAGGTTTTCCAACGCTTTCGCGAAGTTCCTTAATTAAAGAACCTCTTTTCCCTGGGGGCGTAGCCCCGCTAACACCTTTCTAGGCACCTACTAGGTTTATAGCATTGATCGTTAAGTGAGAAATTTCCCGAGGAGTAGCATATACTCACAGTAGGATCGGGATCCAAATATCATCGCGTGACGAAACTGAAGGAATCCTACCAGAATCATCACACTCCAAATGGTATGCAAATCTAGCAAGTTTCCGTACTTATGAAACTCCCGATGTGGATTTTTGCCCCATGCTCTTATGACCTTGGCGTGAGGTCAAAATGTCATAAGTCACATGTCAAGTTCGTCCCATCATTATCCAGGTTAATTTGAACCCACCCGTACATACCCTTGACGTAGGCCAAAATGGCAGTACGACTGTCTCAAACCAACGCATTCTATCTATGCAACAGATAAATATCCGGCAGCTACCAATCACTATGCCTTGGCGTGAGGTCAAAATACATAGCTTGAATACTACCGAATATTTAACTGAAATGATGGAGGGCTACGGATGGTTTTGGCAAAACCGTGAACGTAGTGAACTTGATTTGGTCGATGGAACAAGATAGCTTTTAAATGGAGTGGCTCAAACTCCGTATTTTAAAAGTTTGTTTTGAAAAGAACCGAGTGGTTTTTCGAAAGTGTTCCAACGACTTTAACTTGGTTTATTATCTTGCATCAGTTCTTTTAATGCGTGATATTCTTGCATTAGTTCTTTTAATGCGTCCCATCATTTAATCCTACCATTGCAGAAAACAACCAAAATATGACGTACGCTTATGCCATTCGCATTCGCCACTGGGCCCCGTCATTACCCGTTAGGTTACTTAACTAACGACAGAGCGGGGGCTGGGCTAGCGCGTCTGTAAAACATAAGCAACGCCTAAATAATATCATATATAGATATACTGCAATGATAAACATTTCAGATCACAGATGAATACATTGGATATGCTAGGAATCTGTAATTTGTACGAGCCTGTAACAAAAGACAGATTACACGGTCGTGGTGAATAGCCAAAACCCCACCCAAGACCCCTACGGGTGCGGCAAACTACCCGCCAAGTACCCGAAGCGTAGCAACCTCCCTCATCTCCATGAGTAGGCCACTCGACACTTCGGCATACCCGGTAGTTTGTGCACCCCTCCATGGGTCTATCCTAGGAGCAAAAACAGTAAAAAGAAATTATACAATGACGGCTACAACCCCGACCCGGTTGTGCGGCCATACAAATAATTATTACATCAATTTACAAATTTACATGAATTGAAAGAAAAGAAAACTCTCGTCTCACAACCCCCGGCTATTCACCCGCGACAATCCAACGTATTCATATACACATTCCAGCATATTACAGATCATGTATAACCCCGACCAATCGACTTATAGCGATTAGCCGACGTTCAATACATGCAAACATCACAGATATAACCATCATAGTCAAAGTGCAGTGAAGTTCGGAAAAAATACGGAATTATAGGACCCCAAAAGGAAATTTCTTTTCTGGAAAATCTGGGCACATATAATATATTTCAAAAATCCCAAAACCAACACAGACACACACTGCACGAAAAACGATACAGAGAAGACGACAAACCGCGGCGCTTCCGCGGCACATGCCTACCTAGTGCGGCGGAAGCGCGGCGGTTTGAAGGAAACAGTGGACCGTTTTTCATGGGTGTTCACACAAAACCCTGAGCCGAATTTAGGAGTATAAAGTTTTTCATTTTGACCAGAAAAAATTTCAACAGAAACTCAGGTTTTGTAAAAGTTAGGTTTTTGGATTTTTTTCGGTTCCGAAATTCGTTACACTTTACTACCAAGCTAGTTTAAGTCTAGTTAGGCTCTGATACCACTGTAAGTCCACGTTGTGACCCCCGGTTCTTACGGGGAGGCGGAAACGGTATAAAAATCAAATTTTTAGCGCAAGAGGCAACATGGACTAAGCAAAGTCGGGATCTTTAACTAAACTAAAACTAGCATACTTTGCTAAAGAGAGTTAGCTACTCGGATGGAGATGGTTATACCTTGCTTGTCTTGAACTCCTTCGTCTTCAAAGCTCCGATGGTGGTCCAATGGCTTCTTCTCGTCGTCTCCGTACGCCGAAGATAGATCCATCTGAAAGCTCCAACCTTTAGCTCCTTCTTCGTTCTTTGAAGAAACTAGTTCACTTGGTTTGCTAAACCTAGTGAACTAGAATGAGTAGAGAGGAAATAGAATGGGATTTTATCTATGGTTCTTGATTCTCAACTCATGAGACAAGAGAACCATAGATCAAGAGAGGGAGCAAGAGGTTGAGGGTGAGAGCAAGAGGAGAGCTCAAGAACAAGAGAGAGAATGAGCAAGAAAGAATGAGCAAGTATTTTGTCTCTCACCCTCTCATAATCCAAAGCAATGATAACTCATCATATTAACAAAAGTCTTATGTGATGGTTAGAAGCAACCACAACCATATCATTTCATGCACTCATTTTACACAAATGAGCAAGTAAACAAAAGTCTTTGCCATGAAATGATGGCTATGGTTATCATGATGGTCAACTAGTCAAGCCTAGTCAACCGGTCAACAAGTCAACAAAAGTCAACAAGTCAACAAAGTCAACAAGTCAACAAAAGTCAACAAGTCAACAACCATATCACCATAATACTTAATTAATATAATAGTTAATCACATATCATATTCTCATTAGGGTTGAGCATAAAGTCAAATAGTCAACGGTCAACTGTCAACAACCCTAATGAGAATCCGCTGCCTCTGCCTCCCTGTCAACTGTGCATACACACCCGCATCCGCGTTCCGAGGAACACGAATGCAAACTGGATAAATCCAATCCCATAAGGTACACTAGGATCTGGCTTAAACCAAAGCCCGCTAGTGTAAACTGTCCGGACACTGTACGTGCACAAGTGCACGGATGTGACCGAACCCTGTTGCAAAACCATGCGACCTGTCGCAATACCATGCGACCTCTACTCTTTTGCCTAAAGGCGAAAAGCTTTCTGTGTGGGACTCTAAAGATTCGACACTACGCTGGCAGTGGGTTTAACTACAGACCGCAAGCGGCACTAGCTGTGTGTAACGGTCCCCAGGTAATGCCGACAAGAAGACCGACGAGGCGAAACCCATCTGAACTCCTACTGAGCCTGAGTGTGACATTCTCCGTACAGTCCGGTCTGTTCGTCTGATACATCGCATGGCGGGCCTAGGGGGCGGTAAACGTCAGTCCCCCAATAGCGGTACAAGTCGTGCCGGAGCGAAGCCCAAAACACCCTGAGATAACACTGAAAACCTACCAGTATATCTCGATTGCCCTGGCCAGGGACTACTCGTGTAATGGCTCTCCTAGACACAGCGCGATATCAACCCTCAATACCGGGAGAGACGAATCCTGTCTAACCGTCACTGCCTCCAAGTGCTTCGGGACTGCACCCAACCACTACCTGTTTGCACGACTCCTTTGAGCCGTGGTAGGGTAGTGATCAAAGTACAGTGGGAACACACTTGAGGCGAAGTGATAGTGTCAAGTCAGCGGACTAAGCTGTACTCATGTCACCTGGGAACTGATAACTGACGATAGGTATAATACCAACTAGTCAGTTCCCGACGAGTCCTGTCCAGTGTACCCGTAACCTAACGAGCACCCGCATACTATCTCAAGTACGACGTACTGACGGCTGTGGGACAGACCGTCTCCCACACTGGGATGAGAAGCGCATGCGCTGGTCTACTCCGGAGTATCGATGCCCTGTCTCGATAGTCCTGCGACCAGGGACCTGCATAAGGATGTGCTTATAGATTACCCAGCCCCACTAGTGTGACGGCCATCACATCGCTGGTAATCAAGCAAAGATCCTAAGGGCTCTACTAATGTGTATAGGCGATATACAAAAATAAACACATGTACACATTGAAGCAGAAACAAACCAAGTAGCATACTACTATTTTGAGCAAGATTGTATATACAAGGTGAATATCCCAAGCATCCATTAAGTAATATACAAACTAGTATGATACAGTAATGGCCTCTAGGGCATATACACTAACAACACTGTCGTAGCCCTGGGTCATTTCCGTAACGTTTTGAAAATCGATTAGGTGGAATTTCGGAAAATCGGTAAAATAACGGGTGTTTTCCGTAAAAATAAAGATATAAATATCTTTTAATATAAAATTAAATATACATATTCTAGTTATATAATTGCTAGTATTTGGTGTTTATTGAGCCACTTGTAAAATTTCTAGTTTACTGAAAAAATTTCCGAAATTAATTATTTTAATATTATTTTAAGCTGTCACTAATACATATAATTAAGGAAAATTATAAATTGGAATGGGTTAATACAAATTTTGTACATCATGACACATTAAACTAACATGTAAATTATTGTTTTGGAAATGAAATGAAATTGTCAAACGGTTTTAGAAAATTTCAAAGAAAAAGGCTTAAATGGTGAAAATAAATGTAAATGGAAATTTGGGGTATAGTATTTATCATTTTCCCTCACCCCCCACACACACCCACACTCACACACCCCACTTTCCATCTTGGCCGAGCCCTCCTTGGCAGCCCACCATTTCCCACTTAATGAAAAAGAAAAAGAAAACAAAGGAAATGAAAGAATAAAGAAAGAAAGTCAAATGAGGTATGGGCTTTATCTTTTCTTTTCATTTTTAACACCTCATTCTCTCTCCTCACCCCTCTAATTTCTGGATGAGCCCCTCCCCTTTCTAGCAACTCCCCCTCCCCAAATTCCCATCTCTTTCTGTTGGAGATAGTGCCCTCAGAGTCAATTATTGGATCACAGGCACGTGATTGCAATGATTGAGGGAGGACCTATCCCGGTAGGACAGTCTTGCTCGAGATGATAGTATGCTATCTGGTTTATCTTTATCATCGTGTACTGCTTTAGGTGACCTGACATGTCGCTATTGCACGTTGATAGAGCCCCTGGGATTCTTGCTTGACGACCAGCAGTATGATGGCGATCATATACGTGGGAGCTGGGGTCTATAAGCACATCCTTAAAAGGTCCCTAGTCGTAGGAGTTTCGAGACAGGGTATCGATACTCCATTAGTAGACTAGTGTATACAGTCGAGACCCCGACGAGGGGCGGTGGCCGGTCTCACAAGCCACTGGTGTCAGTTGGTTCACCTAAGATGTATACAGGTGCTCATTGGGTTATGAGTACACCGGACAGGACTCGCCGGGAACCTGCTAGTTGGTCTTATACCAGACGTCAGATAGCAGTTCCCAGGTGACATGTGTACAGGTTAGTTCATCGACCTGAGATCGTCATTTGTCTCGTGTGAGTTCCCACTGTGCTTTGATTACTACCCTACCACGGCTCAAAGGAGTCGTGCAAACAGGTTTTAGTTGGGTACAGTCCCGAGCCACATGGAGGCAGTGAGCGGATCTGCAGGGGTTCGTCTCTCCCGGTATTGGGGGTGAGGTCGCGCTGTGTCTAGGAGAGCCATTACGCAAAGCCCTCGGCCGAGGCAGGAGATTTACTGGTAGGTATTCCAGTAGTATCTCAGGGCGTTCTGGGCTACGCTCCGACACGACTTGTACCGCTTTTGGGGGTCTGACTTTCACCAACCCCCTAGGCCCGCCATGCGATACTCATAGACGAACGGACCGGACTGTACGGATATTGTCACTGACAGGCTCAGTAGGGTGTCAGGATGAGTTCGCTCATCGACGTCCCTTTTGGTCAATAGCTGGTGGCCCGTCACGTATTGGCTAATACCTCTGACGTGCTAGTGGTTAAATCCACAGCCATAGTATTGACGAGTCTTTAGAGTCCACCACACTTTCAGTTACTCAGCTTTCGGGCGAAACGCTGTAGAGGCCGTATGGAGATATGGCAGGGTCCGATCAGATACGTGCGGTATTGCACGGATCAGGATCGGACGGTTTGTACTAGTAGCCGTATAGAAATATGGCAGGGTTCGATCAGATACGTGCGGTATTGCACGGATCAGGATCGAACGGATTTTACTAGCCGGCTTTGGCTTAAGCCGGTCCCAGTCTAGTACAGTGTAGATTTTGTCTCATTGCATTTGTATCCGGTCGGAATACAGATGCAGGTGTGTATGCACAGTGTCGGGGTTTTTCCTGTAATTTATTACGGGACCAGTTTTCTGGAGTTGCCAGTTTGCATTCCGTTCCGGCCGGTTTTCCTTTGTTCTTTCCCGGCCGGACTTTTCTGATGGAGGGGGTAATTTGCAGTTTTGCAAATTACACTTTGTGGGGGGGTTTCTTGCATAAAGTTAGATTATGATAGATTTCATTTCTTTCATCCATCACTTGATTTATATGAGAAGTGAAAGGTTATGGAGTGCATAGTGTTTTAAGCATGGTTGATGTTTTCTTTGACCTTGGATGTGGTCACCTCTTGAATGCTCCTACACTCACCTCCTTTTGCCTTATGTTTTCATTCCTCCACCATTCTCATACTCACTTGAAGAAAGTCTTTCATGGTTATGAAAAAAAGAGAGTAGAAGAAAAAGAAAGAGAGAAAGAAAAAGAATGAGAGAGTTCATTTCATCTTCTTCTTGCTAGAAAATTGAAAGCACCAATTTTCTTTACCTCTTCCTCCATCCATCAATGGCAACTACATAAACTCCAAGAGACAAAGTTTCTACACTACTTCCTACAGCAAATCTTGAGCATGTCGAGTTGCCGGCTTCATGCTCGAGTTGCCTCGGTATTGAGGCGGGAGCCCGTAAAAGACGAAGGCGATGTGGTGCCCTTTTCCGGCGAGGAGGCGACGATGTGGAGCCAAGCTTTTCCGCGGGATATCGGGATGATGAAGAGAAGACCGGAGGACTCGGATCACTCGGTATACTTCTCACCCTATCTCTTGATTGCTAGCGTAGGTTAATGGTTAACGATCCGGGTTTTCTTTGTCCGCGGTAGCGCCGGTTTCCGAGCAAGGAAAAATTTTGATTCCGCAATTTGGCCTCGAGTAAGACGGCCGGGGCGCTGCCGTGGCGCAACATGGTATCAGAGCCACGCCATTAACCTTACCTAGCTTTTGTGTAATGTGTTTTACGTTTCCGATCGAACAAAATCCCGAAAACACGTATTTCATGTACATCAGTTTTCTGTCGATTTTTTCCGGGCTCGAAAAATTTTTCAGGTGGTTGCAGAATGATGTACAGGGAAATATAAGAGATCTGATAAAATTTTGTAGCCTGAATCCTTCATTGCGCCGCGGAAGAGCGGCCAAAGCATTGCTTTGGCCGCGCTTCCGCCGCGGGTTAAAATCTTCACTTTACCAACATTTTTCAGATTGTCTTGAACTTGAAAATGGGGCTTTTGGGATATTAAATTTGGGCCCAGGTTTTCTGTGACTGCTACAGTATTGGTTGGGGGCCCACTTGTTAATTGTTTGATCGATCGGATATTTTAAACACATTATTTCACAGTATTTACATTATATCTGCGACCGTGAATGTCACTCGATCGGTAAATCCGGTCTAACTGCTATAGCCCGGTTAGACGGATTTGCGAACGTGACTTTCACGTTGATGTTCTATGTTTATGCTGTGATGTTGCGGATCGGTCATGGGGGATAGCCTGGATGCAATGCTAGTACAGTTTTGTTGTATTATGTACATTTGATATTGCGGGGCGAGCGTCCGACATGTGGACTGCCGTCACTGCCTGTTTGTATTATTCTTTTGGGGCACGACCTGGTTGCGGTCGATGTACCCGGTGTATGTATATTTTACTTTCTGTACTAGGGTTGCCCCGCGGTGGGGTGCACGGATAGCCGGGTTCTGGAGGGCAACGGGCCCGCATCTCAGGGCATTGAGACGGAGGGGGCTTCAGTCCAGGATTGGCGGGCTATTCGCCGCACTCGTAGGGGGTACAGGTTGACCCAGGAGGGGTGCCCAAGTTACCGGATTCCGTGAAGTGCTGGGTGGTCCATTCACGGTACTGAAGGGGGCTGCCTCGCTTCAGGTTTTGGCGGGTGACTTGCCGCGCCCGTAGGGGTCTAGGATTTCATTGCACAGGCTATCCACACGACCAGGGGAACGTCGGGTTTCAGCAGCGGCTTTGTGAAACCCGGGGCTTCCAGATATCTGTTTTGTTCTGTGATGCTGTACATTTCTGTGATGTTGCATTTTATTCACGCCTTGAGCGAAATACTATATATTGGTATATATATTAGTAGATGTTGTATATGTTTTTCATCCGCGCTAGTCCAGTCCCCGCTCTGCCGTTAGTTAGCTAACCTAACGGGTGATGACGGGACCCAGTGGCGAATGCGGATGGCATATACGTACGTCAGTATATTTTCGTTCTTTGTGGTGTGATCAATTGATGGGACTGCATTGATTCGGATCAATGCAAGTTTAAACAAACCTATTCTGATGTTGTTGGAACATTTTTCAAAAAGCTGTTATTGCAAGGACGTTCACTTTTGTTTTGCATCGTGGTATTCATTTGGAATATCCTGCTCCTCAGTCGACGAGGCAAGGGCCGAGATCCCTTCACCGGGAGTGACCCCTTGGACAGAATTTTGCGTCAGGGCATTAACTTCACTATAGCCGATTACTTTTGCTTTGCATCGTGGTATTCAGTTGGAATATCCTGCACCTCATTCTACGGGGAAAGAGCCGAGATCCCTTCACCGGGAGTGACCTCTTTA
Organism: Agapanthus africanus; assembly: GCA_030015575.1. Classification (NCBI taxonomy): domain Eukaryota; kingdom Viridiplantae; phylum Streptophyta; class Magnoliopsida; order Asparagales; family Amaryllidaceae; genus Agapanthus; species Agapanthus africanus. The sequence continues at coordinate 120,836,363 of CM057343.1, forward strand.
GTAAAGGTTTTCGTCACTATATTTTCTAAAAAGTTATGCAGTTCCTTCAACGATATCAAGTTCATTACGTTAAAGGTTTTTCGCCAAAAACCAGTCGTAGCCCTCCGTCATTTCAGATTAGTATTACTTAGTATTCGTGTTGCGTATGTCGTGCTCAGCCGAGGCGTAGTGTTCGGTAGCTATGTAGTGCTTTTCTGTTGCATGGATATGTGATTGGTTAGGACAGTCGTACGGTCATTTTGGCTCAGTCAAGGACTCGTGCGGGTGGGTCTAATGCAATCAAGATAATGACGGGTTGAACTTGACTAGGATCCTTTGATATGTTGGCTCAGTCAAGGTCACTTGGGTCCTAGGGGTAAAAATCACATCGGGAGTTTCAAAAGAACTGAAACTTGCCAGGCATGCGCATACCTTCTGGAGTGTGGTGGCGTGAGTGGATTCCGTCACGTTATCATGCGATGAGAGTTGGATCCCGATTTCCACTGATGAGTTGGTTTACTCCTCGGGTGATCCCCGACTAATTCTTCTTTCAGGTTTGGAGGAGAATTTGAGGTACAGTGGGAGGTTTCCAGATTAGACAAAGTGATAACCATTCTGATCTAGGTTAGAGTGCACGCTGAGTGTTTCTTTTCTCTCTCTCTGGCAGCGACCATTGACCCGACCCTGGACTATGACTCAGTGACCAAGTTGACCGAACCTTCTTAACACTGGCTTTTGGATTGTCAGAGTTGCAGACCTCATTGCCACTCCTACTTTTACCCTCTTCTCCAGGACACCCCGTATTACTACGAACGTCCACTTCCATTGGACAAAACCATCGTATGGTTATATACGAACTCGAAGGACTTCGAGGATGGTTTCTGGTTCTGGAGAAAACGGATAGGATTATTCAGTTGTCTTTTCTTTTCACCTTCTCTCAGGTTGCGAGTACTCCTTGGTTTAGGAGTAGTACACCTATTACGCAAATTGGATAGTCTTCTTCCAAACCTTAGGCTGGTGCCGACCGGTAGGGAATGAAGAAAACCAATTAGCATAACGATGGTGTGCAGAAGGTATTAAGTTAAGACAAAGCAAGGGATTAGTAGGAGGGCAAAGTAAGTTGCGACTGATATTCACGACCAAACCAAGTATTTCTTCGCCAATCCTAAATCACCTTTTCTCCAGGACACTCCGTATCACTACGAAGATCCCATTTTATTGGATACTCCATCGTATGGTTATATACGAACTCGAAAGGAACTAGTTCCAGTTCGGGGATGGATTCTGGTTCAGGAGAAATAGGAATAAAGTACATTCAGTTGTCTTTTATCTTCACCTTCTCTCGCTTTGCGAGTGCTCCTAAGATTAGGACAGTACACCTTTTATGCTTATTGGATAGTCTTCTTCCAAACCATAGGCTGGTGCCGAACGGTAGGGAAGGAAGAAAACCATTTGGCCTAAGGGGGTGTGCAGACGGTAATGACTAAAGACATATAAAGGGATTTGGACAGATGGCAAAGAGATATACGGTTACAGTTGTGAATCTGGATAATGGAAGAGGCATTACTAGGAATACCAGGATACCCCGACGAAACATTTCAATGTTTCAGTTTCACTGTGTACTGTTAATAGAAAACTGATTTCCCGATTATACACTTGCTCCAGGGTATGTATTTACCAGGTTGGATTCTCACATCTGTATGGTTTTACAGATGATGAGTGGGAGTAAGTTATTGGGAATTGGGTGATCATCCTCATTATATCAGGATTCGTTGTAATCGGTGATATTTGAGAAAGTCACCTGGGTTGTTTGCCGGTCGGCAAATATTTGGTTTTGAATATCCGCTGTTGTGCACCAATTTCAAATCGATATATCTGTACGTCTATTTTCATAGAGTGAGATATACCTTTTGATATTATGTCGATGACATTTACCTATATCAGTGGATGGTTAGGTAAGGAGCATTGAACAGCGGTGTAATTCTTCTTAACCATAAGTACAGTTTTCAACCTACGACGCACAGTGAAAGAGTTGTTAGACTCAGCGGACTTATACAGAGTATTGTATGTTGTCCAGTGTCCATTAGGACAGAGGGGTTGGTGCTCGTACTATATTCGGTTTACTTATGACTTCTCTAGATTTTAGACAGCTGTTTCGTGGAAACACAGGGTCTAAGTTTTGAGGAGTTATAGGTATTTGAATAGAGTAGAGAACCAGGTGTAGCAAGTATCGGGATTCTTCAAGGTGATCGAAGATGTAGATACTTATGTATGGTATTCAGTTGATAGTAATGAGAACTTGCTTCTCTTTCAGGTTACTCATAATTGGAAGCATTCCTAAGTTGAGTAACGCTGATCGGCCTCCTTCCATTTAGTTGACATGCACTGGAGATAGTTGCATGATTTGAATCTGGTTCAATTGAATCAGTGCCTCTGGTTCTATATTGGATATAGAACAGTTCATATCTTAACGATGTTAAGGTACGGGGAGTTGTCCAGCTTATGATTAAAACCAGACACTGGACAACTCAAGGCATGTTTCTGTAATGGCTGTTTGTGGGTTGACCCAGGCTATGACGAGGGTTGATTTTCTACCATCTGGCAGATCAATAGAAATATTGTTCTAGACTCGCCACAGTTTTATTAAAAATGGATTTTTTCAAAAACAGCAGTGGGAGTATGGTAGAACTGGAAGTCATTCCAGAACCGCAAACGATTACTGAAGATTTAATAAGGAACCTAAAGATTCAATCTGATTTGACATTCCATTGGCCACTCCGCAGATAAGGTGGGTAACTTCAGGCACCCGAGAGGTACTCCGGTGGCCTCAAGGACGGTGACAGGGAAGTTCTTGTTTACCCACACTTGCCATTGTTGTTGTTCCAGGCTGCGAGACCCGACAGGAGGATGAGTATAGCGTCGTTCTAAACTAGCTTTAGAAGTGCACGTCTATATGACTCTGGCAGAGGGTTGTCGTAGTCAGTGGGAGCAGCGGAAGCATTGGTGGACTTCATGCTTATGTCTATTTATAGACTAAAGCAGATATAGCGGAGTTAGATCATCTGTTTCTGATGTGAAAGTCATTGGTTTGACGTCATCAGAATAGAAGATGGATCTGTTGAGAAGGTAGTAGGAAGTGATATTCCTATACTACGATCGGTTATACTTTGGTCGTCACACAGTGTTTTCTCCACATGGGACTTGGACATTATATCAGACATACTGGTTACTAGATCTATGGTTTTAGATCTAGATTTGGGTGGTTTCCCAATCAGGGTACTTTGACAGCATTCTAAGAGTATTTAGAATGGACGACTCCTGGCATGGTAGTGTGCCTGCAGGTAATGGAGTCACCCTCTCTAAAGGTGTCTTACAGACTAAAGGGGAGAGGAATACGCATGATTGACAGATCACTTGCTTAGGCAATTGAGTCAATCATGAGATGTCAAGTACCACACCAGATGTTGTTCTTGCACTAGATGCAATAAGTTGATATTAATCCAATCCTGGAAAAACAGTAGGAAGCAGTTTTAGAACATAAGTGAATGTTCTAGGGATATGATAACGGCTGCCTCTTATAGGAGACGGTTATCACTCCAGGCTTCCAAGGTGACATGGACGACAAGGAGGTTGTCAGAGTTATAGTTCTCCCTCTGACGAGGGGCAGTATTTTGGACAGGTGGTCCAAGGCAATACTGAGGGCGGCATGGCGCAGGATACTGATTAGTTTCAGTTGTGGATACAGTCTAAGAAGTTTGGATTTGGAGTTCATTTATGAGCTAGGTCCCATCAGACATCCAGACATTCTAAGACAGGTATTGCTCATTTCGGGAGATGGCTTTCTCTGCGAACTTGAGATATAGAGAGACATAGAAAGAAACATCACAGCGGATCCACTCACTGAGGCTATTCCTCGAACGCAATAGTTTCACAAACGAGCTTTGTGAGACAGACTAGTAGAGGAGTTGGGTGTTCGGTAATCACACGGGCTGTGAGTATGCGACATCGCAATAATTAGCCTTGAGTGCAAGTGGGAGATTGTTGGAGATAGTGCCCTCAGAGTCAATTATTGGATCACAGGCACGTGATTGCAATGATTGAGGGAGGACCTATCCCGGTAGGACAGTCTTGCTCGAGATGATAGTATGCTATCTGGTTTATCTTTATCATCGTGTACTGCTTTAGGTGACCTGACATGTCGCTATTGCACGTTGATAGAGCCCCTGGGATTCTTGCTTGACGACCAGCAGTATGATGGCGATCATATACGTGGGAGCTGGGGTCTATAAGCACATCCTTAAAAGGTCCCTAGTCGTAGGAGTTTCGAGACAGGGTATCGATACTCCATTAGTAGACTAGTGTATACAGTCGAGACCCCGACGAGGGGCGGTGGCCGGTCTCACAAGCCACTGGTGTCAGTTGGTTCACCTAAGATGTATACAGGTGCTCATTGGGTTATGAGTACACCGGACAGGACTCGCCGGGAACCTGCTAGTTGGTCTTATACCAGACGTCAGATAGCAGTTCCCAGGTGACATGTGTACAGGTTAGTTCATCGACCTGAGATCGTCATTTGTCTCGTGTGAGTTCCCACTGTGCTTTGATTACTACCCTACCACGGCTCAAAGGAGTCGTGCAAACAGGTTTTAGTTGGGTACAGTCCCGAGCCACATGGAGGCAGTGAGCGGATCTGCAGGGGTTCGTCTCTCCCGGTATTGGGGGTGAGGTCGCGCTGTGTCTAGGAGAGCCATTACGCAAAGCCCTCGGCCGAGGCAGGAGATTTACTGGTAGGTATTCCAGTAGTATCTCAGGGCGTTCTGGGCTACGCTCCGACACGACTTGTACCGCTTTTGGGGGTCTGACTTTCACCAACCCCCTAGGCCCGCCATGCGATACTCATAGACGAACGGACCGGACTGTACGGATATTGTCACTGACAGGCTCAGTAGGGTGTCAGGATGAGTTCGCTCATCGACGTCCCTTTTGGTCAATAGCTGGTGGCCCGTCACGTATTGGCTAATACCTCTGACGTGCTAGTGGTTAAATCCACAGCCATAGTATTGACGAGTCTTTAGAGTCCACCACACTTTCAGTTACTCAGCTTTCGGGCGAAACGCTGTAGAGGCCGTATGGAGATATGGCAGGGTCCGATCAGATACGTGCGGTATTGCACGGATCAGGATCGGACGGTTTGTACTAGTAGCCGTATAGAAATATGGCAGGGTTCGATCAGATACGTGCGGTATTGCACGGATCAGGATCGAACGGATTTTACTAGCCGGCTTTGGCTTAAGCCGGTCCCAGTCTAGTACAGTGTAGATTTTGTCTCATTGCATTTGTATCCGGTCGGAATACAGATGCAGGTGTGTATGCACAGTGTCGGGGTTTTTCCTGTAATTTATTACGGGACCAGTTTTCTGGAGTTGCCAGTTTGCATTCCGTTCCGGTCGGTTTTCCTTTGTTCTTTCCCGGCCGGACTTTTCTGATGGAGGGGGTAATTTGCAGTTTTGCAAATTACACTTTGTGGGGGGGTTTCTTGCATAAAGTTAGATTATGATAGATTTCATTTCTTTCATCCATCACTTGATTTATATGAGAAGTGAAAGGTTATGGAGTGCATAGTGTTTTAAGCATGGTTGATGTTTTCTTTGACCTTGGATGTGGTCACCTCTTGAATGCTCCTACACTCACCTCCTTTTGCCTTATGTTTTCATTCCTCCACCATTCTCATACTCACTTGAAGAAAGTCTTTCATGGTTATGAAAAAAAGAGAGTAGAAGAAAAAGAAAGAGAGAAAGAAAAAGAATGAGAGAGTTCATTTCATCTTCTTCTTGCTAGAAAATTGAAAGCACCAATTTTCTTTACCTCTTCCTCCATCCATCAATGGCAACTACATAAACTCCAAGAGACAAAGTTTCTACACTACTTCCTACAGCAAATCTTGAGCATGTCGAGTTGCCGGCTTCATGCTCGAGTTGCCTCGGTATTGAGGCGGGAGCCCGTAAAAGACGAAGGCGATGTGGTGCCCTTTTCCGGCGAGGAGGCGACGATGTGGAGCCAAGCATTTCCGCGGGAGATCGGGATGATGAAGAGAAGACCGGAGGACTCGGATCACTCGGTATACTTCTCACCCTATCTCTTGATTGCTAGCGTAGGTTAATGGTTAACGATCCGGGTTTTCTTTGTCCGCGGTAGCGCCGGTTTCCGAGCAAGGAAAAATTTTGATTCCGCAATTTGGCCTCGAGTAAGACGGCCGGGGCGCTGCCGTGGCGCAACACTTTCCACATCAAAAATCTTGCAAAGTTCATCAAAAAAACTCCATCAAAACTCACACAAATTCCAAATATAATCCCTACCCATTTTTAATTGGCTATTCTAGTATGGATCTAGGGAACAAGATTGCAATTTGGGAGGCTGTGTGCTTGTGGGATCTTCAAATTGATTGGGTATAAATTCTAACCCTTTTGCTTAATTTGTTGTTAAATGTTTAAATCAAACTTAATTAGGTATTTAATTAGGGTTTAATTTCATGGAAAAATTATCAAGAGAAGGATATTGAATTGGAGATTGGGTTTGATTACTTGATGTTGGTTGTGATGTGTAGCTTTACATCTTGAGCATGCTAAAACCTAACCAATTTGCTAAATTTCTAATTGTTACAACTAAATTGCCCAAATTGCATAAATTGCAAACTAGGTTTTTTAGAATTAATGGAAATGAGTGAGTTTAAAATCTAATTAACATTGGTATGATTTAATTAAGATGTTTAATGAACATTATAGCCACTATAATTGTTAAAATATTTAGATTGATTAAAACAACAAGTTTTGAACTAAAATGGAAAATTATGCTAACTAGGTTTTTGGGTTAATGTAATAAAGCGAGATTAAAAATCTAGTAATGGTTCGTATGATCTAGTTATGATATATAGTGATTATTGTGGCCGCTACATTTGTTTAAACATCAAGTTTTGTACTAAAACGGTTAATTTTGCTTGCTAGGTTTTCGGAAAAATAGCTTTTAAAGTGAGTTTGAGGTTTTTGTGAATTTTAACCTATTTCATATTATAATTAGTGTTTGTGAATGTGCAAATGGGTGAGTTTGGGTTTTATCTCGATCAATTGGCGTTTATACGCCGATGTCGAGGGATATTTGGTTCTTTTACTTGAGCGGATCCTATGTTTTAACCTATGTGAAAGTCGTATGCTGTTTTGGACTTTCATACACGATTTCGGTTTACGATACTATATGTTTACATGTAGGCACCCCCATATCGACTTCAAGACGACAAGCAAGCACGTGGCGACGTCAGCATCGGCAAACGAAGCTCAAGTGAGTAGATTATATCTACGAGGGAAGTCGGGTGGATGGCGTATAGCACCCCTGCAGTCCGTAGTATAGTTTATGATATATATGTTTATATAGGTATTTTATGATACGAGGATGATTATCAAGATATGATTTTGTATTTATAGTTTAGTTTAGGATAGTTAGAAGTAGCTTAGTTTAGCTTCTCAGTCGCGAACCCTAGAATAGGTTTTTACCCACACATACACACACACATGCATACATTTATTTTTACTTGTGCGTATATGAGGATATGTGTGTGTGTGTGTGTGAATGTGTGTGTATACATGGATTTTGAGGTTAAGTACTTGGGATTGGAGATGAGTCGATGAGATTGGGCTTGGGGCCATGAGATCGGTGATATGATATGGTTCGTATTTGAGATACGACATGATATTTTAGTGGGTTCTTTAGGCATGGTGATTTCATACACACGCATACATTACATAGATGGCATCAGTATTGTACTAGACATAGATCGGTACCCCAGATCATGATATATGATGGAAAGGATACCAGACGAATAATGAGATAAATGTGATATTTTACCCGTACCCAGATTTGGGAGGCCGTACGACGGATTTACCGTACGATCTATATATTGATGATAGATCCGCACTCTCGACTTGAGGATGTCATATTATATAGGGTATCGTATGGGATACTATTAAGGTGGGATCACCGACTATTATACACATATATATATCAACTCAGATTTAGGTAGTTTTTATACCCCTTCCCATTGGTTGTTAGTTAAACTTGTAGTTACCTAGTAGATGTTAGACTGGACCCGAGTCATACCTATTTCCAAAACTAACGAATCGTGAGGATTTTAAAGACATGTCAAGGGATACTACGGATATTTCAAAAGACGTACCTTTTCTTAAAAACACCGTAGCCCTTATTTTCAAAACACCATGATTCGTACTATTTCAAATGGCAAAACAGTATAACACAGGTGTAGCAATGTAGATTCTTATTGTCACGTTATCATTCATGTTCCGCATATTATTGTTGCAATTACTATTCATTGTCATTTATCATGTTGTTATCATCTCATTGCATGTTTATTGTGTACTTAGTGATTATGAACCATGCTGTCAGGACACCAGCACCATTACCGATGATGCGTATGTTCCACATACACTTAGTTGCCGGCTCACACACATCATCATCGGTAATTGCCATGTCATGTACACTTTAGAAAATACCTTTGCATTGACATAGCTTGATAGCTGATAGTCGCAATATGTTATAGCTTCCATGTGCTAGTTTAAATATTGTATTCATTGCATGATATTAGATGCATTCATATATTCATTGGTTATGCAGTATTATGGAGATTTATACCGGTATTCACTGTTTATTGGTATCATGATTTTGATGATTTCGGATTTACATGAGATTTCTGGATTTGGGGGAAAACCGTAATAATATATATAAACTTCTCTTTCATTTTAAAATACAAATTGCGGTTTTCTCATGATGTATGAGTCGTCCACCATGAGTTTTCATGATAGCTGTTGGATTTCGAGACCCGATTCGAGGAGGAGTTGCAACCGTTTCGGGTAAATGGTGGACCCGTTATGGTACCCCATGGCGAGAGTGATTTCATGGTGGATGATGAGCCTGGCAGGGGCAGACTGCCTACCGGTGATTTTACCTGGCGCGGCGGATATCCGGAGGATACCGTACGTGGTTGTGTGATTGATGATATGGGCCGATCCGGACTGACGGAGCCCCGTGATATTGAGATATGAGATATTGAGATCGAAATATTGAGATTTGAGATACAGAGATATTGAGATTTGATATTGAGATACTGAGACTTATATTTTGTGTCGATACTTGACACTGATTTCTCTATTGCTTTCATTGATGATACTTGATTGATATACATAGAGAAATCTCATTGATTAAAGAAAACAGTTGTCTCACTGATGATATATTCTGTTTCCATACGTAATGCATTCATACATCATATATCTGATATGTTGCTATCTGAAGCACTGACACGAGCACATGGTATTGCACATATATGTAGATGGATCAGGATATTATTTGAGGATATTACTTGATATGACCTAGGATAGCGTCATACCTGCGATTTCTGCTCTGTGATGTTTTCTACTCACGAGTTGGCAACTCACCCCTGTTGTGCCACAGTTCCTTGCAGGTTTTGCCATACAGGTTTCGTTGCGGCTTTGCTGGCACACTGTTCCTTCCGGGTGATTGCTTTGTTAGGTGGGTTCTTTTGCATCAGGACCACTATTGTTTATTTATTATTTCAGTTGTATCTAGAAACTCCATCAACCAGATTGTATATTTGATAGAGATATAAGACCAGACTTGTTATTATTTCGACCTTAGAGTCGCGCGTTGTATTATTATGTTTTTCATGTTGTTTTGAGTTTCTTTTGAGTTTTGATCCCGCCCTTCGGCGTTGTATATTATATTACTTGTGTGGTTGTGACCGTCGATTGAAGAAGAGCTAGCTCCCGCTTGGGGATGCCTTTTTTTCATTTTGTATACTATTCATGTTGTACCTCGTTTGGGGCCAGTATTTACAAAGGAGGCTCTGCCGAAATTTTCAGAGAAGACTTGGGATTTTTAAAATACATACTTCGGCTTATGTTGCTAAACTACTTGATTTAAATTGGTTTTTCCTTCACTCTACTGCTTCTTTGTTTTTCATTTCTGGGTTTTGGCTTACTTATATTATGTATGCCTCGAGACGTTTCGTAATTTAAGTGTCGGTCATGTTTCGTACTTTTCGGTTCGTGACAAATTTAGTATCAGACCGTTAGGTTTTACCTTCGGAGTGTAGGATGACCCTTGGTTGATGGAGTAGGTGACTTTAGTAGAGTGACGTACCATGTGTATGTTTCGCGGCATACTTACAATACGATGCTCCACTTAAGAAGCTTTAGGATGTACATTTCTTTGCACAGTATTATATTCATTTCTATGATCTATCCTCATCAGTACCAGTTATTGTTTTGTTACCACGGTTGTACGGGCAGAGAAAGCTGCGGCTAGAGTTGCGGTCAGCACGAGCTCGTCACGGACAAGGACTGACCAGGGCATGATTTCAGGGACATACGATTGCATAGAGAGGCGTCGTTTTATTGTGTTTTCACGCCATGAGCATTTGATGGATCGCTTATACGAGACTTCTCGGACGTGCAGATCAGCACCAGAGGATTGAGCTACTGATAGAGGCCAGCCAGATTGTGATGACCGTCAGAGCACAAATTATTTTGATGATTGAGGCTGTAGGGTTCCTAGGCACTCTAGTGAAGTCTCACAAGTGATCAAACATGCCAATTTATAAAAATTACGGTGCCGAGGAAACCTAGAACGGATCGTTGGCTAGAAGTATAGGCAAAGCAAGCAAGCTAGTTTACAACTAAACTATAAGATAACGGAAATACAACCTTTGTAGATCCGTTTGTCCACCTCCATAGCTCCGCAACGAAGTGCCTCCGCTGTCCAAGTAAACTCCCGGGCTCTAGCGTCGGCTTCGTCGAAGAATGAGCGGGCTTGATCGTCGGTTCGGTGCCGAAGATGATCTACGTCGAGGCATCGCAAGAACAAGCTCCAACTTCACCAAGTCCGGAAAACTTGTGAAGGAAACACCCTATACTACTTGGCAAGAGGTAGAGGATGAAGAAATAGGAGTTGGGTTCACTTTAGATTTGGATTTCTCACACTTTTTCAACACTTGCCATTGGAGTAGCAAGCTACAACCATGGAAGAAGAAGATGAAGAAGAAGAAGATATGATAACTTCATATTAAAAAAGAAAAGAAAATACAATACTTATCATATCTTTGACCATGGTTTAGTGTAGAGACTTAACTTAGGTTAGATAGTGGTTAGGGTTAGATAAAAGACAAGAATGGTGGACTAAGTTCAAAGCTTCAAGAAGCTTTCAAATAAAAACAAAAACTAGAAACCATTCTTATCTCTTTATCTTTTCTTTTTCCAAAATAAATAAAAGGAATAAATAAATGATTAAGTAAATGAAAAAGAAACCCTAATCATTAATTAACCATGGTTTAACACTTTACACAAAACCAAGCTAGAATGTATCATCAAACATGATATAATCATGTGCACAAAACTATATCGAATATATAATGTGCACATCCGCGCGAGAAAATCCATTTAAAGTGAACCGATACTAGTTAATGCAAGGCAATATGTCAAATATATAATTATGTATTAAATCATTAAATCAACACTTGATTTAACGATCCGGTCATATCGCATATAACCGGCTAGTATCCAATGTGTCGGCTTATCGAATCAATCCTTGATTCGATAACTAGGTTATATCGCATATAACCATTCGATACATTGATCGCGAGAATAGAATATGGTATCATATACACGCATTATTCTCGGTCCCGCACATATCTCATATGCGCTCCTATTTCGTTTCGCTTGAGCTAGGAAACCTCTGTGTAGGACTCTAAAGACTCGTCAATACGCCGGTAGCAGATGATGATCATATCAAACATCCGCAAGCCGCAAGCGGTCTGCTAAACGTAACGGCCACCCGGGTATTGAGCGATCTGAAGATCGACGAGCAAGCCCGCTCACACTCCAGTGAATCCGACCAGTAACACTTACCGTACAGTCCGGTCTGTTCGTCTGATATGTCGCATATCTCGCCTAGGGGTGGTAAACGTCAGACCCCAATAGCTCGATAAGTCATGCCGACGTAGGGTCCATAACATTCGTGAAACTACTGATAACACTTACCAGTATATCACTGCAACCCTGGCCAGGGATTTCCTGTTATGGCCAGTCGAGCATAGCACAACATCAACCCCCAATACCGGGAGAGACGAATCCCCTCCTATCGCTCATTGCCTCCATGTGAATCGGGACTGTACCCAAAAACCACCTGTTTGCACAACTCAGTAGAGCCATGGTAGGGTGGAAATCAAAGCACAGTGGGAGACACACAAGACTCTATGACGATCTCGGGTCAACAGACTAAGCTGTACCAGTGTCACCAGAGAACTGCCATCTGACGTGAGGTATAATACCATCTGGGAGTTCTCGGCGAGTCCGTTCAGTGTACCCAGTCTCCACTGAGCACCCGCATACCATCTTCGATGTCAAACACCAATGGATATAGCATCATCCATCGCCCATCGCATGGGTCGAGAAGATATACGCTAGTCTACTCTGGAATATCGATGCCCCGTCTCGATATTCCCACGACTAGGAACAATTCAAGGATGTACTCTTGGACTACCCAGGCCCCACTAGTATGATCTACATCATAGTCCTGGAAGTCGAGCACACATCCTATGGGCTTTATCAACATGTAATCAGAGAGACAGAAAGTATACATGTTAAGATAAAGTGCAACCAGATAGCGTACTATCATGTCGAGCAAGAAAGTCCTTCCTATATATGTCCCAGCATCCACTACAATATACATCCAATGTACAGTAATGGCCTCTAGGGCATACATATAACTAACAGAGGCACTATTCAGCGTGCGGACGAATGAGCCAGTGATTTCGGCGAATGAAAAGATATCGTTCCAGATGTTTGAATCTAATACCGCACGAGTTATATTTCAAGATATGATAGAAGATCGCTAGTCACCAAAGATGAAAGACTAGGACATGTGATTCATTGCCTACCCTGATGCGAGGTCATCAGATAGATTGATTCTAGCTAGAGACAACTTCACGCTGATAAGTTGAGAGTCGATAGAGACGATCGAATGTCAGGAACCCATTTTCCAAGTTTAAAGTATTCGAAAAACAATGCAAGCAATTCTACGGACCCTCTAGAAGAATGAAACCCTAACTCGACTTAATGACCATGGAACACCAGTGAACCTTAGGGTTTACGGCAGTTCAGCGGTGCCATTAGTGAGGCTTGGGTCTACCCTTCTACGGTTGGTCCATAGGTGTTGTGGCATATATTTGATACTATTAAACTGTACCCAAAATGTTGAGCTCTTAGGAGATTATGAGGTTTTGACAATCGATCGGATGGTTCGACTTCATTCGAATATCAGGTGATGAGATGCATTGCTTGGGAGACTCCAGATACGAGTATAGCAGTTGGAACGCAGTCCATGCAGCCACGAAGAGACGAGTCCGAAACAGTCGGTATTAGAGAAGAGTGGAGTAAGAGGTTCGTGCGAGATCTTGATGAGATGATGTTCAACTCTGCCGACATCAGAGATGTGATACGCATGCAGAGGTGTGGTATATGGATATATCTTCCAGAAAGAGTCGTGATGAGTATGCAGCCGTTCCGGAACAAGAAATAGATATAGTAAAAGGATGATAACTTCTGGGCAGTCCGGCAGAAACGAGACTTGGGAGAGACTTCGACAGAACCTTTCTGGAAATACTAAACGAGAAGATCTGGACCCAGGAGCGGTCATATGACGCACACCTACTATGCCAGAGTTCGGCATCGTCGACGAGACATGTTATGAGTAACCATGATAGTTGGCCAGAGATCTTTAGAGGATGTGTCAAAGCGAACTGATTCCGTTATCGTTTCTATATTGGACCGTTGAGCCGAGCAGCTATGTACTTAGCAATCTGCAGTGAGAAACGAGAGCCTAAGGGCACTAGGCGACAGGCCATGATCAGTAGGCAAGTAGATATCTTGCTCTACTAGCATTTGATGCACCGACACTTTCTTGACTTTGAAGGACGGACATATCGACGACAGCATTTATGATTTGTGATTTTGTGATTGACTATCACGTATCCATCACATTGGATTTCAGTATTTTTGGGTGATTTATTTCATGATTGAGTTTTGATGACCGAGTTTCATGATATTTGATTTCATGCCTAGGGCATGCATATGATTTGACTTATGCTTTCGGCATAGTTTTCATGCACTTTTAGTATTTTGATTTGCTTTTGTGCACGTCGATGCACAGGATGGTGAGATTTTATACCACGGTATACCTGATTGGGATTTTGATTGAAATGTGTTGTATATCGTCGATTTCGATTGTGATATTCGATATTCGTTTTCGTGCACATTGTGCACTTGATTGGATTTTGCGCATACTTAAGGCGCTTGATGCGATTTAGGTGCACACCAGATGCACTGAATCGAGATTCTTCGTACATATCAGATGCACCTGGTTTTGCTGTCAGGCACACACGTTTCCCTTGACAGGTGTTTTCGTGCACACCCGTTGCACTCAGATTTTCTTTATGTGCACATGTATGGCACATTCATGGATTTCGATTTCCGTGTGCACCAGACGCACGTGGCATTCATATATATATATTTAGGATTGATTTCTTTTGGAGCAGTATATCTTATGATACTTGCTATTTGGTTTAGTACTGAGCAGGACTAGTCAGAGGACAGTACCTGAGTATATTTTTGCATGCATTGATAGTTATCGAAGGGATTTCCAAAGAGGAGCTATAGTCTCAGTATTTACCTACGTGTCCATGATGACACGAAACTTTTTACAAGGGAAACCCTTCTAAATTGCTTTCAAAATGGCGGAACGTGTATGTTAAACAAAGGATATATATATATATAGTAATTTTCTCACAATGGATGTCCGCCACTGTGTAGTGATACACACATCGCACAGTGATTTGAAAAAGGTTTGGCATGCATTGCTTCCTGATATTTTAATGATGTATATCATGTTGGTTTTCGTATTGGATTTAGACATTGATGTCTTTCCCATAACTCCGATAATTGCGGGATGCTTAACGGAGTTTTGATTTTGAGTTATACACTCTTTTTCATGCGCATGCATTGCGCTACGATATATTTTATGTATTTATGATTTCGGAGCCCCAACGACATGATCATTTTACTGAAATGTTTTTGTATTTGGGGGAGTTTTAATTTAAATTCGAGGACCGAATTTCTTTAAGGGGGGAAGATTGTAACGTTTTGAAAATCGTTTAGGTGGAATTTCGGAAAATCGGTAAAATAACGGGTGTTTTCCGTAAAAATCAAGATATAAATATCTTTTAATATAAAATTAAATATACATATTCTAGCTATGTAATTGCTAGTATTTGGTGTTTATTGAGCCACTTGTAAAATTTCTAGTTTACTGAAAAAATTTCCGAAATTAATTGTTTTAATATTATTTTAAGTCGTCACTAATACATTTAATTAGGGAAAATTACAAATTGGAATGAGTTAATACAAATTTTGTGCATCATGACACATTAAACTAACATGTAAAATATTATTTTTGAAATGAAATGAAATTGTCAAATGGTTTTAGAAAATATCAAAGAAAAAGGCTTAAATGGTGAAAATAAATGTAAATAGAAATTTGGGGTATAGTATTTATCATTTTCTCTCACCCCCCACACACACCCACACTCACACACCCCCACTTTCCATCTTGGCCGAGCCCTCCTTGGCAGCCCACCATTTCCCACTTAAAGAAAAAGAAAAAGAAAACAAAGGAAATGAAAGAATAAAGAAAGAAAGTCAAATGAGCTATGGGCTTTATCTTTTCTTCTCATTTTTCAACACCTCACTCTCTCTCCTCGCCCCTCCAATTTCTGGCCGAGCCCCTCCCCTTTCTAGCAACTCCCCCTCCCCATATTCCCATCTCTTTCCACATCAAAAATCTTGCAAAGTTCATCAAAAAAACTCCATCAAAACTCACACAAATTCCAAATATAATCCCTACCCATTTTTAATTGGCTATGCTAGTATAGATCTAGAGAACAAGATTGCAATTTGGGAGGCTAAGTGTGCTTGTGGGATCTTCGAATTGATTGGGTATAAATTCTAACCATTTTGCTTAATTTGTTGTTAAATGCTTAAATCAAACTTAATTAGGTATTTAATTAGGGTTTAATTTCATGGAAAAATTATCAAGGGAATGGTTTTGAATTGGAGCTTGGGTTTGATTACTTGATGTCGGTTGTGATGTGTAGCTTTACATCTTGAGCATGCTAAAACCTAACCAATTTGCTAAATTTCTAATTGTTACAACTAAATTGCCCAAATTGCTTAAATTGCAAACTAGGTTTTTTAGAATTAATGGAAATGAGTGAGTTTAAAATCTAATTAACATTGGTATGATTTGATTAATATGTTTAACAAACATTATAGCCACTAGAATTTTTAAAATATTTAGATTGATTAAAACACCAAGTTTTGAACTAAAATAGAAAATTGTGCTAACTAGGTTTTTGGGTTAATGTAATTAAGCGAGATTAAAAATCTAGTAATGGTTTGTATGATCTAGTTATAATATATAGTGATTATTATGGCTGCTAGATTTGTTTAAACATCAAGTTTTGTACTAAAACGGTTAATTTTGCTTGCTAGGTTTTCGGAAAAATAGCTTTTAAAGTGAGTTTGAGGTTTTTGTGAATTTTAACCTATTTCATATTATAATTAGTATTTGTGAATGTGAAAATGGGTGCGTTTGGGTTTTATCTCGATCAATTGGCGTTTATACGCCGATGTCGAGGGATATTTGGTTCTTTTACTTGAGCGGATCCTAGGTTTTAACCTATATGAAAGTCGTATGCTGTTTTGGACTTTCATCCGCAATTTCGGTTTACGATACTATATGTTTACATGTAGGCACCCCCATGTGGACTTCGAGACGACAAGTAAGCACGTGGTGACGTCAGTATCGGCAAACGAAGCTCAAGTGAGTAGATTATATCTATGGGGGAAGTCGGGTGGATGGCGTATAGCACCCCCGCAATCCATAGTATAGTTTATGATATATATATTTATATAGGTGTTTTATGATACAAGGATGATTATCAAGATATGATTTTGTGTTTATGGTTTAGTTTAGGATGGTTTGAAGTAGCTTAGTTTAGCCTCTTAGTCGCGAACCCTAGAATAGGTTTTTACCCACACATACACACACATGCATACATTTATTTTTACTTATGCGTATATGAGGATATGTATATATATATATATACACATGGATTTTGAGGACAAGTACTTGGGATTGGAGATGAGTCGATGAGATTGGGCTTGGGGCCATGAGATCGGTGATATGATATGGTTCGTATTTGAGATACGACATGATATTTTAGCGGGTTCTTTAGGCATGGTGTTTTCATACACACGCATGCATTACATAGATAGCATCAGTATTGTACTAGACTTAGATCGGTACCCCAGATCATGATATATGATGGAAAGGATACCAGACGAATAATGAGATAAATGTGATATTTTACCCGTACCCAAATTTGGGAGGTCGTACGACGGATTTACCGTACGAGCTATATATTGATGATAGATCCGCACTCTTGACTCAAGGATATCATATTATATAGGGTATCATATGGGATACTATTGAGGCGGGATCACCGACTATTACACACACACACACACACACACACACACACACACACACACATATATATATCGACTAAGATTTAGGTTGTTTTCATACCCCTTCCGATCGGTTGTTAGTTAGACCTGTGGTTACTTAGTAGATGTTAGACTGGACCCGAGTCATACCTATTTCCAAAACTAACGAATTGTGAGGATTTTAAAGACATGTCAAGGGATACTACGGATATTTCAAAAGACGTGCCTTTTCTTAAAAACACCGTAGCCCTTATTTTCAAAACACTACGATTCGTACTATTTCAAACGGAAAAACAGTATAACATAGGTGTAGCGATGTAGATTCTTATTGTCACGTTATCATTCATGTTCCGCATATTATTGTTGCAATTACTATTCATTGCCATTTATCATGTTATTATCGTCTCATTGCATGTTTATTGTGTACTTAGTGATTATGAACCATGCTGTCAGGACACCAGCACCATTACCGATGATGCGTATGTTCCACATACACTTACTTGCCGGCTCACACACATCATCATCGGTAATTGCCATGTCACGTGCACTTTAGAAAATACCTTTGCATTGACATAGCTTGATAGTTGATAGTCGCAATATGTTATAGCTTCTATATGCTAGTTTAAATATTGCATTCATTGCATGATATTAGATGCATTCATATATTCATTGGTTATGCAGTATTATGGAGATTTATACCGGTATTCACTGTTTATTGGTATCATGATTTTGATGATTTCGGATTTATATGAGATTTCTAGATTTGGGGGAAAACCGCAAGAATATATATAAACTTCTCTCATTTTAAAATACAAATTGCGGTTTTCTCATGATGTATGAGTTGTCCACCATGAGTTTTCATGATAGCTGTTGGATTTCGAGACCCGATTCGAGGAGGAGTTGCAACCGTTTCGGGTACATGGTGGACCTGTTATGGTACCCCATGGCAAGAGTGATTTCATAGTGGATGATGAGCCTGGCAGGGGAAGACTGCCTACCGGTGATTTTACCTGGCGCGGCGGATATCCGGAGGATACCGTACGTGGTCGTGTGATTGATGATATGGGCCGATCCGGACTGACGGAGCCCCGAGGTATTGAGATATGAGCTATTGAGATCGAGATATTGAGATTTAAGATACAGAGATATTGAGATTTGATATTAAGATACTGAGACTTATATTTTGTGTCGATGCTTGACACTGATTTCTCTGTTACTTTCATTGATGATACTTGATTGATATACATATAGAAATCTCATTGATTAAAGAAAACAGTTGTCTCACTGATGATATATTCTGTTTCCATTCGTAATGCATTCATACATCATATATCTGATATGTTGCTATTTGAGGCACTGACACAAGCACGTGGTATTGCACGTATGTGTAGATGGATCAGGATATTATTTGAGGATATTACTTGATATGACCTAGGATAGCGTCATACCTGCGATTTCTGCTCTGTGATGTTTTCTACTCACGAGTTGGTAACTCACCCTCGTTGTGCCACAGTTCCTTGCAGGTTTTGCTGTACAGGTTTCGTTGCGGCTTTGCTGGCACACTGTTCCTTCCGGGTGATTGCTTTGGTAGGTGGGTTCTTTTGCATCAGGACCACCATTGTTTATTTATTATTTCAGTTGTATCTAGAAACTCCATCAACCAGATTATATATTTGATACAGATAGAAGACCAGACTTGTTATTATTTCGACCTTAGAGTCGCGCGTTGTGTTATTATGTTTTCTATGTTGTTTTGAGTTTCTTTTGAGTTTTGATCCTCGCCCTTCGGCGTTGTATATTACATCGCTTGCGTGGTTGTGACCGTCGATTGATGAAGAGCTAGCTCCCGCTTGGGGATGCCTTTTTTTCATTTCGTATACAATTCATGTTGTATCCCGTTTGGGGCCAGTATTTATGTCACGTCCCGAAAGTACGGAATATGACCGGCACTTAAACTACGAACGTCTCAAGGCGTACGTAATCTAAGTAAGCCGAAAACCCAGAAATCCAAACCAAGAAAAATAGTAGAGAGTAGGAAGAACCATAGCAATCAACATGTAAGCAACATAATATACAACGCCTAAAGGCGAGGATCACAACAGAAAGGTAAATCCAACAGCATGAAATCCATAAAAATATAACGCGCGACTCTACGGTCGAAAGAATAAATATCACTGGTCTCTATCTCAATAAGTACATGTTTGGTTGATGGAAATTCTAGATACAACTGAAATATAATATACAATGTATAATGATGGGTGCGATACAATAAACCCACCTACTAGCAAGTCACCCGAAAGGAACAGTGCCCGCAAAGCCGTAATAAAAACCTGTACGGCAAACCTACAAGAAACTGGGGCACAACGGGGGTGAGTTGCCAACTCGTGAGTAGAAAAAGATCTACGAACAGAAAATCGCATGTATGACGCAATCTTAGGTCATACGATCAATATATAAACCTCAAATGAATAAGTCTGAAGCATGCTAAGGTAGCAATGAAACATCTATACATGTATGTAGTACCCAGTGCTCGTGTCAGTGCCTCAGCTAATAACATGTCATATATAAGTGGTATGTCTGCATGGAGTAATATGATGAAGTATCAAATGGATATCAATACGCATATATTAGTGTCCCATTCCACTAATATTAGTGTAAGAGTATATATAACAGCGCCCTCATACCCTGTTATATATACAAATGAAGTATGATCAATGTAATCGAGGTCTGTATGTAATCAAAGTCTGTATAAACGTGGATCCCGTCCACCCGTCACCCAAAGACAATAAGCATCATGCACGTAAATATCATAAGCATATGCATGGAAGTACGAGGATATAATCAAAATCATGGAACCGGAGTGCCTAGCATCGACACTCGAAAACATCATGAAAACGGTGCCCAGCATCGGCATGTAAATCCTCATATATCGGGCATTCGTCAGTCTGGGTCAGCCCACGGGCTCTGTCTGCGGTATCGGCCCTCGGCCCCAGCAGTACGCCCATATACATTTCTCAACTCCGGTCGGTATCCTCCGGATATCCGCCGAGCTCCAATACAATCACCGGTAGGTAGTAGTCCCTCTGCCAGGCTCACCGTCTACTACACAGCGATCCGTTCTCGCCCCGGGGTACCATACCGAGCCCACCATGTACCCGCAATCGGCCTCATCCGCCTCCTCGAATCGGGTTTCACATGTCACTCTAGCACCGAAAAAACACATGGTGGACGCATTGAAATATTATATCAAGGGTAACCGGGTTTTTAAAACAATTACATATTTTCTTTTGAAATATCCACGGTTCCTAAATCCAGAAATATCATGAAAACAACATATCTCGATGCGTATAATCAGAAGCATGATATATGCAACATGTAAAAGAAATGCAAGCATATCTGTCTATCATGCAACCAGGAATAGTAATATGCACATATTGAGGGAAACCGCTCTTTAAAAATGAATCAGTTTTGAAGAGTATTTTGTGGTTTCCAAATCTAGAATTATCATATATGTATGTGCAAATATGTATGTGTACAAATATGAGTGTACAGTAAGTATGTGCACAAGTATAAGTGTACAATAAGTATATGTACAAGTATGCCATGCAAGGGTCTTATCCTGAATGCAACAGTACTACAGTGTAGTGACATGGCGATTATCGATGACGAAGTGTGTGAGCCGGCAAACAGTGTACGTGGACATATGCATCATCGATAATTGTGCTGGTGTCCTAACAGCATGATGATAATATAGCAATAGCTCATGAAATGAAATGCGAATAGCAATGAAAATGCGGATTCAAATAAATCAACGCAATTGTGAAGAGTCTACATCAATATGTATATGTCATGAAATTGTGCCATTTGAAATAAGACAAATCGGGGTTTTTAGTAAAATAAGGGCTATGGAGTTTTTAAGTAAGATACGTCCTTTGAAAATATCCGTAGAATCCCTTTACTTGTTTTTAAGATATTCCCGATTCGTAAGTTTTTGAAATAGGTATGGCTCGGGTCTAGTCTAACATCTACTATACTAACTACTGATCTAACTATCAAGTAAATCAGGAGGGGTATGGAAACCACCTAATCTGAGTCGATATATATGTAAATATAAATATAATAGTCAGTGATCCCGCCTCAATAGTATCGCGTACGATACCGTATATCATCTGACATCCTTGAGTCATGAGTGCGGATCAATCATCAAAATATAGCTCGTACGGGAAATCGTCGTACGGCATCCCATTAGCTGGGTACGGGTCAATATCACAATCAGCTCATCAATTATTTGGTATCCTTATCATCATTTCACATAATCTGGGGTACTGATCTAAGTCTAGTACGAATCGATACCATTATATAAGTAAGAATGCGTGTGTGAAACACACGTCCCAAGGCCCGCTAAAATTCATATATCGTATCCCAAATACAAATCACATCACATCACCGATATCACGGCACTATGCCCAATCTCATTGACTCATCTCCAATGTCCTCCAATATCCTCATCATCACAGTAAAAAACATAGCAAATATGCATGTGTGTGCGTGTGGGTGTAAACGTATTCTAGGTTCGCGACTAGAAACTACACTAGTTACTTCTAACCCTAACCTATGCATATTACACCTAACACATCCTAAACAACCAAGTCACACATAAGTTAACATATATCTGTATATATAAAGTATATATGGTATACTAGACATCGGACTACGGGGGTGCTATATGCCATCCACCCGACTTCTCCCCATAGATATAAATCTACTCACCTTTCTTTGTGCGTGCCGGTACCGATGTCGCCATTGCATCTCCAACACCTCGACGTCACGTGAGGTACCTACAAGGATATCACACGCTAAAACACAAGAAAACCATGTTGGAAACCAAAATGGTGCACGCTACGCCCATAGGTAAGAACCTGTGGCCTCGCGTGCAAACACAGCCAATATCCACTGTCGTTGACGTCCAAACGCCATCCGACAGAAACGAATCATCGAATACCAAAAACCATGCTAAAACAAGTCGTAAATCATACGCCAACTCATGAAAATCAACCCAGATTCTACCCTAACTGGAATCAGTCAAAACTAGACATACCTAAGGTCAAGTTTACATGAAATAGGGCTGGGCACGCAAAACGAGGGGGTTTCCTCCTGTTCTGGCCGCAAATTGCGGCCAGAAGGAATTTATCTGTGGCCTGGTATGGGAGTTGGGGGCTAGGGCCTTGGGTGTTGGTTTCTATCTGCCTGCATATCCTACTGCCAAGTCAATATTATTTTAGGGTATCTCGGGTTGTAGCAGTTTCCAGAAAGGTCACCAAACCGACAAAGTTGTTGATTTACACCGATTTCTAAACTTTCAGGTGTTATACTGGAATCTGGGTACTGGTCTCAACAGCACCTAATAAGGTTACACTAATCATCAAATCCAACACTTGGTCAAGTCTCACTCAAATTCCCTTAAACTAGCACTAATCTACTTAATAATACTAAATTTCAGCTATATAACCAGAACTTGGCTAAATAGGAGTTGGGTTGCAAGATTATACCTCAAGAAAATCCTAGAATGTAGGAGAAGGGAAGGAGGAGGAAGGAGGAAGGGTTGTTGCTGCTGTGGAGCTGCTCCTTGTGCTCCAGATGATGCTGCGGTAGCTGATACTGATGATGTTTCCTGGGCTAAAACTGTTTCTGTTGTTTTATTTTTGTGTAGTGTTGTGCAATGGTTGTGGTGGTATGGTGTTGTTGTGCTAGGGTGCTGGGGCTATTTCTGGTGTTTTGAAACATGCTGCTGCTGCAGCTGATGTTGATAAAGGGGGCTGATGTGTGCTGTTGCGGCAGTTGATGTGGCTGTTGCTTTTGTTTGGGCTAAGGTTGCTTGATGATGGGCTGATGTAGCTGATGTTGCAGCTTGTAGCAGCAGCTAGGGTGGCTGAAATTGAACGATTGGGAGCTGTTGTAGGGTGAAGTGTGGTAGTATGGTGGAGTGTGAGGGTAGGAGATGTGAGGGTAGGATGTGAGTGATGAGAGGGAGTGATATGAATGAGAGGGGATATGAAGAGCACAAAGGGTAATGGAGAAGGAGATGGATCATGGCACACCCTAGCCAGCTCTCTCTCTCTCTTAAAACATGTTAGCACCCGCAAGCCATCATGGCTCACTCTCTCCTTATAACACAAGTCAACCCACCCTAATCAAACCCCATTAACCTAACCAAAACACTAATTAACCCAATTAACTTAATCAAATGGTTCAACCCACCATGGTCATCTACATGGTTCAACCCTAGGCTTAACATGGGTCCAAAACATGAGACAAGTGTAGAAAATGTCATATGCACATTTTTGCACAAAAAACCAAAAATCCAATTAGCGATTTTTAATCGCGGTTAACACTAAGGTAGCATTTACGTAACCATAAAAGCTTAAAAATGATATATTTCCACAAAATACCCTATTTTATAGTTTCCAAAATTATCTCCGGAATTTTCACCGTTTATCGGTATTTAATTATACCGACTATTAAAATATTCATTAAAAATTAATATTAAATTATGAAAATTCCCAAAAATAATATTTTTTTTTTTGAAATGTTACAGTCTTCCCCCCTTAAAGAAATTCGGTCCCCGAATTTAAATTTAAACCCCCAAATTCTAAAACATTTCAATAAACTGTCCAAGTCAACGGGGCTCCGAAATCATCAATAAATAAAACGCATTGTAGCGCAATATATGCGCATGCGTAACGAGCAGATAACTCGAAATCAAAACTCCTTCAAGCATCCCGCAATCATCGGAGATAAGGTGAAAACACGAATGCCAAATACAAAGCAAAACCGATATGCCATAAATCGGAACTATACATGTAAATATTTAAAGGAAATGCATGCCAAAATTCTTTAAAGTCAATGTGCAATGCGCATAACGCTGCACAGTGGCGGACGTTTCTATAAGAAAATAGTCATATACTTATATATCTTTGTTTAGTATGCACGATCCGCCGTTTTGAAAACACTTTTAGAAGGGTTCCATGTTTTAAACGTTTCGTGTTATATCGGACACGTATATAAATAATGAGACTATAGCTCGCTTTCGGAAATCCCTTTGAAATCTATCAATGCATGCAAAATATATCCAGGCACTGTCCTCTGACTAGTCCTGCTCAGTACGAAAACACATAGCAAATATCATAAAAATGTACTGCTCCATAAAAATCAATCCCCAAAATGCATATGAAAACCCTGTGCGTCCGGTGCGCACGGAAACCAAAATCCATACATGTGCCAAGCAGGTGCACAAAATGACATCGAGGTGCAACGGGTGTGCACGAAGCATCTGTCATAAGCAACGTGTGTGCCTGACAGTAAAATCAGGTGCATCTGATATGCATGAAAAAATCTCGATTTAGTGCATCTGGTGTGCACCAAATCGCATCTCATAACCTGCGCCCAACATGCGCTAAAAATCCAAATCTGGTGCATCCATCATGCACGAAATCATGAAATCCAATAACAAGCGCCGAACACGCGCAAAGATCCAATCGGGTGCATAAAGTGCTCAAAACAAATATCGAGCATTACCATCGAAATCGAAGTCCAGTGCATCCAAGTGCACAAAATACGAAGCACTGCACTGCAAGCATATGTGAACTATACCGAGTGCAAAACCCAAACCGCGTGCGTGCATACGCACAAAATCAACTCAATATCTAAAACCCATAAAATCATCACATGTAAAACCAAGGCACGAAAACGATATCAAGTGTAACAACTGTGCGAAAATCGTAAATACTCCGTAAGCGCAATCATGGTGCAAGAAAACAAGTATCGTGAAACTCAGTCATCAAGACTAAATCATGCAAACGGAACGCCCAAAATACCGAAATCCAAGATGACGGATACGTGATAATCGAATCACAAAATCACAAATCGTAAATACCATCGTCGGTATACCCTCCTTCAAACCGGGAAGTGTCGGTGCATCCAATGCTAACAGCGCGAGTTATCTACTTACCTCTGGCTCACAGTCTAGCGCCCTTTGTCTCTGGATCCTTATCTTCTCTGCGGATTACCTATCTCACAATCAATCGGCTCATCGGCCCTGTCAGGTGTGCTAACGGGGAAGATTCCGTTCTGGCACTTCTCTGGTCATCTCTCGGTCAATCATCACGACCACTCGTAATGCAGCATCTCACTGGCGTTGGCCTCTGGCTCTTTAAAAGCACATCACATCTGATTTTGGGTGCAAATATCATTGCAGCTGTGTCCTAGAAGGAATCCTGCTCAAGGTCTCTTCCGACCTCGCCTATGCCGATCTGTACGGAGGCTGGTACAATTATATCATCTTTTCTCGTTTTCTGGACATCTGCATGTGCCGCACACATTTCCTCGAAAACTGGCCGTATCCCAATGCCTCTGTAAGTATATCAGGTCTCTAGCCTTGATGGAAAGTAATGACAGTTTGTCAGCGTCTCGCACGAACCTCTTGTTCTGCTCGTCTTATCTTCGTCCACTATGACGTCACGCCGTGTTATCTACGCACTGTAACTGCTCTCGGCCACGGTCTATCCGAAATCTCCCGCACGAACTCGAAATCGCGTACTCTGTAGCTTCACCATACTGTAGAAAATGTCTGGTCGAACAGGTACTCGGGAACGCGCCCCAACCATCGGAAGAAATACTCAATACTCGTCCATCCTTGATCAACTCATACGCATCTGGATGAGGTCCTTACCCGAACCTGGTCAACTATCTAGTCGACGATGCCGAACTGTGGCCTACTGGGCGTGCGCAATATGACCACTCCTTGGTCTAAGTCTTCTCATAATTTATTCCAGAGAGGTCCTGTCTAGGCCTTTCTCGAATCTCGTTTTGCCGAACTGCCCGGAAGTCATCGTCCTCTACTAAAGCTAATTCTTGTTCTGAAACAGCTGCGTACTCATCACAATTCCTTCTGGAAGGTATATCCATAAACAAAGCCTCTGCGTACGTATTACATCTCTGATGTCAACGGAGTGGGACGTCATCTCGTTGAAATCTCTTGCGAACTCTTTACTTTACTCTGCTCGATGTCGACTGATTCGGACTCGTCTCGTCGTGGCTGCATGGGCTGAGCTCCAACAGCTATCCTCGTATCTGGAGTCTTCCAAGAAATTCATCTCACCACCTAGCATCCGAATGAAGTCGAACTATTCGATCGATTCGTCAAAACCTCATAATCCCTCAAGAGCTCAACATCTTGGGTATAGTTTAACAGTATCGAGTATATACCACAGTATCGATGGTCCAGCCATAGAAGGGCAAACCCAAACCTCACTAATGGCGCCGCGGAACTGCCGCAAACCCTAAGGTTCAAGGGCTTTCACACGGTCATTATGTCGAGTTAGGGTTTCATTCTTCCGGAAGGTCCATATGATTGCCTGCATGTCTTTCCGAATACTTTAAACTTGGAATAATAGGTTTCTGACATTCGATCATCTCAATCGACTCTCAACGAACCTGCGTGAAGTCGCCTCTAGCTGGAATAAATCTATCTGATGACCTCGCATCGGGGTAGCGAACGAACCACATGTCCTAGTCATTCACCCTCGGTAACTAGCGACCTTCTATAATCTCCTAATACAATCTCGTACGGCAATAGCTCCAACATCTGGGGCAATATCTCATCGCTCGCAGCAACAACTGGCTCATTCGTCCGTACACTGAACAGCGCCTCAATCCTTCAGGAAAGGCGATACATTGGCGGTCATCTCTAAACCGGTCTGCTCTAGATCTGAGTAAGACTCTCCATACTGGAAATCTTCAACTCAACTGGCAGCTCTAACAATGGCCCGATCCTCTGGTGCTGATCTGCACGTCCGAGAAATCTCATACCGCGATCAATCCAACGCTCGTGGCGCGAAAACACAATAAAAAAGACACATCTCCGCAGTCGTGTGTCGCCAGAATCACGCCCAGGTCAGTCCTCATTCGTGACGAGCTCAAGCTGACCGCAACTCTAGCCGTAGCTCTCCCTGCCCGTAATCATGGCAGCAAAACCATAACTGGTACTGATGAGGCTAGATCAGGAATGAATATGATACTGAACAAAGAAATGTACATCCTAAAGCTTCTTAAGTGGAGTGGCGTGTCGTAAATATGCCGCGGAACATACCCAAGGTACGTCACTCTACTTTAGTCACCTATTCCATCAACCAAGGGTCATCCTACGCTCCGAAGGTAAAACCTAACACTCTGATACCAACTTTGTCAAGTCCCGAAAGTACGGAATATGACCGGCACTTAAACTACGAACGTCTCAAGGCGTACGTAATCTAAGTAAGCGGAAAACCTAGAAATCCAAACAAAGAAAAGTAGTAGAGAGTAGGAAGAACCATAGCAATCAACCTGTAAGAAACATAATATACAACGCCTAAAGGCGAGGATCACAACAAAAAGGTAAATCCAACAGCATGAAATCCATAGAAATATAACGCGCGACTCTACGGTCGAAAGAATAAACATCACTGGTCTCTATCTCAATAAGTACATGTTTGGTTGATGGAAATTCTAGATACAACTGAAATATAATATACAATGTATAATGATAGGTGCGATACAATAAATCCACCTACTAGCAAGTCACCCGAAAGGAACAGTGCCCACAAAGCCGTAATAAAACCTGTACGGCAAACCTGCAAGAAACTGGGACACAATGGGGTGAGTTGCCAACTCGTGAGTAGAAAAAGATTTACGAACAGAAAATCGCATGTATGATGCAATCCTAGGTCATACGATCAATATATAAACCTCAAATGAATAAGTCTGAAGCATGCTAAGGTAGCAATGAAACATCTATACATGTATGTAGTACCCAGTGCTCGTGTCAATGCCTCAGGTAATAACATGTCATATATAAGAGATATGTCTGGATGGAGTAATATGATGAAGTATCAAATGGATATCAATACACATATATTAGCATCCCATTCCACTAATACTGGTGTAAGGGTATATATAACAGCGCCCTCATATCCTGTTATATATACAAATGAAGTATGATCAATGTAATCGAGGTCTGTATGTAATCAAAGTCTGTATAAACGTGGATCCCGTCCACCCGTCACCCAAAGACAATAAGCATCATGCACGTAAATATCATAAGCATATGCATGGAAGTACGAGGATATAATCAAAATCATGGAACCGGAGTGCCCAGCATCGACACTCAAAAACATCATGAAAACGGTGCCCAGCATCGGCATGTAAATCCTCATATATAGAGCATCCGTCGGTCTGGGTCAGCCCACGGGCTCTGTCTGCGGTATCGGCCATCGGCTCCAGCAGTACGACCATATCCATCTCTCAACTCCGGTCGGTATCCTCCGGATATCCGCCGAGCTCCAATACAATCACCGGTAGGTAGTAGTCCCTCTGCCAGGCTCACCGTCTACTACACAGCGATCCGTTCTCGCCCCGGGGTACCATACCGGGCCCACCATGTACCCACAATCGGCCTCATCCGCCTCCTCGAATCGGGTTTCACATGTCACTCTAGCACCGAGAAAACACATGGTGGACGCACTGAAATATCATATCAAGGGTAACCGGGTTTTTAAAACAATTACATATTTTCTTTTGAAATATCCACGGTTCCCAAATCCAAAAATATCATGAAAACAACATATCTCAATGCGTATAATCAGAAGCATGATATATGCAACATGTAAAAGAAATGAAAGCATATCTGTCTATCATGCAACCAGGAATAGTAATATGCACATATTGAGGGAAACTGCTCTTTAAAAATGAATCAGTTTTGAAGAGTATTTTGCGGTTTCCAAATCTAGAATTATCATATATGTATGTGCAAATATGTATGTGTACAAATATGAGTGTACAGTAAGTTTGTGCACAAGTATAAGTGTACGATAAGTATATGTACAAGTATGCCATGCAAGGGTTATATCCTGAGTGCTACAGTACTACAGTGTAGTGACATGGCGATTATCGATGACGAAGTGTGTGAGCCGGCAAACAGTGTACGTGGACATATGCATCATCGATAATTGTGCTGGTGTCCTAACAGCATGATGATAATATAGCAATAGCTCATGAAATGAAATGCGAATAGCAATGAAAATGCGGATTCGAATAAATCAACGCAACTGTGAAGAGTCTACATCAATATGTATATGTCATGAAATTGTGCCATTTGAAATAAGACAAATCGGGGTTTTTAGTAAAATAAGGGCTACGGAGTTTTTAAGTAAGATACGTCCTTTGAAAATATCCGTAGAATCCCTTTACTTGTTTTTAAGATATTCCTGATTTGTAAGTTTTTGAAATAGGTATGGCTCGGGTCTAGTCTAACATCTACTATACTAACTACTGATCTAACTATCAAGTAAATCGGGAGGGGTATGGAAACCACCTAATCTGAGTCGATATATATGTAAATATAAATATAATAGTCGGTGATCCCGTCTCAATAGTATCGCGTACGATACCGTATATCATCTGACATCCTCGAGTCATGAGTGCGGATCAATCATCAAAATATAGCTCGTACGGGAAATCGTCGTACGGCATCCCATAAGCTGGGTACGGGTCAATATCACAATCAGCTCATCAATTATTTGGTATCCTTATCATCATTTCACATAATCTGGGATACTGATCTAAGTCTAGTACGAATCGCTACCATTATATAAGTAAGAACGCATGTGTGAAACACACGTCCCAAGGCCCGCTAAAAATCATATATCAAATCTCAAATACGAATCACATCACATCACCGATATCACGGCACTATGCCCAATCTCATTGACTCATCTCCAATGTCCTCTAATATCCTCATCATCACAGTAAACATAGCAAATATACACGTGTGTGCGTGTAGGTGTAAACCTATTCTAGGTTCGCGACTAGAAACTACACTAGTTACTTCTAACCCTAACCTATGCATATTACACCTAACACATCCTAAACAACCAAGTCACACATAAGTTAACATATATCTGTATATATAAAGTATATATAGTATACTAGACATCGGACTGTGGGGGTGCTATACGCCATCCACCCGACTTCTCCCCGTAGATATAAATCTACTCACCTTTCTTTGTGCGTGCCGGTGCCGATGTCGCCATTGCATCTCCAACATCACGTGGGGTACCAACAAGAATATCACACGCTAAAACACAAGAAAACCATGTTGGAAACCAAAATGGTGCACGCTATGCCCATAGGTAAGAACCTGTGGCCTCGCGTGCAAACACAGCCAATATCCACTGTCGTTGACGTCCAAACGACATCCGACAGAAACAAATCATCGAATACCAAAAACCATGCTAAAACAAGTCGTAAATCATAAGCCAACTCATGAAAATCAACCCAGATTCTACCCTAACTGGAATCAGTCAAAACTGGACATACCTAGGGTCAAGTTTACATGAAATAGGGCTGGGCACGCAAAACGAGGGGGTTTCCTCCTGTTCTGGCCGCAAATTGCGACCAGAAGGAATTTATCTGCGGCCTCGTATTGGAGTTGGGGGCTAGGGCCTTGGGTGTTGGTTTCTATCTGCCTGCACATCCTACTGCCAAGTCAATATTATTTTAGGGTACCTCGGGTTGTAGCATTTCCGGAAAGGTCACCAAACCGACAAAGTTGCTGATTTACACCGATTTCTAAAATTTCAGGTGTTATACTGGAATCTGGGTACTGGTCTCAACAGCACCTAATAAGGTTACGCTAATCATCAAATCCAACACTTGGTCAAGTCTCACTCAAATTCCCTTAAACTAGCATTAATCTACTTAATAATACTAAATTTCAGCAATATAACCAGAACTTGGCAAAATAGGAGTTGGGTTGCAAGATTATACCTCAAGAAAATCCTAGAATGTAGGAGAAGGGAAGGAGGAGGAAGGAGGAAGGGTTATTGCTGCTGTGGAGCTGCTCCTTGTGCTCCAGATGATGCTGCAGTAGCTGATACTGATGCAGTTTCCTGGGCTAAAACCGTTTCTGTTGTTTTATTTTTGTGTAGTGTTGTGGCAATGGTTGTGGTGGTATGGTGTTGTTGTGCTAGGGTGCTGGGGCTATTTCTGGTGTTTTGAAACATGTTGCTGCTGCAGCTGATGTTGATAAAGGGGGCTGATGTGTGCTGTTGCAGCAGTTGATGTGGCTGTTGCTTTTGTTTGGGCTAAGGTTGCTTGATGGTGGGCTGATGTAGCTGATGTTGCAGCTTGTAGCAGCAGCTAGGGTGGCTGAAGTTGAACAATTGGGGGCTGTTGTTGTAGGGTTCCTAGGCATTCTAAGGAGGTTCCACAAGGCACCGACCATGCCAAATTCAAAAATTTCCGGTGCCGAGAAACCCTAATGCGATCGTTGACTAGAGTTCAGGGCGATAACCGAACAAGTAAACAACTTTACTAAGAAGTGAACGGAAATACAACCTTTGTAGATCCGGTCCTCCACCTCCATAGCTCCGTGATGAAGTCCCCTCGTTGCGATCATCGAATCCCGGACTCTAGCGTCGGCTTCATCGGAGAAATGGGCGGGCTAGGTCGTCGACTTCGATGCCGAAGATGATCTACGTTGAGGCAACTCAAGATCAAGCTCCAACTTCACCAAGTCATGAAACTTGTGAAGAAAACACCCTATACTACTTGGCAAGTGGTAGAGGATGAAGAAATAGGAAGTGGGTTCACTTTAGAATTGGATTTCTCACTCTTTTTCTCAAGTCACCATTGAAGCTAGCAAGCTTCTTTCTTCTTGAAGAAGAAGAAGAATATGATAAGAATTCTCCTAACAGAAAATAAAGTCATTCTTATCATATTAGCAACCATGGTTTAGTGTAGAGAATAAACTAGGGTTAGGTGAATGGTTAGGTTTAGCATGAAACAAAAATGGTAGACTTTTTCAAAGCTTCATGAAGCTTCAACTATAAAACAAAGCAAGCCACCATTTCTCCTTTTGCCAAAAATAAATTTAACAAAATAAATGAATAAGTAAATCAAAACCCTAACCATTAACATAACTATGGTTTAATCATACACACCCAAGTTTGCATGTATCATCAAACATGATACAAACAAGTGCACAAAACTATATCATATATACAATGTGCACATTAAGTGAGAAAATCCATCTTAAGTGAACAAATACTAGTTAATGTAAAGTAATATATCAAATATATAATTATACATTAAATCATTAAATCAACACTTGATTTAATCATATCGCATATAACCGACTAATATCCAGTGTATCGACTTATCGAATCAATCCTCGATTCGATAACCAGGTTATATCGCATACGAACATCGCGAGAATAGAATACGGTATCACATACACGCATTATTCTCGGTCCCGCACATATCTCATATGCGCTCCTATTTCATTTCGCTTGAGCCAGGAAACCTCTGTGTAGAACTCTAAAGACTCGTCAATACGCCGGCAGTAGGTGATGATCATATCAAATACCCACAAGCCGCAAGCGGTCTGCTAAACGTAACGGCCACCCGGGTATTGAGCGATCAGAAGATCGACGAGCAAGCCCGCTCATACTCCTGTGAATCCAAGCAGTAACACTTACCGTACAGTCCGGTCTGTTCGTCTGATATGTCGCATATCTCGCCTAGAGGTGGTAAACGTCAGACCCCAGTAGCTTGATAAGTCGTGTCGATATGAGGTCTATAACAGTTCGAGAAACTACTGTTAACACTTTCCAGTAAATCTCAGCAACCCTGGCCAGGGATTTCCGGTTATAGCCAATCGAACACAGTGCAACATCAACTCCCTATACAGGGAGAGACGAATCCCTTCCTATCGCTCATTGCCTCCATGTGATTCGGGACTGTACCCAAAAGCCACCGTTTTGCATGCCCTCTTGGACGTGGTAAAGTTGAAATCAAAGCACGGTGGAAATCACACAAGACTCTATGACGATCTCGGGTCTACAGACTAACCTGTACCAGTGTCACCAGAGAACTGCCATCTGACGTAAGGTATAATACCATCTGGGAGTTCTCGGCGAGTCCGTCCAGTGTACCCAGTCTCCACTGAGCACCCGTATATCATCTCTGATGTCAAACACCAATGGATATGGGATCATCCATCGCCCATCTGTATGGGTCGAGAAGGTATACGCTAGTCTACTCTGGTATATCGATGCCCCGTCTCGATACACCTACAACTAGGGACCTTGAAGGATGTACTTATGGACTACCATGTCCCCACTAGTATGATCTGCATCATAGTCCAGGTAGTCAAGTACACATCCTAAGGGCTTTACCAACATGTAACAGAGAGACAATCAATGTACACGTTAAGATAAAGAGCAACCAGATAGCATACTATCATGTCGAGCAAGAAAGTCCTCCCTATATATGTCCCAGCATCCACTACAATATACATCCTATGTACAGTAATGGCCCCTAGGGCATACATATAACTAACCATCTCCCACTTGCACTAGGGCCATCTGTAGCAGTGGTTGCAGTATCTCATACTCAACCATCCCATAAAAAGTCTCTTTCTGGGAAAAGGCCTTTGTGAGTGGATCCGCCGTGTTATCCTCTGAGTCTGCTCTCCTAACCTCGATCACCCTGGAGATCAACCGTATCCATGATCAGGCGATACTGCCTTAGAATATGTCTGGATCACTGATGGGACGGACGTTCCTTGGCATAAGCCACAACTCCATTGTCACACAATGGGAGGAATTGAGTTCATCTCATGAACTAATATACACCTAGACAGCCTCTTTGGTAGCATCTTAAGTAGTAATGTATCCAGCCTTTATCGTCTAGTATGCCACGGTATCTAGCTTGAACTCTTCCAACATACCGTCCCTTTACTGAGGGTAAAGACAATGCCTGTAACTGACTTTCAGTTGTCCTTATCACTCTGGAACCTTTCCAGTGATTCTCTTCAGGATCAACTGATACCTTCTCACTACAACTAGTGAGTATCCTAACATCCAAATAGATCTATCTCATAGATCCAAAACCCAGGATTTAGGAGGTATCAATTTGATCCTATATGGAGAATCATTGTGATAAGCAAAGATTGACCGAGCGTAGCATAGGAAACTCCTTCCCTATCAAGAGTATGTCATCCACGTACTTTACGAGGATCACTACCATACTCCCTACTACCTTTTTGTATATACAAGGTTCATCTACCATTTTGATGATGTCAAACTGTTTGACTAACTCATCAAAACAGATGTTCCAACTCCGCGATGCCTGCTTTATTACATAAAACATCTTGCACACGTTTCCGCTGCTCCCACTGTCTACGAGGCCCTCTAGCTGTGTACTTATAGACGCACTCTTCTAAAACATCATTTAGAAAAGCAGTCATGGCACCCAACCGCCAGATATCATAGTCATGGTATGTAGCCGTGGCAAGTAGGATCTGGATGGACTTAAGCATAGCCACTAGAAAAAGGTTTCATCATTATCCACGCCTGGTCGATGATGAAAACCTTTAACAAGTCTAGCTTTGAAAGTCTTAACTTTTCCATCTACACCAAGTAATCTTCTCAAGATATACTTGCTCCTGATGGGGATTTAACCCTTCATATATAGCAACCAAAGTCCATACTTTGTTGGTGTATAAGGATTCCATCTCAGATCGATAAACATCCAGCCATTCTTACAGAGTCTCACTCCTGATGGCCAGCTCGAAACTAGTTGGGTCATCATCTCATGATGCAATCCTTGCTCCCACTGTCATAGAGAAACCGAAGTAACTCTCAGGTGGGTGAGGAACCCTACTAGATCGGCGGAAAGGCTGAGGTTCGTTGGAATCTACTGAATCCTTTGGTTCTATCAAATCATCAGCTGCAGTTTGTATAGCTGGAACATTTCCAATTCTACATAACTGACCTTGCCTTGATCTTGTCCGGATTTTGCTTTTGACATAGGCCGGACAACCCAAATCTTAACAAGCTTAAGATATGGACTCTTCCCTTTCCATATCACATATGAAGTGGTAGGCAACTGATTTGATTTGAACCCTATTCAATAGGTATGCAACTTCACAAGTGCATAACTCCCTAAAGGAAATAGACAACTCAGTAGTACTCATCATAGAGCACACCTTATCATATAGGGTGTGATTGCTCCGCCCCGATATACCATCGTGCTATGGTGTATACGGAGGAGTAATGCTGAGAGAGAATCTCATTCTCCTTTAGAATGATCCAGGATTTCTGTGCTCAAGTATTCTCCTCCTTGATCTCATCAAAGGACATAATACTTATACCCATATTGGTTCTCTATTTCTAACTTATATTCTGTGAATATCTCAAAAGGTTCGGACTTGTGTTTCAACAGGAACATATGTCTGGATCTTGAGAGATTATCAGAGAATTTAGTGAAGTACAAAGAACCGGTCTTGGCATGTGTAAACAGGGGACCTACATACATCAACATGTATCATCCTAAGAGTTCACTAACTCTTTCTCTGTTTCCAGTAAACGGAGATATGATCATCTAATCTTTGTGACATGACTGGCAAGTTTCACAAGATGTAAATTCAAACTTATTTAAATATACATCTAAATGTAACTTCACCCAGTCGGGTCGCATTGATATGACCTAGTCTATAATGCCTCAAGAAGGATTCGTTCATTTCTGAACTCTTCCTCTTGTGTGTGTTCTATATACTAAGAACCGTAGTTTAATTTAGAACATCAATGCTTTTAGATAACGTGCCTGAACCGATCAACTTTTGATATAGGAAATGTTCAAAACATTATCCAACAATACAAAATTATATCCTTTCTTTAATAAATAAAGAGACTGATATGATTTTGTATATCAGGTTCGGTATCTAATAGCATTCGTTTAGAATCAATGTATTGGTAATACAGGGTGACAGTGACCAACAGACCTGGCTACAACACTTGCACCGTTTTCTGCCTCATGAAACTTATCACCCGTTCTCAGTTCTCTACCTTTCTGTAGCCCTATATAACAATTTACATATGCGGGATCCTGATCCGGTATCAAATACCCAGGACGTAGAGGATACAGAGAAACAGTTCTTTATAATGAACACACCCGAAGATGATGCATCAGCATGCACTCTCTTCGTTTGGGCGGCACTGGAAATCTGGTATCCCCAATTTCCTGCTCTGTCTTATAACATTTATAAGTTGGAGCGGGACCAACGTTCCCCAGCTCAGTATAACAAGCGGGTTCGGTCAATGTATCCGTTTTATTATCTTGATTAAGGCGTGACTTGGTCGCTACCTGGAGAGAGAGAGAAGAAAACACTCTGCGTTCGCTCTTGCAAGATCAGATTGGTTATTTATTTTATCTAATCAGGATGGCTCCCACTGTTTTTATCAAATCTTTCTTCAAACCCTAAAAGGAAAGACTAGCCGGGATTAATTACACGCTACAAGTTCGCCAATCTTTCAGCCAGGCCAGTGTCGGTACTTTGAGGGAGGTCCCCCGTGCTTTCGCACGAACCTAATTAATGTAAACCTCGTTTTCCCAGAGGCGTAACCCCGTTGACACCTTTGTAGACACCTACTTGATCGGCTAATTGCAAAGTGCAAAACTCTCCCAGGAGTAACAATTACTCGCAGTGGGTATCGGGATCCAACTATCTCATAGAAGGTATGCAATCTCATTGCAAATTTCAACACTTGAAATTCCCGATAATTTTGCCCCTAACGTGCTATGACCTTGACGAAAGCCAACAAACCATAGCCCGCTAGTCAAGTTCAACCCGTCATTTCTTGATTGAATTAAACCCACCCGCACGACCCTTGACGAAAGCCAACAAAGCCGCACGACTACCCTAATCCAATCGCATCGTATGCAGCAGATAAGCAACATATAGCTACTGCACACTGCACCTTGACGAAAGCCAACAAATGCAGCACAAATACTATATACAACTTATCTAAAATGACGGAGGGCTACGACAGGTTTTTCTGAAAACCTATTGCGTAATGAACTTGATATCGTTGCAGAATCAAATGATTTTAAAATGGAGTGTTTTTGAGGCTTTTCTAGTTTTGCTAAAGGGGTCACTCCCGGTGAAGGGATCGTCGGCCCTTTCCTCATCGAATAAGGTGCAGGATATATCATATATACCACTGTGCAAAGCAAAAAAACTATAGAAGCAATCAAAAGACAAACCGAGGGTTGTAGCATCTGCCAGTTATTGCTAAAGGAGTCACTCCCGGTGAAGGGATCTCAGTCCTTTCCTTATCGAATAAGGTGCAGGATGTTCTGCAAGGAACACCGCGATGCAAAGCAAGAACTGTAGCTACCTGTTTTTGAAAATTCGATTCCACAACATCTTTAGGTTTCTTTTCTTTCATTAATCACATTGATGAAGTCCCATCATTTAAGTTACCTAAACATCACAGATAAATACGACGTACACTTATACCATCCGCATTCGCCTCGATGTCCCCTCGTGCACCGTTAGGTTAGGTAACTAACGACAGAGTGGGGCAGGGCTAGCGCAGGTGTAAAACATAAGTAACGTCTATATAATATATCATATATACTATATACAGTATTTATCACAGAACATATCAAATGATCACATCACAGATATCGCAGCAGAAGAAACATATGAAACATTGGATATACTAGGACGTCCGTGTTTTCAATACGAGCCAGTATAAAACACGGATTCCACGGTCGCGATGAATAGCCAAACCCACACCCCTAGACCCCTATGAGAGCGGCAAGCAACCCTACCAATTCTAGAGTTAGGATACCCGGACTCGACTCCTCGAGTTGGTCTCCTACTGGACTCCAGAACCCGGTTACTTGTGCCCTCCTCCTTGGGTCTATCCTAGTGCGGAAAAGTAAATAATATACAACAACGGTGACAACTTCCGCAACCTGGAAGTGCCCCAATAAAAGAATATTACATACAAGTTTTTACATGAATGAAAATGAAAAACACTCATCTCACATAAAAACCCCCGGCTATTCAAACATGATGATCCAATATAACATATCCAGCAACACATAACATCATATGTCATCAACGTAAGTAAACATGCGTATCCTAATTGTCGTTGACATATAGTAACGAAACCGGCGATATCACATATTACACTTACGGTCGCAGAAAAGAAAGTGTAAAACTACAACAGTTGGAATCCGCAACCTCTTTAGACATCGCATGCCTAATCAAATGAATTACTTAGACATCGCATGCCTAACAATTATAAACCCCGCATTTTAGTCTCATTATCGAAAACACTTTTCAATATTAAAGTCGGGCAATTCAACAAGATTCCCGATATCCTGATCGAATGCTCGTCGCAAACTTTAGTAGGCGGCCGCACCCCCGACGCCGTCGACGAAGTGCACCAAGGCGGAACACCGCTGTCGCGAGCACCCGAACGGATGCTTTCGGCGACGGGATTCTCCTACAGTCACTTGGTCGGGGCTATGGGGTGAGGCTGTCTATTAAGTTTACCCGGCGAGTATCCGCGTACGCTACGTGATTGCGGCGGACTTTTGATCACATCAAAATTCCGTGGCAACCGATCAAGTGAGACTAAAGTGCTATGTTTATAACATTCATATTAGTTATCTTATAACTACTTATGAATTCCAAATATTGTATCACATTCCAGATAAATAGAAAATGTTAAACTTTCCGATCGAACAATCAAACACCCAAGTTTTCCCGAAACAGCTCAACTCTTGAAATAAGTTCAAAAACATCCACTTCATGCCACAGTACCAATGGTCCAGCCGTAAAAGGGTCAAGCCAACGCCTCACATGTGGCACGCCGTACTGCCCCAAACCCGAAGGTTCAAAGGGCAGTTCAAGACGGTCACATAATCGAGTTAAGGTTTGTTGTCTTCTAGAGGGTCCATCGCGTTACTTGCACTACTTAGAACGTCTTTAAACAACGGAAAGATCCAACACTTGGAAATTTTCCGGTAGGGGAAAAATTTGGTATTTATATCCGGTCGAACTTTTTAACATATTGTAAATTATCCGGAAAACCATAAACGAGGTTAAAAATATCCAATCGAATCAATGAGTCCCTAATACACCCCAGAAAACTCAACTGTTGAGTATAATTAAAAGTGCCCAGAAACATCAGGAATCACATACGGGGAAAACTGTACAAAACTTAAACCCTAACTCATCATTTGCGCCGCGGAACCGCCGCCAATGGCATGTCATTGCCGTGGTTCCGAGGCCGTTTAAGTGAATCAGTGTCTCATTTTTTACAGTTTATCTTATATTTCCCTGCAATATTTTCTGAGCATTTTTAATTGGGAAAAATCCACAGTTTTGAAAATTGTACAGAGAGGGGGTAAACTTGGACATATCGGGTTCGATCGGGTTTCTAACATCGTCTACACATCACCTAAGGCTCTAGCTAGGCTCTGATACCACTGTAGGGTTCCTAGGCACTCTAAGGAGGTTCCACAAGGTATCGACCATGCCAAATTCAAAAATTTCCGGTGCCGAGAAACCCTAATGCGATCGTTGACTAAAGTTTAGGGCGATAACCGAACAAGTAAACAACTTTACTAAGAAGTGAACGGAAATACAACCTTTGTAGATCCGGTCCTCCACCTCTTTAGCTCCGTGATGAAGTCCCCTGGCTGCGATCATCGGATCCCGGACTCTAGCGTCGGCTTCATCGGAGAAATGGGCGGGCTAGGTCGTCGACTTCGATGCCGAAGATGATCTACGTCGAGGCAACTCAAGATCAAGCTCCAACTTCACCAAGTCATGAAACTTGTGAAGAAAACACCCTATACTACTTGGCAAGTGGTAGAGGATGAAGCAATAGGAAGTGGGTTCACTTTAGAATTGGATTTCTCACTCTTTTTCTCAAGTCACCATTGAAGCTAGCAAGCTTCTTTCTTCTTGAAAAAGAAGAAGAAGAAAAATAATATGATAAGAATTCTCTAAAAAGAAAATAAAGTCATTCTTATCATATTAGCAACCATGGTTTAGTGTAGAGAATAAACTAGGGTTAGGTGAATGGTTAGGTTTAGCATGAAACAAAAATGGTAGACTTTTTCAAAGCTTCATGAAGCTTCAACTATAAAACAAAGCAAGCCACCATTTCTCTTTTTGCCAAAAATGAATTAAACAAAATAAATGAATAAGTAAATCAAAACCCTAACCATTAACATAACTATGGTTTAATCATACACACCCAAGTTTGCATGTATCATCAAACATGATACAAACAAGTGCACAAAACTATATCATATATACAATGTGCACATTAAGTGAGAAAATCCATCTTAAGTGAACAAATACTAGTTAATATAAAGTAATATATCAAATATATAATTGTACATTAAATCATTAAATCAACACTTGATTTAACGATCCGGTCATATCGCATATAACCGACTAATATCCAGTGTATCGACTTATCAAATCAATCCTCGATTCGATAACCAGGTTATACCGCATACAACCATCGCGAGAATAGAATACGGTATCACATTCAGGCATTATTCTCGGTCCCGCACATATCTCATATGCGCTCCTATTTCATTTCGCTTGAGCCAGGAAACCTCTATGTAGGACTCTAAAGACTCGTCAATATGCCGGCAACAGGTGATGATTATATCAAACACCCACAAGCCGCAAGCGGTCTGCTAAACATAACGGCCACCCGAGTATTGAGCGATCAGAAGATCGATGAGCAAGCCTGCTCACACTCCTGTAAATCCAACCAGTAACACTTACCGTACAGTCCGGTCTGTTCGTCTGACATGTCGCATATCTCGCCTAGGGGTGGTAAACGTCAGACCCCAGTAGCTTGATAAGTCGTGTCGATATGAGGTCTATAACAGTTCGAGAAACTACTGGTAACACTTACCAGTAAATCTCAGCAACCCTGGCCAGGGATTTCCGGTTATAGCCAATCGAACACAGTGCAACATCAACTCCCTATACCGGGAGAGACGAATCCCCTCCTATCGCTCATTTCCTCCATGTGATTCGGGACTGTACCCAAAAGCCACCATTTTGCACGCCCTCTTGGACGTGGTAAGGTGGAAATCAAAGCACAGTGGGAATCACACAAGACTCTATGACGATCTCGGGTCTACAGACTAACCTGTACCAGTGTCACCAGAAAACTGCCATCTGACGTAAGGTATAATACCATCTGGGAGTTCTCGGCGAGTCCGTCCAGTATACCCAGTCTCCACTGAGCACCCGTATATCATCTCTGATGTCAAACACCAATGGATATGGGATCATCCATCGCCCATCTGTATGGGTCGAGAAGGTATACGCTAGTCTACTATGGTATATCGATGCCCCGTCTCGATACACCCACGACTAGGGACCTTGAAGGATGTACTTATGGACTACCATGTCCCCACTAGTATGATCTGCATCATAGTCCAGGTAGTCAAGTACACATCTTAAGGGCTTTACCAACATGTAACAGAGAGACAATCAGTGTACACGTTAAGATAAAGAGGAACCAGATAGCATACTAACATGTCGAGCAAGAAAGTCCTCCCTATATATGTCCCAGCATCCACTACAATATACATCCTATGTACAGTAATGGCTTCTAGGGCATACATATAACTAACAGTTGTCGGGTG
The DNA here is from genome assembly GCA_030015575.1 of Agapanthus africanus. Lineage (NCBI taxonomy): Eukaryota > Viridiplantae > Streptophyta > Magnoliopsida > Asparagales > Amaryllidaceae > Agapanthus > Agapanthus africanus. The sequence continues at coordinate 120,878,623 of CM057343.1, forward strand.
AAGTATGGTAGTATGGTGGAGTGTGAGGGTGGGAGATATGAGGGTAGGATGTGAGTGATGAGAGGGAGTGATATGAATGAGAGGGGGTATGAAGAGCACAAAGGGTAATGGAGAAGGAGATGGATCATGGCACACCCTAGCTGTAAGTCTACGCTAGCGCCCCGGCCGTCTACAGACGCCAAATGCGGAACAAAAAACTTTTAACTGGCGCTATCGTATACTTTAACCCGGGTCTGCCATTATTGCTAAACTAACAAACTGTAAAGAGTGTAGAAAGGTTATACTGAACGATCCGAGTCCTTCGTTCTTTAACCATCATCCCACGCTCCGTTGCGGCTGCTCCGATCTCGTCGATCTCCGATATCCTCGTCGAGGTGGCACCACGTCGACGATTCTTTAAACGGGCTCCCGCCTCTGACTTGAGGCAACTCGGTCGTCAAGTTTGCTAGAAGAGACGACCAAGAATGATGTAGAGAATGAGTAGATGACTTTGTCTCACTTCGTCTAAGTCCGTGGACGATCGGTTAATGAAGTTGCCGAGGGAATCGGGTGATGGAATGAAATGAACTGTGAAATTCCATACACCCCAAAATCTATCATATCCTTTTCACAAATGAAAACACCAAGTGTGTGAGAGAGAGGAGGGAGGCCGGCCACTTATAGGAGTGGGGGGGTGAGTGTAGGAGAGGGGAGAGTAACCTTAAGCAAAATATCATAATGTGAACACAAAAGAATATCTTAAGGAAAACAAGAATGTTTAGAAATCAAAGCATGAGTCATGAACCTAGTCACCATCCTTGTCATCACTTCTAGAAACTTCTAGAACCTTCTAGAAGCATGACTCACCCTCATCCAAGAAAAGATAAATCCGTCTTTAACCGAATGTTAAAAGACGGCTGATAGAAAACTGGAAACTGGCAACTTCCAAAAGTGATCCTGAAACGACTTTCAGGATAACTCCGAAACTGTATAAATATACCCGCATTTGTATTACGACCGAATACAAATGCAACTGAGACAAAGATATTATACCTACTCAATATAATACTCGGATCCGGCTTAAACCAAAGCCGACCAGTATCATCTGCCCTAAAAATAACACGTGCGTAAACGCACGTGCATTTTCCGAACCCTGCCATAAAACCATACGGCCTCTACAACGTTTCGCCCGAACTTGGGAAACTGTCTGTGGGGGACTCTAATGACTCGTCAGTACCCTGGCAGTGGGTTTAACCACAAACCGTCAGCGGCACTAGCTATGCGTAACGGCTGCCCATGGACTGACCTCAAGGGAGGCTGATGAGCGAACTCATCCAGAAACCCTACTGAGCCTAACAGTGACAATGTATATACAGTCCGGTCCGTTCGTCTATGAGTATCGCATATCCACCTAGGGGGCTAGTAACGTCAGACCCCCAAAAGCAGTATAAGTCGTGTCGGAGTGTAGCCCAAAAACACCCTGAGATACTACTGGAGTACCTACCAGTAAATCTCCTGCCATGGCCATGGACTATATGTAATGGCTCTCCTAGACACAGCACGACCTCGCCCCCAATACCGGGAGAGACGAATCCCCTGCCGATCCGCTCACGTGCCTCCATATGGCTCGGGACTGTACCCAAAAGCTACCTGTTTGCACGACTCCTTTGAGCCGTGGTAGGGTAGAAATCAAAGCACAGTGGGAACTCACACGAGACAAATGACGACCTCAGGTCGATGAACTAACCTGTACACATGTCACCAGGGAACTGCTATCTGACGATAGGTATAGTACTAACCAGCAGATTCCCGGGGAGTCCTGTCCGGTGTACTCATAACCCAATGAGCACCTGTATACATCTTAGGTGATCCAACTGACACCAGTGGCTTGTGAAACCGGCCACCGCCCCTCGTCGGGGTCTCGACTGTATACACTAGTCTACTCCGGAGTATCGATGCCCTGTCTCGAAACTCCCACGACTAGGGACCACAATTAAGGATATGCGTATAAACTACCCAACTCTCACGTATACGATCGCCATCATACAGTTGGTAGTAAAGCAAGATCCTAAGGGCTCTATCAAAGTGTAACATGTAATCAGTCACCTGAGCATGTACACGACTGATAAAGGCAAACCAGATAGCATACTATCATCTCGAGTAAGACTGTCCTACCGGTATAGGTCCTCCGCAATCATTGCAATCACGTACCTGCGATCCAATAATTGACTATGAGGGCACTATCTCCAACAATCTCCCACTTGCACTCAAGGCTAATTATTGCGATGTCGACTACTCACAGCCCGTGTGAAACCGAACATCCAACTCCTCTACTAATAAGTTTCACAAAGCCCGTTTGTAAAACTATTGTGTTCGAGAAATAGCCTCAGTGAGTGGATCCGCCTAGATGTTTCTTTCTATATCTCTCTTAATCTCAAGTTCGCGGAGAAAGCCATCTCCCGAAATGAGTAATACCTGTCTTAGAATATGTCTGGAAATCTGATGGGACCTAGTTCATAAATGAACTCCAAATCCAAACTTCTTAGACTGTATCGATCACTGAACCTAATCAGTATCCGGCACCATGCCACCCACAGTATTCTCTTGAACCACCTGTCCATAATACTGTCCCTCTTCGTCATAGGGAAAAACTATAACTCTGACAATCACTCTGTCATCCATGTCACCTTTGAAGCTTGGAATGATAACCGTCTCCCGAAGGAGGCTGCCGTCATCAAATCCGTAGAACATGCACTTATGTTCTAAAACTGCTTCCTTATGTCTCTCCAGGATTGGATTAATACAAACTTATCGCATCTAGTGCAAAAACAACATCTGGTGTGGTACTTGACATCTCATGATTGACTCAATTGCCTAAGCAAGTGATCTGCCAATCATGCACTTCCCTCTCCCCTTTAGTCTATACGACACCTTTAGAGAGGGTGACTCCATCACCTGCAGGTACACCACCATGCTAGGAGTCAACTATTCTAAAAACCATTAGAATACAATCAAAGTACCCACATTGGAAAACTACCCAAATCCAGATCTAAAACCATAGATCCAGAAACCAGAATGTCAAATATTATATCCATATCCTGTCTGGAGAAACAACTGTGTGACGACCACAGTACAACCGATCGTAGTATAGGAATTTTACTTCCTACTCTGTGTATGTCATCCAAATACCATGACATCACACCCTACTACCTTCTTAACAGATCCATCCCCTATTCTGATTGAAGTCAAACCCATGACTCTCACATCAAAATTAGATGATCTATCTCCGCTATAACTGCTCTAGTCTATAAATAGACATAAGCTACTTGCCCACCATGCTTCTGCTGCTCCCACTGACTACGACAACCCTCCTACCGGGTCTCATAGCCTGGAACAACGGTAGTGTCAAGTCTGGGTAGATAAGAACCTCCCTGTCACCGTCCTTGAGGCTACCGAAGTACCTCTCGGGTGTCTGAGGTTACCCACCATATCTGCGGAGTGGCTAATGGAATGTCAGACCTGATTGAATATATAGGTCCTATTAAATTTTCCGTAATCGTTCGCGGTTCTGGAATCACTTCCAGTTCTACCATACTCCCACTACTGTTTTCTGAAAAAATCCATTTTACTAAAACTGTGGCGAGTCAAGAACAATATCACTATTGATCTTTCAAATGGTAGAATATCAACCCTCGTCATAGCCAGGGTCAACCCACAAATAGCCAATACAGAAACGTGCCCTGAGTTATCCAGAGTCTGGTTTTAAGCATAAGCTGGACAACTCCCCATACCTTAATATCTTTTAAGGTACGATCCATTCTATATCCAATATAGAAACTTTGGCACTTATTTAATTGGAACCAGATTCAAATCATGCAGCTGTCTCCAGTGCATATCAACTTAATGGAAAGAGGCCAATCAGCATTACTCAACTTAGGAATCCATCCAATTATGAGTAACCTGAAAGAGAAACACGTTTCTCAAAACCATCACTATCATCTGAATACCAATCACAAGAATCTACATCTTCGATCTCTTTGAAGAATCCCGATACTTGTGATACCTGGTTCTCTACTTTATTCTTATATCCACAACTTCTCAAAACTTAGACCTTGTATTTCTACGAAACACTTGTCCAAATACTAGAGAAGTTATAAGTAAATAGAACATAGTACGAGGACCTACCCCTTTATCCTGAAGGACATTGGACAACATACAATACTCTGTATAAGTCCGCTGAGTTAAACAACTCAAAACCTGTGCGTCGTAGGTTGAAAACTGTACCCTGGCGATTTCCTCAAATATCACCAATTACAACGAATTCCGATATGATGAGGATAATCACCTAATTCCCAATAACTTACTCCCACTCATCATCTGTAAAACCATACAGATATGAGAATGAAACCTGGTAAATACATACCCTTGGAGTAAGTGTCTAATCGGGAAAACAGTTTTTCTTTAACAATGCACTGAAACATGAAAATGTTTCGTAGGGGTATCCTGGTATTCATAGCAATGCCTCTTCCATAATCCAATTCATGACTTCAACCGTATATTTTATTGCCATCTCTCCAAATCTCTTTATTTGTCTTTAGTCGTTACCTTCTGTACACCATCGTTAGGCTAAATGGTTTTCTTCCTTCCCTACCGTTCGGCACCAGCCTATGGTTTGGAAGAAGACTATCCAGTAAGCATAATAGGTGTACCCTCCTAAACCAAGGAGTACTCTCATCTTGAGAGAAGGTGATGATAAAAGACAACTGAATAATACCTTATTCCTTTAAAGGTGAAATAGTAGTGGCGATGAAGTACGCGGTTTGGTCGTGAATGATATCAGTCGCAATTTACTTTGCCCTCTTTCTAATCCCTTTATTTTGTCTTTACATATTACCTTCTGCACACCCTACTCAGGCTAATTGGTTTTCTTCATTCCCTACCTTTCGGCACCTGCCTATGGTTTGGAATAAGACTATCCAATAAGCGTAATAGGTGTACTCTCCTAAACCAAGGAGCTCTCGCAACCTGAGAGAAGGTGATAATAAAAGACAACTGAATAAACCAATTCTATTTCTCCTGAACCTGGATCCATCCTCGAAGAAGTCCCTTCGAGTTCGTATATAACCATACGATGGATCTATCCAATGGAAGTGGATGTCCGTAGTAATACGGGTGTTCTGAGAAATTCAAAGGGTAGAAGAAGGAGTGGCAATGACTTATGCAACATAGACAATCCAAGAGCCAGTATTTTAAGAAGGTTCGGTCAACCTGGTCATTGAGTCATAGTCTAGGGTCGGTCAAAGGTCGTTGCCAAAGAGAGAGAGAAAAGAAACACTCTGCGTGCACTCTAACCTAGATCAGAATGGTTATCACTTTATCTAATCCGGAAACCTCCCACTGTCCTGTCAAATTCTCCTCCAAACCTGAAAGAAGAATCAATCGGGATCACCCGAAGAGTAAACCAACTCATCAGTGGGAATCGGGATCCAACTCTCATCGCATGATAACGTGATGGAATGTATCCACGTTACTCATACTCCAGAAGGTATACGCATACTTGGCAAGTTTCAGTTTCTTTAGAAACTCCCGATAAGATTTTTACCCCATGCTCTTATGATCGTGACTAAGGGCCAGCCCATCATAAGTCACATGTCAAGTTCTTCCCATCATTATCTTGTTAATTTGAATCCACCCGTACTCGCCCTTGACTAAGGGCCAACAAGGCTGTACGACTGTCCCAAACCAACGCATCTATCTATGCAACATGTGAATACCCCAGCAGCTACCAATCACTATGTCCTGGCTAAGGGCCAGACCAACATAGCTTGAATACTACTGACCATTCATATGAAATGACGGAGGGCTACGGCTGGTTTTTGGCGAAAAACCTTTAGCGTAATGAACTTGATATCGCTGAAGGAACCTGATAGCTTTTTAAAACATAGTGGCGAAAACCTTTTGCTAAAGAGGTCACTCCCGGTAAAGGGATCTCGGCTCTTTCCTCGTGGAATGAGGTGCAGGATATTCCACTGAATACCGCTATGCAAAGCAACATGTAATCGGCTATAGTGAAGTTATTACCCTGACGCAAACTTCTGCCCAAGGGGTCAGTCCCGGTGAAGGGATATCGGCCCTTGCCCGGTCGAATGAGGTGCAGGATATTCCACTGAATACCGCTATGCAAAACAAAAGGAAACATCTTTGTAATAACACATTTTAAATTGTTCCAACAACATCAAAAAGGTTTGATTAACTTTTTGCATTGATCAGAATCAACGCAGTCCCATCAATCAATCACACCAGAAAAGAACGAAAATAAAATGTACGTATATGCCATCCGCATTCGTCACTGGGTCCCGTCATCACCCGTTAGGTTACTTAACTAACGACAGAGCAGGGACTGGACTAGCGTGGGTGTAAAACATATACAACATCTAATAGTATATAAACCAATATACAATAATCGCTCCAGGCGTGATAATATGCAACATTACAGAAAAGTAATAAGCATCACAGAACAATACAGATAATCTAGGATCCCCGGGTTTCACAGAGCCGCTGCTGAAACCTGACGTTCCCCTGTCGTGTGGATAGCCTGTGTAATGAAACCTAGACCCCTACGGGTGCGGCAAGTTACCCGCCAAAACCTGAAGCGAGGTAGTCCCCACAGCATAGTGAATGGAACACCCGGCACTTCACGGAATCCGGTAAATTGAGCACCCCTCCTTGGGTCAACCTGTACCCCCTACGAGTGCGGCGAATAGTCTGCCAATTTTAGAGTGGGGCCCCTCTGCCTCTCAAAGCCATGAGATGCGGACCCGTTGCCCTCCAGAACCCGGCTATCCGTGCATTCCGTCTCGGGGCAAAACCTAGTACAGTAATGAAAAATAGTACAACAGGTACATCGACCGCAACCTGGTCGTGCCCCAAAAGAATATTATACAATAGGCAGTGGCGGCAGTCCACAAGTTGGACGCTCGCCCCGCAATATCAAATGTACAAATAAACTCAAACTGTACTACCATTGCACACTGCTATCCACCACGACAAATCCGCAACATCACAGCACAACACAGAACATCAACGCGAATGTCACGTTCGCAAACCCGTCTAAAAGAACTATAGCAATCAGACGCGGTTAACCGATCAAATGACATTCCCGGTCGGAGATATAATGTAAGCACTGTAAACTAACATGTTTAAATTTCGATCGACAAAATATCACAAAGTGGGCCCCAAAAGCAGTATAAGTCTGACGTTACTAGCCCACTTTGTGATATTTTGTGATATTTTGTCGATTGTATAATATTCTTTTGGAGTTTTAAAATAGCCCACTTTTAAAATAGCCTAAAAACACCTCTATGAGTATCGCATATCCACCTACGGGGCTAGTAACGTCAGACCCCCAAAAGCAGTATAAGTCGTGTCGGAGTGTAGCCTAAAAACACCCTGAGATACTACTGGAGTACCTACCAGTAAATCTCCTGCCATGGCCATGGACTATGTGTAATGGCTCTCCTAGACACAGCACGACCTCGCCCCCAATACCGGGAGAGACGAATCCCCTGCCGATCCGCTCACGTGCCTCCATATGGCTCGGGACTGTACCCAAAAGCTACCTGTTTGCACGACTCCTTTGAGCCGTGGTAGGGTAGAAATCAAAGCACAGTGGGAACTCACACGAGACAAATGACGACCTCAGGTCGATGAACTAACCTGTACACATGTCACCAGGGAACTGCTATCTGACGATAGGTATAGTACTAACCAGCAGATTCCCGGCGAGTCCTGTCCGGTGTACTCATAACCCAATGAGCACCTGTATACATCTTAGGTGATCCAACTGACACCAGTGGCTTGTGAGACCGGCCACCGCCCCTCGTCGGGGTCTCGACTGTATACACTAGTCTACTCCGGAGTATCGATGCCCTGTCTCGAAACTCCCACGACTAGGGACCACAATTAAGGATATGCGTATAAACTACCCAACTCTCACGTATACGATCGCCATCATACAGTTGGTAGTAAAGCAAGATCCTAAGGGCTCTATCAAAGTGTAACATGTAATCAGTCACCTGAGCATGTACACGACTGATAAAGGCAAACCAAATAGCATACTATCATCTCGAGTAAGACTGTCCTACCGGTATAGGTCCTCCGCAATCATTGCAATCACGTACCTGCGATCCAATAATTGACTATGAGGGCACTATCTCCAACACTAGCCACCTCTCTCTCTCTCTTAAAACATGTTAGCACCCACAAGCCATCATGGCTCACTCTCTCCCTATAACACAAGTCAACCCACCCTAATCAAACCCCATTAACCTAACCAAAACACTAATTAACCCAATTAACTTAATCAAATGGTTCAACCCACCATGGTCATCTACATGGTTCAACCCTAGGCTTAACATGGGTCCAAAACATGAGACAAGTGCAACAAGTGTAGAAAATGTCATGTGCACATTTTTGCACAAAAAGCCAAAAATCCAATTAGCGATTTTTAATCGCGGTTAACACTAAGGTAGCATTTACGTAACCATAAAAGCTTAAAAATGATATATTTCCACAAAATACCCTATTTTAGAGTTTCCAAAATTATCTCCGGAATTTTCACCGTTTATCGGTATTTAAATATACCGACTATTAAAATATTCATTAAAAATTTATATTAAATTATGAAAATTCCCAAAAATAATATTTTATTTTTTTTTGAAATGTTACAATTTACAAAGGAGACTCTGCCGAAATTTTCAGAAAAGACTTGCGATTTTAAAAATACATACTTTGGCTTATATTGCTAAACCACTTAATTTAAATTGGTTTTTCCTTCACTCTACTGCTTCTTTGGTTTTGATTTCTGGGTTTTGGCTTACTTAGATTACGTACGCTTCTAGACGTTTCGTAATTTAAGTGCCGGTCATGTTCCGTACTTTTCGGGTCGTGACAATTTCAGATAAGTAGTAGTTTGTATTCGTGCTGCGTTTGTTGGCCTTTGTCAAGGCGTAGTGTGCGGTAGCTGACTAGTGCTTATCTGCTTAAGCATATGATGCGATTGGATTAGGGTAGTCGTGCGACCTTGTTGGCCTTTGTCAAGGGTCGTGCGGGTGGGTTTAATTCAATCAGGAAATGACCGGTTGAACTTTAATAGCATCCTATGGTTTGTTGGCCTTTATCAAGGTCATAGGAGGTTAGGGGAAAAATTATCGGGAATTTCAAGTGTTGAAATTTGCAATGAGATTGCATATCTTCTATAAGATAGTTGGATCCGGATACCCACTGCGAGTAATAGTTACTCCTGGAAGAGTTTTGCACTTTACAATTAGCCGATCAAGTAGGCGTCTAGAAAGGTGTCAATGGGGTTAAGCCCCTGGGAAAACGAGGTTTATTTTAATTAGGTCTGTGCGAAAGCACGGAGAACCTCCCTCAAAGTACCAACACTGGCCTGGCTGAAAGATTGACGAACTTGTAGGGTGTAATTAATCCCGGCTATTCTTTCCTTTTAGGGTTTGAAAGAAGATTTGATAAAAACAGTGGGAGCCATCCTGATTAGATAAAATAATAACCAATCTAATCTTGCAAGAGCATAGGCCGAATGTTTTCTTCTCTCTCTCTCCAGGTAGCGACAATGTCACGCCTTAATCAAGATAATAATATGGATGTATTGACCGAACCCGCTTGTTATACTGTGCTGGGGAACGTTGGTCCCGTTCCAACTTATAATTGTTATAAGACCGAGCAAGAAATAAGGGATTACCAGGATTCCCGTGCCGCCCAAACAAAGAAAGTGCATGATGATGCATCTTCTTCGGGTGTGTTCATTACCGAGAATTGTTTTCTCAGTATCCTTTACGTCCTGGGTATGTGATACCGGATCAGGATCCTACATATGTAATCTGTTACATAGGCTACAGATAGGTAGAGAACTGAGAACGGGTGATAAAGTTTCAAGAGTTGGAAACAGTGCAATTGTTGCAGCCAAGTTTTTGGCAGTTATCACCCTGTATTATCAAGTACATTGATTCTGAACGAATGTTATTAGATACCGAACCTGATATACAATATCATATCAGTCTCTTTATTTAGTAAAGAAGGATATAATTTTGTGTTGTTGGATAATATTTTGAACATTTCCTATATCAAGAGTTGATCGGTTCAGGCACATTATCTAAAAGCATATACGTTCTAAATCAAACTACAGTTCTCAACGTACAGAACACACACAAGAGGAAAAGTTCAGAAATGAACGAATCCTTCTTGAGGCATTGTAGACTAAGTCATATCAATACGACCCGACTAGCGAAGTTACATTAAGATGCATATTTAAATCAGTTTGAATTTACATCTTGTGAAACTTGCTAGTCATGTCACAAAGATACAATGACCATAGCTCCGTTTACTCGAAACAGAGAAAGAGTTAGTGAACTCTTGGGATTGCTGCATGATGATATATGTAAGTCCCCTGTCTACACATGCCAAGACCGGTTTTTTGTACGTCATTACATTCACTGATGATCTCTCAAGATTCGAACATATGTTCCTATTGAAACACAAGTCTGAAGCTTCTGAGAAATTCAAAGAATATAAGTTAGAAATAGAGAACCAAAACGGGTATAAGTATTATGTCCTTTGATATGATCAGGGAGGAGAATACTTGAGCACGGAATTCCTGGACTATTCAAAAGGAGAATGAGATTCTCTCTCAGCATTACTCCTCCGTATACACCATAGCACAACGGTGTATAAGGGCGGAGCAATCGCACCCTATTAGATATGGTGCGCTCTATGATGAGTACTACTGAGTTGCCTATTTCCTTTTGGGGGTTATGCACTTGTGAAGCTGCATACCTATTGAATAGCGTTCAAACCAAATCAGGTGCCTACCACTCCATATGAGATATGGTATGGGAAGAGCCCATGTCTTAAGTAAGTTAAGATTTGGGGTTGTCCGGCCTATGTTAAAAGCAAAATCCAGACAAGCTCGAGACAAGGTCGGTTCTGTGGAAGTTTGTTGGATATACCAAGCATTCGCAAGGGAATATCTTCTACCACACCGAGGAACAAAAGGTGTTTTATTTCTCGGCATGCCACATTATTAGAAAAGGAATTCATTTTTGAAAGAAATTTGTGTTCATGAGGTAGAACTGGAAGGAGTTCCAGCTATACAAACTACAGCTGATGATTTGGTAGAACCGGAGGATTCAATAGTTCCTGACGAACCTCAGCCTCTCCGCCGATCTGGTAGGGTTCCTCATCCACCTGAGAGATACTTTGGTTTTCTCAATGACAGTGGGAGCGAGAATTGCATCATGAGATGATGATCCAACCAGTTTCGAGCAGGCCATCAAGAGTGAGGACTCTATAAGAATGGCTGGATGCTCAGTGATCTGAGATGGAATCTATATACACCAACAAAGTATGGACTTTGGTTGCTATATCTGAAGGGTTAAACCCCCATCAGAAGCAAGTATATCTTGAGAAGATTACTTGGTGTAGATGGAAAAGTTGAGACTTTCAAAGCTAGACTTGTTGTAAAAGGTTTTCGTCAATGACCAGGTGTGGATTATGATGAAACCTTTTCTCCAGTGGCTATGCTTAGGTTCATCCGGATCCTACTTGCCATTGCTACATACCATGACTACGATATCTGGCGGTTGGGTGTCATGACTGCTTTTCTAAATAATGATTTAGAAGAGAGCGTCTATAAGTACACAGCCAGAGGGCTTCGTAGACAGTGGGAGCAGCGGAAACGTGTGCAGGTTGCTTTACAAGTTAAAGCAAGCATCGCGGAGTTGGAACATCTTTTTTGATGTGGTAGTCAAAGTGTTTGACTTCATCAAAATGGTAGATGAACCTTGAATATACAAAAGGGCTGTAGAGAGTAAGATGGTCTTCCTCATATGGTATGTGGATGACATACTCTTGATAGGAAAAGTGTTTCCTATGCTAAACTCGGTCAATATCCTCTTATCACATTGATTCTCCATATAGGATCAAGGTGATACCTCCTAAATCCTCGGTTTTGGATCTATGAGATAGATCTATGTGGATGTTAGGGTTCTCACTAGGTGTAGTGAGATGGTATCAATCGATCTTGGGGAGAATCACTGGATAGCTTCTAGGGTGGTAAGGTCGACTGAATGTCAGTCACAGGTATTGTCTTTACCCTCAGTAGAGGGACGGTATGTTGGAAGAGTTCCAAGCTAGATACCGTGGCAAACTAGACGATAAAGGCTGGATACATCACTACCAATGATGCTACCAAAGAGGCAGTCTGGGTGTATATTAGTTCATGTGATGAACTTCGTTCCTACCATTGTGTGACAATAGAGTTGTGGCTTATGCCTAGGAACCCCTGTCCCATCAGTGATCCAGACATATTCTAAGGCAGTATCACCTGATCATGGAGATGGTTGATCTCCAGGGAGATCGAGGTTAGGAGAGTAGACGCAGAGGACAACACGGCGGATCCACTCACAAAGGCCTTTTTCCTAGAGAGAGACTTTTATGGGATGGTTGAGTATGAGATACTACAACCACTGCTATATTATGGCCCTAGTGCAAGTGGAAGATTGTTAGTTATATGTATACCCTAGAGGCCATTACTATACATGAGATGTATATTGTAGTGGATGCTTGGACATATATAGGGAGGACTTTATTGCTCGACATGATAGTATGCTATCTGGTTACTCTTTATCTTAACATGTACACCGATTGTCTCTCTGTTACATGTTGATAAAGCCCTTAGGATGTGTACTTGACTGCTTGGATTATGATGCGGATCATACTAGTGGGACAAAGGTAGTCCGTGAATACATCCTTTAATGTCCCTAGTCATGGGTGTATCGAGACGGAGCATCGATATACCAGGGTAGACTAGCATATAGCTTCTCGACCCATATAGATGGGCGATGGATGATCCTATATCCATTGGTGTTTAACATCAGAGATGATATACGGGTGCTCAGTGGAGACTGGGTACACTAAACGGACTCGCCGAGAACTCCCAGATAGTATTATACCTCATATCAGATGGCAGTTCTCTGGTGACACTAGTACAGGTTAGTCTGTCGACCCGAGATCGTCATAGAGTCTTGTGTGATTCCCATTGTGCTTTGATTTCCACCTTACCACATTCATGAGAACGTGCAAAACGGTGGTTTTTGGGTACAGTTCCGAGTCACATGGAGGCAATGAGCGATAGGAGGGGATTCGTCTCTCCCGGTATTGGGGGTTGATGTTGCGCTGTGCTCGATTGGTTATAACAGGAAGTCCCTGGCCAGGGCTGATTCCGAGATTTACTGGTAAGTGTTATCAGTAGTTTCTCGACCCGTTATGAGCCTCAAATCGGCATGACTTATCAATTTACTGGGGTCTGACGTTTACCACCCCTAGACGAGATATGCGACATATCAGACGAAGAGACCGAACTGTACGGTAGTGTTACTGATTGGATTCCCAGGAGTATGAGCAGGCTTACTTGTTGATCTTCTGATCGCTCAATACCCGGGTGGCCATTACGTTTAGCAGACCGCTTGCGGCTTGTGGGTGTTTGATATGATCATCACCTACTGCCGGCGTATTGACAAGTCTTTAGAGTCCTACACAGAGATTTCCTGGTTCATGCGAAACGGAGTAGGAGCATATATGTGATATGTGCGGGACCGAGATTGATGCGCGTATGTGATACCGCATTTTATTCTCGCGATTTGTGACATCGGTCGGCTATATGAGATATAGCCGGATTATCGGATCATATGTTGATTCGATAAGTTGTTGCATTTGATATTAGTCAGTTATATGTGATATAGCCGGATTATTAAATTAAGTGTTGATTTAATAATTTAATGTATAGTTGTATATTAGATATACTAGATTATATTAACTAATATTAGCTCACTTATGATTTCTTTTCTCACTTGTGTGCATTAGTGTATATGTGATATATATTAATGTACAACTTTTGTGTCATGCTAGATGTCACATGTGACATGGGTGTATGAGACTTGCACCATGCTTAATAATGTGATCGGTTTATATTTATCTAAGTTAATCAAAATTAGTGGGATTAAGTCACATGGTTGAAGCTTGTAGAAGCTTGTGAAACCATTGACCAAGTCCACTAAATTTGTTTTACTTGTAGATATTTATTAACCTAACCATTATTAACTAGCCATGGTTTATTCTCTACATGGGTTAGTGTCATACGCTAACTCACCCATGGTTGCTATTCTCACCTCATGAGTTCATTCTCTCATCTCTTCACTTGAGCTTCTTCTTCCTCATAAGAAAAGCTCACTAGCTTTTCTCAAGGTGAGAAAATATTGTGAGAACAATAAATCTAAAGAGAGCCCACTTCCTACTTCATCATCCTCTACTACTTGCCATTTAGTTTAGGGTGTTTGCTTCACTAATTTCACAATTAGTGAAGAGCTAGCATGAGTTTGAGTCTCCTCGACGTAGATCATCTTCGGCCTCGAAGACTTCGAGCAAGCTTGTTCATTTCTCCGGGAGAACCCATGCTAGAGTTCGGGAGATCGATACTCACAGCGAAGGGGCTACTACACGGAGCTTTAGAAGTGAAGAACTGGTCTACAAAGATTGTATTCCTCATTCACTTAGTGTAATGGTTGATTACATGTTCATTTCGTCTATATACTCTAGCTAGATCCTAGGTTAGGGTTCTTTAGCACCTTAGAATTTTTGAAATTAGCATGCTTGATGTCTTGAAAACCCAGTAGGGTGCTAAGGAATCCCAACAATTTATGTATTATATATATATATATATATATATATATATATATATTGTTGGGTTACACTAACGCCCTGGCAATCATCCGTGGCCGTTTGCGGAACAAAAATTTTCTCCAATTTAAACTGGCGCTAGAATAACCCGTTAACACTGAATTTACCATAAACCTAAATAGCAAGCTAAAGTGTTCTATCTACTATGATAGAAATTTATACCTAAAGGCTCAAGTCCTTCAGGTCTTCAACCCTCTCCTTTAGCTCCTTGAAGAGTGTATAGATCACACTTGACCGTCGACCTCCTCACGTCAAAGATGATCCATCCGAGAGTGTCTACTTTGAGCTCCTACCTCTAAACCGAGGTAACTAGGATACTTATTATGCTAATCTAAGTAACCTAGAGGATGTAGAGAGTGATGATGGATTGCTTTGTCTCAAGAACCTTAGGTTTCTCAACACATGAGATTATTAGGGTTTGAGGTATTAAAAGAGAAGCTGGAGGAAAGAGAGTGTTGAAGTTGGAATGAATGAAGAATGGCTAAGTCTTGTAAATTATCAAGCATCCAATAATTCACCAAAATATCTTGAAGCCACCTTACCTCAATAGTAAATCAAGAGTCACTACATTAGTCACCAAGTAGCCATGCTTCATTTAATATAAATGAACACCTCATACCTCCACCTCATTAATCATTTAATCAAAATGATAAAAACTAAAATGAGGTATCTTTTTCTAGAAGAATCTTGCACAATTACAAGAATGCCCATCACCGTATATACATACCCATATCCGTATTCCGAAAAATACGAATACAAAAAAACGAAAATAATCCAAGAATATAATACTGGGATCCGGCTTAAACCAAAACCCACTAGTATTATCCGTATGAATCATGATCCGTGTATTTAGTACACGTATATGATCGAACCCTGCCATAAAACCATACAGCCTCTACATCGTTTCGCCCGCAGCATGGAAACTCTTTGTATGGGACTCTAAAGACTCAACAATACGCTGGTAATAGGTTTAACCATAAACACGTCGGCGGTACTAGCTGCACGTAACGGCTACCCAGGTACCTGTCGAAAAGGAAGGTCGACGAGCAAACTCGTCCGAACCCCTACTGAGTCTATTCGTGACAATCTCCGTATAGTCCAGTCTCTTCATCTAAGAGTATCGCATACCGGGTCTAGGGGTTAGTAAACGTCAGACCCTACTAACTCGATAATTCATGCTGATGCGGCTCAGGACTAATCCGGGAAACTACTGATCAACCTATCAGTAAATCCCAACTATCTTGGCCAAGATCTTATGGTCCTGACCAATCGAACACAGTGCGATATCGACTTCCAATACTGGGAGAGAAGAATCCCCAACAATCACTCACTGCCTCCATGTGGCTCGGGACTGTACCCAACCAAAACCTGTTTGCACGACTCAGTAGAGTTGTGGTAGGGTAGCGATCAAAGCACGGTAGGAACTCACACGAGACAAATGACGATCTCAGGTCTGAAGACTAACCTGTACACATGTGTAACATTTCAGAAATATAAAAATATTATTTTTGGAATTTAATATTAAAATAATATATTTCGCGAAAACTATTCGATTTGCGAATAGAGATTTTTCGTAAAATGGTATAAGTATATACCAATATTTGGAAAATTTATCGGAGAACAAAATAATTTATTTATTTTAATGATATTTGTCGGATTTTTGGCAAAATCCGTATTTTCACATTTTTCATGATTTTGCACCATGTCATGTGCATGTGTACATGTGTGTGTGTTTGTGAGTAGAGAGAAGAGAAAGAAAGTGAATAAGAAAAGAAAAGCAAAGGAAAAGAAAAGAGAAGAAAAGAATTTGAAAGAGAGAGTTGGAGTGTGAAAAGGAGTTAATGAAAGAAAACAAATTAGATATTTGTGAGAGAGTGTGAGGCTAAGGGAGTGAGAAGGGTTTACTTGGCTGCCACTTTCCTCCATTCCCCATTGTTTTTCTTCATCTTCTTCATGCCTCCTTCACTCATCTCACTACCCCTTTGCAACATCTCTAATTCCTTCATAAAACCCTATGCACCCTTCACTAAAAACATGTGCACACTCATTCTAAGACCTTAGAACCATCCAAGTTTGGATTTTGAAGACTTGGGCAACTCAAGAAAGTTCTTTGGTTGCTAATAAGGTATATCTTTTCACTTTAGAATCGTATTTACGTTAAATATCGTATTTTTGGTTAGAATTTGAGTTAATTAGGATTTTGATTTTTTTTTTAAAATTGAAAGTTGCTGTCAAATGGCCATTTGAGGTGTAGTGAGTGTTTACAAGACCTTAGGGATTGATTTCACGGCCTGGAATTGAGTTTAGAACCCAAAATACGAAGTTAGAATTTTTCCGTGTCGGTTTTGTGACTATTGTGTGCCTACAGGGAAGCTGGGATGACCTGGGCTATTTAGGAGTTAAACAAACAAGTCCAGTGACCTATATAAACCATTAGGAACCCACTGTAGAAGTACGAGCACGTTTGGAGCTCATCGGGCTAGCGAGACCGGATTTGATGGCTATGTCGCCGGATTTCTGGTGGGCAATGGTGATGTGGTTTGGTTCTATAGCTCACTTACCCTCTATACTACCCCACTATACTGCTAGTTTGGCCTGATTTTTACTTGAACCAAAATCTGGGACCATTTTCCTTAGTTGCTGGTTATGTTTTGAGATATTTGAATTCGCGTTATATGATTTGTGAAACCTTAAAGCCTACAGAGTATCTGGAGCTTTCTGGGATTTTTCCAAGAAAATCAAACAAGACCATTAACCTAGATAGACCACTAGAAGACCACCATAGAAGAACGAGCCCCTTTCTCCCCTTCTAGGCCGGCGAGCTCGGATTTCATGCTAGTGTCGCCGGTTTTTTAGTGGGCTTTGGGGTTGGGTTTTTACCTGCAGCTCATTTACCCTATAACCTATTCCCTATACTTGTTTGTTTAGTCCAAATTGACCAGAGGAGAAATCCGGGAGTGGTTTCTCATGTTGCTGCTTATTGTTTTAAAGATATTGAAATTGGTTTTGAAATTGTGAAATCTTTGTTTTTAGATTGGATTCGGATTGCGTCGTTGGATGTTTGTACATCAACGAACGAGGGTTGTTTGGTTGTTTTTGGCATGTTAAGCTATATGTGGCAACCTATAGGCAATCCATGTGCCGTATCAGTTTTCGGATATTAATTATGTTTGTGTTTCGATGTGTATTGATTATAGGTACTTCGCGTGGACTTCCGAGACAACGAAACAAGTTGACTTCGGCTAAGCGAGGAGAATTGCGGTGAGTAGATTTATATCTACGGGCGAAGTCGAGTGGATGGCGTATAGCACCCCCACAAATCATAAATGAAAACCGATATATATATATATATATATATATATATATATATGTTAGGGTTGTAGAATACCTATATTGGATTCAAGGATATGATAGTTAAAGATGATTGGATAAAGTGAATCACGATAAGTATGAATCGAAAGAGAACAAGTGTGAGTTGATAGTGGCTTAATATGAGATCGAGATCGATACGACTCGAGATTTATAAGATATGACGTATATGAACGATATCACTATGAGATTGATACAAACGTAAACTGAGAAATATGTGTATGATATATCTATATTGATGAAACGAATGGGTGATGTGACGTACAAGGCTTTATATCCGTACCCTCTTTGTTATATAGGATGATAGATCCATATCCCATTTGTTATTACCGTACGATGAATTACCGTACGAGATATATTGTATAGGAAGATAGATTCCCTATTCTGTTGATGTCACCGTATGATGGATTGCCGTACGAGATGTGTTTTGCCGGATGATTGATTCGTGCTTGTGATTTGAGAATGATGATAGAGTATTATTGTCATATTAGATGTTATGAGGCGTGATCGCCAATGTAGAGATAATACCTGAACCAGACTTAATTCTAAATCGACGAATCGTATGTATCTTTAAATGGAAACCTCAAGGGACGTTACGGATTTTCGAATGATATTCTTTTCCTAAACACCGTAGCCCCCACTTTCAAACTACGATTCGTATCCTTTACGTGACCGTATAGTTCATAAGTAAATAGTTATAACCATTGATTGTTCATGCTATGTAGAATAATACCCCTAGTGAATTACATACCTGATTGTTCGTTTTTCCGTTGTGTTTGTAGAAATTGTAAAGAAATCACAACCAAAAAATATTTTGACCGCAATCAAACTACGGTGTCGGATGTAGTTTGTAGTGAGTGCGGATCGTCCACAGGGATTGCACGATTCACTTGTATTTCGATACGTTTGAAATGAAAAGTTAAGCAACAATAAAAGGAAACATGATTCAAGAATGATTTGTATTCAAGTGTCACTATTCTTTATGCAAGAATCAAGAATCGGTGTTTCGATAATATTTCCAATCAACAATCAAGAATATAAGAGAGGCTCGTAGGAATCGATAGGATCGATAGACGTGATGTAATCTAAAGATATCGTGTTCTTGTCCTTCGAAGGATTGATACTAGATCGATGATCATCGACGAGAGTTGGGGCTTTCTCGTGAAACTAGGGTTTCATCCTATAACCCTTGTTCTTTCGTCGATATCATTCCTTTTCTAGCCTCTACCAAATTCAAGAAATGATCGTAACTCCCCAAATTTCGATCGATGTCAATCAAGAAAGCATCGAAACGAAATGGGTTGTCGTTTCTTGAACTTGCTAGGGTTTACAAAACTCGTAGGACTCAAGAATCGATTAAAGCTATGTTACATCATCATTCTATTATCCGTCTCGACTCCTCGACGAGCGGAGTTTTATTCACACATCACCACACAGATAATATTCAAGAATTGTAAAGATAACATGATGCGGAATTTAAAGAAAACAAGATAAAAGAATATCACCTTTTATTTAATCAACAATTTCAATACATTCTTTCAAGATCTACAAGAAGAAGAAATCGATCGTTGACTCGGCTTCGCTCGTCTCCGTGGATCGTGGATCTACTTTGATCTCTTGCCCGATTGAAGATCGGCTCGGCTCATAAAAGGGTTGAAGGCATCTTGCTTGGCTTGCACTCAAGATCTTGAATTGTGGTTGGATTTAGGGTTAGGGTTTCCTACAAGCTCTCTCACTAAACTTGAGGAAGAGGGGATGAAGAAAGAGATTGATTTTTCTAAGCTTTCCCAAGGTTGAATAATGTTCTTACAATGAGCCTAGGGTCTTATTTATAGAACTCCCAAACCCTAGGCTTAGGTTTGAATTAGAACTTTCCCTCCCAAAGTTTATTGAAGAGTTTCTAGAAGGAGTTTGTTAGGAGTTAGCTTAGGGTTTAAGCTAGGGTTTAGGGAAAGTTCTAGAATGATTAGGCTAATGTAATGTAACTCAAGGTGTTTGCTGGTCTGGTAGAAGTCTCTGGAGTTTTCTGGAACTTTGGATGTCTTTCTGAACTGTGGCCACTGAAACAGGAGTTGTGCACTGAAATTGGGGAACTGATTCCCTGGGCCCACCGTGGATCCGCCGCAAAAGGTACCTCTAGGCCGCACTTCCGCGGCTCATTGATGGCCTTGGGATCTGTGCCTTCTTCTGTGGACTTGTACTGTTGTTTAGGGCTTCTTTTGATATGCTGAATTGTGATTACTCCTTTGGATTAGTACCAGATTTGAATTTAGTGAGTTTACGAGCGATTGTAATGGTCGAGCAATGTAATGATCGAGCAAGCTTCTCTTTTCCTGCACAGACTTCGAAACACGGGTTGCAAGATATAGAAAATATGCCATGTAATGCAATGCAGTCAATTTCCCTAGAAATGCCGGTTTTAAGGTCGAATACATGTAATCTGATATTTTGCGACCGATTTGCTAATATGTGAATTATGAATACCGTACACTTCTATATGGATGCAAATGATGAGGAAATTGCCGACTAAAATATGCAATATTTTCGACTGATCAAATACCCCCAAACTTAATTTCGATCGTCTCGAGCGAATGTTTTATTAAAAAGAGAAGGAGAAAATAAAGAATGAGAAAAACTAACTAGCACACTTTCGTAGGCAACACGATTGCACTGAGCACGTGCAACAAGCCTTTAAACCTCTAGGTGTCCCTAGTAGGAGGAGTGTTGTCTCCTGAGGGTTTTCAGCGGATTGCACCCACAAAATCCAATAATAAAAGCAAGATCATGAATATTACATTTAAAGAAGAGAATTGTAAAAGAAAAGCCTTGAAAATTAGGGTTTCCAACTAAGCTAGCTTTTCGGTTGTCATGAGCCCTATCTTAATGGTCATGAAAAGATGTCAGAAATCACGTCCTCCCTCAATAAAACATCATCTTATTCTTCATTCCTATCTTTCTTCCAAACATCGATCATATAACCCTGCGTGTGTGTAAAGACATCCCTACACCCGGAGAATTCAATTCAAGCTATCATACTCTTGCCCATCAACCTCAGTATTATATTTTTTTTTTCTTTTTTCGATGAGCTCACACACTTTCATGCGACCGTTAATACTTCTTGAGGTACTAACCGACCGATTACTCATGTGCTTGCTTATTTGGTGTATTTTCCTAGTCTTGCACCACCTTAGGTATAGCAGTGACTCCCAGACCAGTTGGCCTTAGGGCACTAGATGAAAAAGCACCCTCGCTATATATTTTTTTTTATTTCCCTCGGTGATAACAAAACCAGTGTCCATTTTTCTCACCATATATTTTTTTTTTCATACTTTTGGCTTTAAGACAAGAGCATTTCAAGGTATCCTCTACTATCCCAGGCTTCAAGACGTGTGTAAGTGCGAATAGCAGGGTAGCAACGTTCAAAATGTTTGGCTTCCAGAATAGAAACTATTTTTCAGACTTATTTTTATCCTCAGATTAGTGACGTCCTTCATCTTACTAACCCTTGGGACAACGGCTCATAACTACTTATTACTAGTTCGTATGAGAAAACTTCTAATTTTCTTAGTTTTCTAAAATTTTTCTAATCTCATGGATGTAACTTTTCACTTTCTAAACTTTCATTATCTTATTTATATACAAAAAGTGTAAATATTAAAATTATTTTTATATTTGAATTTTTTTTTATTTTTATGGGTTTTGAAAATTTTTCAATTTTTATAGATTTTTAAAAGAAATGTTTTGTGCTTATGCAGATGATATGCAAATGATGCAAAAATAAGCACAAACCTCCCCCAAACTTGTTTTCAATAGTGTCCTCACTGTTGCCGACAGCTATATCTATAAAACCTGTAAATCTGGGGGGAATTATTAGTGGGGGCAAAATATATAAGTGAAGAACTTCCCCCAAACTTATCTTTCACTCACCTTCATTCAAAAGATGATGCAATGATATACAGGATATGAAGGTGAGACGGAGGAATTTTAATCCAAATAAACTGGCTCTTGTAAGAACAAGAGCTCCTCCGTGGGGTCAGTGGAAAAATACGGCTTAAGTCTATGTCCATTTACTTTGAAAAAGGTGCCGTTTTTAACATTTTCAACTTCTACTGCCCCGTGCGGGAATACAGACCGCACAACAAAAGGTCCCTTCTATCGAGATCGGAGCTTACCCGCGTGAAGGTGTAATCGTGAATCATAAAGAAGGACTTGTTGACCAGGTAAAAATGTTTTTCTTAAAATGCTTTTATCGTGAAAAACCTTAGTCCTATTCTTTGTGATTACAGCATTATCATAAGCTTCATCGCGGAGTTCGCTTAGCTCGTTAAGTTGCAGCTTCCGAAAGTTGCAAGCAAGGTTTAGATCAAAATTTATTTCTTTTATAGCCCACAATGCTTTATGCTCTATCTCGACATGTAAATGACATGCTTTTCCAAACACTATCCTATATGGAGACATTCCTAGGTCGGTCTTATATGCAGTCCTGAATGCCCAAAGAGCATCCGTCAATTTGGTCGACCAGACTTTTCTATTCTTAGCAACAGTTTTCTCCAGGATAAGTTTGATTTGTCTGTTTGAGATCTCAGCCTGCCCGCTTGTTTGGGGGTGATAGGGTGTAGAAAGACGGTGGTTGATTGAGTATTTTCGCATCAGAGTCTCGAAAGATCTGTTGCAGAAGTGTGTCCCATTATCGCTAATGATAGCGCGTGGTCCAA
Organism: Agapanthus africanus; assembly: GCA_030015575.1. Taxonomy (NCBI): domain Eukaryota; kingdom Viridiplantae; phylum Streptophyta; class Magnoliopsida; order Asparagales; family Amaryllidaceae; genus Agapanthus; species Agapanthus africanus. Next base: position 120,901,497 of record CM057343.1, read on the forward strand.
ATCGCGAGAAGATATTCTCTTTCAAGAACTTAATGACAACTTTCCTGTCATTAGTGCGACATGGAATGGCTTCTACCCACTTTGAGACATAATCAACCGCCAGCAATATGTACAGATTCCCAAAGGAGTTGGGAAAAGGACCCATAAAATCAATGCCCCAAACATCAAACATTTCAACAACCAAGATGGGTTACTGAGGCATTTCATTTCTCTGGGATATTCTACCCGTATACTGACATTGTGTACAGGTTTTGCAATACTCAAATGCGTCCTTGAATAAGGTCGGCCAATAAAATCCACATTGCAAAACCTTTTCCGCAGTCTTTCTAGGACCAAAGTGACCCCCACAGGCCTGATCATGACAAAATGAAAGAACACTCTTGAACTCTTCATTTGGGACGCACCGGCGAATGATCTGATCAGGACAATATTTAAACAAATAGGGTTCGTCCCAGTAAAAGTGTTTTACTTGGGAAAGAAAACGATATTTGTCCTGTTTTGACCAATCGCTCGGTATAAGTCCCGTGGCATGATAGTTCACAATATCCCTGAACCATGGTTCAGCGGATATGCTCAAGAGTTGTTCATCAGGGAATGAGTCATCAATCGGTAGGGTCACAGGGGAAGAAACGATGCGTGAAAGGTGGTCAGCTACTACGTTTTCACATCCTTTCTTATCTTTGATAACAAGATCAAATTCTTGTAACAGTAGGATCCAACGTATTAGTCGACCTTTTGCATCTTTCTTCGCCAGAAGATGTTTTAAAGCGGAATGGTCAGTATACACAACTATAGGTGAGCCGATTAAGTAAGGCCTGAATTTTTCTAAAGCAAATACAACCGCTAAAAGCTCTTTCTCGGTGGTTGTATAATTGATTTGCGCATCATTCAGGGTCTTACTGGCATAGTAAATCACGTGCGGCATCTTATCAATGTGCTGTCCTAAGACTGCACCTACTGCAAAATCAGATGCGTCACACATCAGCTCAAAGGGGTAGTCCCAATTTGGTGATGATAGCACGGGGGCTGAAGTGAGTGAGTGTTTAAGTGAGTCGAAAGCTGTCTCGCAATCCGAGTCAAAATGGAAGGTCGTATCCTTGGCCAGGAGTAGTGTTAAAGGTCTAGCAATTTTGCTAAAGTCCTTAATGAATCTCCTATAAAAGCCCGCATGGCCAAGGAAAGAGCGAATATCTTTGACGCTTTTGGGATGAGGCAGGTTTTGAATGACATCTACTTTAGCTCTGTCAACCTCAATGCCTTTCTGTGAAATGACATGTCCAAGGACTATTCCTTCTTGGACCATAAAATGGCATTTTTCCCAGTTTAATGTCAAGTTCTTCTCTTTGCAACGAGTAAGAACAGCGTCAAGATTCGCTAGGCAATCAGAAAAAGAGTCTCCAAAAATCGAGAAGTCGTCCATAAAGATCTCCAAAAAATTCTCTACCATATCAGAGAATATCCCCATCATACACCGCTGAAAGGTAGCGGGAGCATTGCATAACCCAAAGGGCATGCGACTGTAAGCAAAGGTACCAAAAGGACAAGTAAAAGTGGTTTTATCTTGATCCTTTTTGGCGATGGGGACCTGATTGTAGCCTGAGTATCCATCCATAAAACAATAAAACTCTCGTCCCGCTAAGCGTTCCAGCATTTGATCAATAAATGGTAGAGGAAAATGGTCTTTCCTCGTAGCAGCGTTGAGTTTTCTATAATCGATGCATACACGCCACCCAGTTTGGGCGCGTGTCTGAATCAACTCATTCGCCTCATTTGTGATAACTGTGATACCGGATTTCTTAGGAACGACATGTATAGGACTCACCCACTGGCTATCGGAGATGGGGTATATGATACCATTATCTAAGCATTTGACGATTTCTTTCATGACAGCTTCCTTCATGACGGGATTCAACCGTCTCTGTGGTTCTCGGGTCGGTCTGGCATCATCCATCACATGTATATGATGTTCAACTATCAAGGGACTAATCCCTTTGATGTCCGCCATACTCCAACCAAACGCCTCTTTGTTAGATCTCAATACCGATAAAAGGGCATTCTCTTGCTCTGATGCAAGAGAAGCGGAAATGATAACCGGTAATGACTCGTTCTCACCAAGATATGCATATTTCAGGTGAGAAGGTAAAATTTTGAGATCTAACTCAGGCGGAGAAATGATAGAAGGAAGGGTCATAGATTGATTTTTGGATCTACAAAGAAGCTCAGAGCCTGTGAAAGATACAGACTCGGGTGGAGAAAATTCAGAAGTGCAGAACTCATGTATCGGTAAAGTGTCCTCACTAAGATCATGTGCAAAGTCAAACAGAGATGTGCTAATGTCATCAAGATCAGTAAAGCAAAGATCCTCAGCTCCACAACTATCGGGAGCGATCTCATGGACAGAGCACACATCTAAAATATGAGCAGAGGGTTCTGATGGCTGACTTCCAACTTTATAGATATTTAGTTCAATGGTCATATTTCCAAATGATAAGTTCATTGAACCATTTCTACAGTTTATAACAGCGTTGGAAGTGGCAAGGAAAGGACGACCCAGAATCACCGGAATTTGGCCCCGGGGGTTTGCTACAGGATGTGTGTCGAGCACAATGAAGTCTACAGGGAAAACAAATTCCCCGACCTTTATTAACACATCCTCTAATTCACCCCTTGGTTTGGTGATAGATCGGTCTGCCATCTGGAGAGTGCAATGAGCAGGTTTCAGCTCTCCAATCCCTAATTGCTCATAGACAGAATAAGGGAGCAGGTTAACACTCGCGCCAAGGTCTAAAAGAGCACGATTTATGTTTTTACCCCCAATCGAAATCGATATTGTAGGACAACCTGGGTCCTTTCTTTTCTTTGGAAGCTGGGGTATAAAAGCAGTGCTGATGTTATTAGACATAAAGACCTTCTTTGGCACTTGGGTCTTCCTCTTCCTAGTGCACAAGTCCTTAAGAATTTTCGCATAAGCGGGGACTTGTTGAATCGCATCTAGGAGAGGGATATTGATGTTAACCTGTTTGAACATTTCTAAAATTTTCTCCATATGAGGACTCGTTCTGTTAGCCCTTAGCCGGTTCGGGTAAGGTGCTTTCGCAATAAGCGCGGGGTCCATCATAGGAGAAGGAAAGGGGGGTAGACGAGGTCCCAAAGGAGGTGTGGGGACCGTCTGTGGAGAACTATAAGGGTTGGGTAAAGGTGTTGAGCCTAAAGGGAAATGGAGAATAGGCTCGTGCGAAGGTGGTTTGGTAGAAGAAGAAGGATCAGAAGGTGAAGTGTGTGTATGTGGAAAGGACTCAGCCGGGGTGTTGATATGATTTTCAGTATTATCAATATCTTCCCCGACATGATTGTTCAGCACTCTTCCCAATCTCAACGTTGTAATGGCATTTACATTGTAATGCCCAGGATTCTGTAGGGGTTGAGAGGGAAGTTCCCCTTTTTCTCTCGCACTCATTTCGGCTTTTAAGCGTGTGATTTCAGCTTCCATCATGCGAATACTCTCAGCTTGGGACGCTGAGTTTTTCTTTATTTCACTGACGGAAGATCTAACCTCAGTCGAAACATCCATGAAATTTGATAAAAGTGATTTCATTGTTTGAGTGAATTGAGAGAAATCGTCAGAACAGGGCTGCATAGGATTAGACTGTGCAGGAGTGTTGCCCTGATTTTGGAAATTTTGTGACTGATAGGGGTGCTGAGTGAGTTGAAGGGGTTGCTGTTGTGGTGGAGGAAGAGGAAGAGCCCTTTGAAAATTATTCATGTTTGGAACCGTGTTTTGAGATTGGTTTTGGTTCCAAGCAAAATTCGGGTGGTTCCTCCAACCCTGATTGTACGTGGAAGAATATGGATCGTTTCTAGGTCTTTGAAATGCGGCATTAGAATGCTCGTGACCTTGAAACGCAGAGTTTAATGGACATTCTTCCGTTAAATGTGACGGATCAGAACAGCACCCACAAACAGTTTTGGGGAGTGACACTGGGTTTAGGGAGGCTGCTGCAAATTTGTGTTCCATAGCGTCGAGCTTCTTTTGCATTGCTGCCATTTCAGCTCGAACACCTATGGACACATCTATTTGGTGTACGCCACCCCTATTCAATGGTTGGGTTCCACTCTCCCAAATTAGTGATTTTTCAGCGAACTCTTCTAAGTATCGCCAAGCTTCCCCATCATCTTTGGTCATAAAAGTACCTTGACACATGTTTTCAAGGCTCTGTTTAGTGCTAGGGTTACTGCCCTCATATATGATTCGGCAAAGCTCCCATCTCGGGATGCCGTGATGAGGACATTGAACCAATAGATCCTTGAAACGTTCAAAGTATTTAGAAAATGGTTCGGCAGGGAGCTGGGCAAATTGGTTCAGTTCGCTACGGATTTGAGCCGTCTTTTGGATTGGGTAAAATTTCTTAAGGAATGCAGCGACGAATTCTTCCCAATTCGTAATAGAGTGTGCGGTGGTGTTATATAGCCACTTCTCGGCTATATCGCACAAAGTAAATGGAAGAAGTCGTAGACGCATCGCATCCACTGAAAGTTGTGACGTACCCATCATTGCGCACACGTTTTCAAATTTGGTAATGAAAACGTAAGCGTCCTCGGTCTCGAGTCCGTGGTATTTGGGTAAAAGATTGATATACTGGGGTTTAATTTCAAAGTTGTCCCCATTGGCTGGTGGTGTGGATAAGCAGGTCGAAAGAGGACCTCTATGTGGATAGCATCTTTCCTGGAGAGAAATGTGGGGAGGATTAGGATTCTGCGCACCAACGGACGGTGGCAGATTAGGGTTAAAGAAGTTTGATGGATTCGGATCCATCGATGTGGGTGTGGTAGTGGGTAAAGAAAAGGTAAATGGAGAATTATCGACTTCGGAGTCGATAAAAGGTACGCGGACTAAACGGGCACTAGAATCCCGTGTCCAGCCTATCTTGCACTAAAAAGGGTTAGTACAAGTGGCAGCGTTGACTTATAATTAGGGGTAAAATGAATGCGGTGTTTGCTTTTGAAAAAGGGACGGATTTTGAAAAAATGATGCGACAAAACAAATGCAGCACACAACCCTAGATTCTAATGGTCACCTAGGTCCGGCTCTAGACCGCTCCTAACTGCCAAAAGACAAGTCGCAGGATAGAATCCTCCACTGCCTCTTTGTCCCCCTGTGGCCGGATAAGTGCCAGGTAAGTGGGAAGGAACCACCACTACAGTGGGCCTAATTAATAACCACTAGCCTTAGACACACTCGCCTTAGGCACCACAAGAAAACGCGGATAAGCAATGAATTACCCACGGCCTTCTCTTGTCCTATTGAGCGCGACAGTCCTTAGAGTCTTCTCTAGATTTCTTTTAATTAATGAGGGTAATGCGGATGCAAGTTTTGCGATTTTCGGGGCCTAGGAAGGGTAATGAAATCCCCACCTAATTTGGATTTGGCCGTGCCCCTTAAATTTCCGTATTAGAATGCAAACAACCAAGAAATCAAAATCACACACAATTTTAATTTTGCTTTTGCGCGCTGCGATTATTTGCAAAGAATCCTGCAGCAAAGGGTTAGTTGGAGCTAAAAAGGGAGAGGGGAGAGAGCAAGAAATTACCTGCTGGAAAAGTTTCCAGAGATCCCTTGACCAAGCCGCGGATCCGCCGCGCTTCCACGCCTAGATTGTGGGTTCACTGCACAAGATTTCAACAGCTACTTGCTGTTGCTTTCCTCTGTTCTCTGGTACTCTCCAAACAATTTTATCACAGCACAGAATGCTCCAGATCACCTTGCAATCAAATCACAACACACGTGTAAGAGTTTGTACGAATTTTGATTTCAAGAAGTAAAACGTAATAATTCTTTCACTTCAAACTAAAATTGCAAATGAATTAGCGTGATCCCCGGCAACGGCGCCATTTTGATTGTTCGTTTTTCCGTTGTGTTTGTAGAAATTGTAAAGAAATCACAACCAAAAAATATTTTGACCGCAATCAAACTACGGTGTCGGATGTAGTTTGTAGTGAGTGCGGATCATCCACAGGGATTGCACGATTCACTTGTATTTCGATACGTTTGAAATGAAAAGTTAAGCAACAATAAAAGAAAACATGATTCAAGAATGATTTGTATTCAAGTGTCACTATTCTTTATGCAAGAATCAAGAAACTATAAACAATCAAGAATCGGTGTTTCGATAATATTTCCAATCAACAATCAAGAATATAAGAGAGGCTCGTAGGAATCGATAGGATCGATAGACGTGATGTAATCTAAAGATATCGTGTTCTTGTCCTTCGAAGGATTGATACTAGATCGATGATCATCGACGAGAGTTGGGGCTTTCTCGTGAAACTAGGGTTTCATCCTATAACCCTTGTTCTTTCGTCGATATCATTCCTTTTCTAGCCTCTACCAAATTCAAGAAATGATCGTAACTCCCCAAATTTCGATCGATGTCAATCAAGAAAGCATCGAAACGAAATGGGTTGTCGTTTCTTGAACTTGCTAGGGTTTACAAAACTCGTAGGACTCAAGAATCGATTAAAGCTATGTTACATCATCATTCTATTATCCGTCTCGACTCCTCGACGAGCGGAGTTTTATTCACACATCACCACACAGATAATATTCAAGAATTGTAAAGATAACATGATGCGGAATTTAAAGAAAACAAGATAAAAGAATATCACCTTTTATTTAATCAACAATTTCAATACATTCTTTCAAGATCTACAAGAAGAAGAAATCGATCGTTGACTCGGCTTCGCTCGTCTCCGTGGATCGTGGATCTACTTTGATCTCTTGCCCGATTGAAGATCAGCTCGGCTCATAAAAGGGTTGAAGGCATCTTGCTTGGCTTGCACTCAAGATCTTGAATTGTGGTTGGATTTAGGGTTAGGGTTTCCTACAAGCTCTCTCACTAAACTTGAGGAAGAGGGGATGAAGAAAGAGATTGATTTTTCTAAGCTTTCCCAAGGTTGAATAATGTTCTTACAATGAGCCTAGGGTCTTATTTATAGAACTCCCAAACCCTAGGCTTAGGTTTGAATTAGAACTTTCCCTCCCAAAGTTTGTTGAAGAGTTTCTAGAAGGAGTTTGTTAGGAGTTAGCTTAGGGTTTAAGCTAGAGTTTAGGGAAAGTTCTAGAATGATTAGGCTAATGTAATGTAACTCAAGGTGTTTGCTGGTCTGGTAGAAGTCTCTGGAGTTTTCTGGAACTTTGGATGTCTTTCTGAACTGTGGCCACTGAAACAGGAGTTGTGCACTGAAATTGGGGAACTGATTCCCTGGGCCCACCGTGGATCCGCCGCAAAAGGTACCTCTAGGCCGCGCTTCCGCGGCTCATTGATGGCCTTGGGATCTGTGCCTTCTTCTGTGGACTTGTACTGTTGTTTAGGGCTTCTTTTGATATGCTGAATTGTGATTACTCCTTTGGATTAGTACCAAATTTGAATTTAGTGAGTTTACGAGCGATTGTAATGGTCGAGCAATGTAATGATCGAGCAAGCTTCTCTTTTCCTGCACAGACTTCGAAACACGGGTTGCAAGATATAGAAAATATGCCATGTAATGCAATGCAGTCAATTTCCCTAGAAATGCCGGTTTTAAGGTCGAATACATGTAATCTGATATTTTGCGACCGATTTGCTAATATGTGAATTATGAATACCGTACACTTCTATATGGATGCAAATGATGAGGAAATTGCCGACTAAAATATGCAATATTTTCGACTGATCAATACCTTGTTCCAGTAATAAAGGTTATATGATATCATTTGCTAGTACACCTGCACCATTACCGTTGATGCACATGCTACACTTACACAGATTGCCGGCTCACACACATTCTTCATCGGTAATTTCTATGTCGCTTACACTGTAGAACTGCCATATCATGATATAATTCGTAACTGTGTAGTATATTCATTGTTCTATACTATCACTTGACATGCTTGCATGATATGACTGATATGCTCATATTACTACTCTATGTTGCATACATCGTACCTTGTGGTTATATGCTTGCATGATATACCGATATGCTCATATTATTACTCTATGTTGCATATGTCGTACTTTATGGTTATATGCATTGAGATGCAGTTTTCATGAGATCTCTGGATTTGAGAACCGCGGTATATTTCAAAGAAAATAGTGTATTATTTTAAAAACCCGGTTTCTCTTGATATGATATTTCAGTGCGTCCACCATGAGTTTTCTCGGTTCTGAGACTTATGTTAGAAACCCAATTCGAGGAGCGGGAGGCACCGTCTACGGGTACATGGTGGACCCGGTATGGTTTCCCGGGGCAAGAGCTGATTTTCATGGTGTAGACGATGAGCCTGGCAGAGGGAGTACCACCTACCGGTGATTGTATAGAGCTCGGCTGATATCCGGAGGATACCGTTTTGGAGTTATGATATGAGATGGATATGAGGACCGATCTGAGGATGCGGCGCCTGAGATGAGATAAATATGAGGGCCGATATGAGTATGCGGCGCCTGAGATATGAAGATTTACGTGTCGATGCTGGACACGGGTTTCATGATGTTTCGAGTGTCGGTGTTAGACACTCAGGTTCCATGATTTTGATGTGTCATTGATGGACACACGTGGTTTATATCCTCGTATATATATATATATACAGGCATATGTTTTCATGATGTTTCGAGTGTCGGTGTTAGACACTCAGGTTCCATGATTTTGATGTGTCGTTGATGGACACACGTGGTAGATATCCTCATATATACATATATACATATATATATATATATATATACAGGTTTATGTTTTCATGATGTTCGAGTGTCGGCGTGGGACACTCAGGTTCTATGATATTGTTGTATCGCTGATAGACACGTGGATGATATCCACATGCATACAGGCATATGATGTCAGATATTTATTTATATATGTCATTGCATTGACTCGATTGTTGACATATATGCATACTTGGTCACCCTAGACATCATAGTATTACCTTCAGGATATAGTGACCTAGGAAATCGTTATTTTATTCGATTTCTACTTGTTGATGTTTTCTACTCACGAGTTGGCAACTCACCCCCGTTGTGCCACAGTTCTTGTAGGTTTGACCACTTGGGATCAGTAGCGGTATTGCCGGCACACAGTTTCTTCCAGGGTGTTTTCTTTGGTAGGTGGGACACATGTTGGATCGTGCCCACTCTCGTACTGTTATATTCTATTGTATCTAGATAAACTCCATCACATCAGATCAGATCAAAGACTAGAGATTGTATATTGGTAGACCTAGTCAGACTTTTGTGCGAGACTTATAGCGATGGGTTGTATTCGCTTCTTGAGTTTGATGTCTTGCTCTTTATTTGTTCTTTCTGGGTTGATTCTTCGCCGTTGGGCGTCGTATATATGTTATTGTGTAGTTGTGTTTCCGCCAGTTGGCGTAGAGCTAGCTCCCGTTTGGAGATGCCTATATATTGTTGTATATCTGTTTTTGGATCAAAATATACGAGGGAGGTGCTGCCCAAATCTTTAAAAAGACAAACATGGTTCATTATAACTTTATTTAAAAACTGCCCCCCTCCACTATTTTCCGCAAAAAGGTTTAGATTTTTTGGGCTTCGGCTTACTTGATTTACGTCACGCCTTTAGACGTTGCGTAAGTTAAGTGCCGGTCTCGTGCTTAATTACGGGTCGTAACAATATGTCACCTGAGAACTTCAATCTGACGATAGGTATAGTACCATCTAGAAGTTCTCGTCTAGTCCGTCCAGTGTAGTGAGCACCTGTATACGATCTTAGGTACATCAGACCAATGGCTGCGGGACCAACTATCGCCCCTCGTCGGGGTCTAGAAACATATACACTAGTCTATTCTGGAATATCAATGCCTGGTCTCGATACTCAAGCGATTAGGGACCATTTAAGCATGTGCTTATGGACTACCCTGCTCCCACAAGTATGATCGCCATCATAACGGTGGGAGTCAAGTAAGATCCTACGGGCTTTATCAACATGTAACCGCAATATATAATAACGAGTATAACATATGCACATGTTAAGATAAAGTCAAACCATAATAGTATACTACCGTATCAAATATTTATCAATATGTTCAAGCTGGATAAAGCATCAATAGAAACAAATACACATATCAAGATAAAGACAACTCAAATAATATACTATATATAACTGAGCAAGATTGTCTTGTATATACATATCCCCAGCATCCACATGCATACATATACAATAATGGCCTCTAGGGCATACATATCCAACATATATATATATATATATATATATATATATATATAAACTAATATTAAGCTCACTTAAAATTTTCTTCTCTTTACATACACACACACACACATACTTTTTGTATCATGGTTGATGATACATTGAACATGGATATATGAGAATCACACAGGAGGTAAAGATGAAAAGATAATGATTAATATATATGAATTAAAGAAAAGAAGAATGAGTTATTGTTTCATGCTTGCTTTGAGAAACATGAAAAAGCCATGGCTCATCTTTTTTTCTTGTTTTATTTATAGATATTTTATCATATTCTTAATCTAATCTTACCCTCATGGTTCACTCTCAAATCCAAGTTTATCTTCTTCTTTCTCTCTCTCTAGGTTTCTTTCTGGGTTGAGAAAAAGAAAAAGAAAGAAATATTTTTAGTGAGCTAAATTCCTACTTTATCAACCTCCACTACCCTGGCAAATTAGTAGATTGTTCTCTTTACTAATAGCTTGATTAGTGAAGTATGAGCTTGAGTGTGAGTTGCCTCAAGGTGGATCATTTTCGACAATGAAGACTTCGATCAAGCTCATTTCATTCTTCAAGTGGAGTCAAAAAAGATTTCTAGGACTACTACTCGGAGCATTTGAAGTGAAGGCCTAAACTACAAAAGTTGTAGTTTCTCTTCACTAAGTTTAGAACTTGCTTTTTTGCTAATTTTGAAACCCTAATTCTCCAGTTTGATTCTTGTTTAGTATACTTAGCCCTCTAGATTTTTAAAATTGCAAACTTGATGCTCATAGAACCCTAATAAAGGTGCTAAGACATACTTTCAATCAGTTCAGGGCTACAAATATAATTAGGAGATCCACGTCAAATCGAGTTAGCAAACCAAATCCACCGAATTTTAGGAGCAAATTGAAGATTCTCGCAACTGCATAGAGAAAGAGAAATTTTCAAAATACATTCATCAGAAAAATATCTTAAAATCGAGAAAAGAAAGCAAAAAAATCTGGAGGTGCGATAACATCAACAGGCTATGGAACCGCAGTGAAATGTAGCAAATGGCGACGGAACCGCAGTCACCTAATGGCCGTTCAATGTGCAATTTCAGTGGCATGATCGTCTTTTCACATACTTCAAGATGACGTATAGGGTTTCAAGTTCCAGAGCCTATATAAAGGACTGAGAGAAAACTATGATCGATCTACCGATCTAGATCTATCGAGCAAATTAGGGTTTTTAGTTCTTTTAGTTTTTTTTTCAGCAATCAAATTCTGTAATGCGAAAGTTTTAATAAAAGATAGTTTCTTTCTTTTAATTTTATCCCATTACTTTCCGTATTTACTTTATGCATTTATTTTCCGCACTTTTATTTTTTGTTTTTCTTATGAATTCCTTATTCTTCTACCATTTGTCGTTTTTTTCAATGATCCAGTAAATTCTCATTTGTTAAGGTTTGTAGGATAGGGTAGTATAATGGATGAAAAAATCTCTTATCTTCTTCTTATATTTTAATTTTTATAAATTTTAACAAAGAGAGTCTTAAACCTCTTATTCGGGCGTGCTACCAATTTAGGATAAATACGATCTCGATTTGAGATTCGTTAATACTTACTTTGTTAAGAGCTTGAGATAAATAGGGATCAATGGAAGGACAAGGGTTAGTAGAGGGAAACCCCGATCCCTCCAAGTACTCTAATCCACATTCATCACTATTTCTGTAGTATTAAATAATTAAAAGATAAAATAAATTATTTTTAAAACTCCATCATTTAACTACTAAATCCAAAAAATCCTACAAGCCCTTCTCATATAAAATTTCCAAATCACTTTAGTATAAAACGATAAAAATCCAACATTTTCTCTATTAACTCGTCTAAAACAAGAAAAATAGTTTACCATTTCCCAGTGAACGATCTGTACTCACTAAAATAGTTTGCTCTATTAACTCGATAGATCTAGATTGATAGATCGGTAGATTGATCCTAATTTGCTCTCGGTCCTTTATCTAGGCTACGGAACTTGAAACCGTAGACGTCATCTTGAAATATGTGAAAAGACGATCATGCCCCTGAAATTGCACATCGAGAGGCCACTAAGTGACCGCGATTCCGCCGTCATTTTCTATATTTCACCGCAGTTCCGCCGCCTGTTGATGTTATCGCGTCTCCAGATTTTTTTTGCTTTATTTTCTCGATTTTAGGAGATTTTTCTGATGAATATACTTTGAAAATATCTCTTTCTCTCTGCAGTTGCGAGAATTCTCAATTTGCTCCTAAAATTTAGCAGATTTGGTTTGCTAAGTCAATTTGATATGAATCTCCTAATTACGTTCATAGCCCTGAACTGATTTATTATTTTAATACCTGCACAATATCTCAAATCAAATCATTAGTAGAATTTGGTTTATTTGAGATAATATTCTAACCAATTTTAATTAAATTACTTAATCGATATGATATGATATGATATGCACATCTTCATAATAAAGAATTACGTGGATATTTTATTTAAATGTGATATGCATATATTCCACCCTATTATATTAATTATAAATTAAAAAATATATGACAAAATCTTTTTACATATAAAGGTACATATGTTTTTAAATTATAAATAACATCATTTTATAATTAATAATAATAGGGAAAATAACCGTAAAATTATGTAATAAATATGTCTGATCATATAGGTCCTCTTGAATTTAGTAATTGAATTCTCACAGTTACGATAATTGTCTTGAAGGCATTTATATCCAACAAATCCTATAATGCCAAGCCTGGACGAATGATGTCAGCATCATCATTCGGAGCACACTGGCATGTCTCGTCTGATCGGTCTCTAAATACTAATTACTCTTGAGTTCCAATTTGGGTTCCATTTCTTGATTTTCCCTTTCTCCAGATTTTATGTTTCATGTTAGGTATCGAAATAATTTTTTCCTAATGCCAATACTAGAATGAGCAGGTACAAATCATGTCAATCAGGACAATCATGTCAAGGTAATATCATGGGTTCGTTGGCATTTGGGTAAACATTACATTGCATGTATGTATGACATGATAACAATAGCAAATAACATGGATACATGCAATCAATCAGCATGGTCAGGAATATCAATAACATATCAGATAATATATCAAAATCATATCATGATACATGTCAGGTAACATGTCTCGCATGCGTAATGTGATCTAACATATCAGGTTGAAATATCAGTTTGAGACGGCTCATATTTATTTTGAGATGGCTCGTGTATGTGTGAAACGGATCACAATAGGGTTGAGACGGCTCACAAGTGTCTCAGAATCATGATTTCCCCTCTGGTTACATGAAACGGCTCATGACAATCTTAAGCTGGCTCGAACCCTTTCTTGAGACGGATCAATCTAATTTAAGATGCCTCAAAATATGCCTGGAAAGTTATATGTCTCCTCTGTTCTTATGAGACGGCTCATAGTTATATTGAGCCGGCTCAAAACCTTTTCGTTCAGACGATCGGGTAATTAAAGTTTCGATTTTTTTCTCGATACAGATAAAATAAAACCATCATGAAATGTCGAGTTCTCCAGATTTATTATATCTATCCAGATCATCATAAAGTTGGTATCTTTTAGGGTTTGATGATACAAATCATATCCAATTAGATTTATCGACGCATATTTATATAGATCAAAATTATCGACACATCTTGATTCCAATCTCGATGCATCGTCAATTAGGTTATTATTCTAAATAATCTACTGATGTACAGTAAAATCTAACTTGTCGTAATAGCATATTAAGCAAGCATCTAATACTTGCATCAGACTAAAGATTGAACTAATAAATTAATGGCAATCAATTACTCATAATAATATGTTACGACCCGATCTAATCAATTCGCAACTAGTATATAACAAGTATTTCAAAATACTTGCCTCGATCAATGATAGACCGACGACGAAGACACGATCTCTCGACTTGGATGAAGCCCGCAACCTAAAGAACAAGATGACGGTGTCGACATGCTCGTCCTTGGATGCTTGAAGGAACAAGAGAAAGGAGAAGACGATGACCGCTACAATGGTGATGAAGATCTGCGGTGGTGATGATTGCGATGGAGACGACGTTGATGGCAAACGAGGATGAAAGTGGGTGCTCGCGTATGGATAAGGGTTCGGCTAGGGTTTTGTTTTGATGAGGCAAAATTGTGAGATTTGGGTTTGCATGAGAATTAATAGGTTTAGATAGCATAGCATGTATACAAGCCGGATATCTCAAGAATTCCTATTTCAATTAGGATAAGGAATAGAGAGAAGGTAAAATATGATTATCATTCATACTAATAAATATTAATATTTACGAAAACAAAATATTAAAAGTAGTGGGACCCATTGCAAACATAACATCGCATAATTGTTTAAATAATATAAATTGACCAATATATATATTAATATACTTTTATTCAAGAAATACCATACGATCGTTATATATGGTGTTAAATTTTCCCAATGACATAAATTAATACATGTTCTATAATCCTTTGAATTCCTAAGCATTGACTACATGTTTGGGCTTTATAGTTCAGATTTAATACCTCTGCTAAGGAAAAGAAATACAACAATTTGAAAATATCCCAAATTCCACTATAACATTTTTATTATATGTTTTGATTGTTAGTGAAGCGCTAATATGTTGCATTTTCTTATAAATACATGTCTAATATCTAAGAGTTTACATAAGCCTCTACATTATTGAGTTGGAGAAAAATGGGAGAGGAAAAAATTGGAATAACTGTCCAAGTAGAGGATAAGTCTTAATTTTGCACATCTAAGATTGGTCTTAATTTGCATATATACATTATTTTTTCTATTAACCTGTAATTTAAATATATATTTTGACATATTTATACAAATAATTATGTCAAGTTTTCTGAAGTGGAAGATACTATGTTTGCATTTGCAGATATGTCTAGCTGGAAGAAACAAAGAAAAATTAAAATAGCTATAAAGCTATTGTGATCTTGGACTGACCTTGGACCTATAAAGTCCAAAGATTCTATATAAAAGGCCATGTAGGACTAAAGTCATACAATAGCTTTAAGCTATTTGTGGTCATGGACAATAAAGTCCAACTATATTTTAAAACTGTTTTGTTAAGACGACGATCTTGCACATAACAATTTAATTAGGACGAAGATCCTGTATAAATAAAAAAAAAGTCTATTGGGTGGGTAAAGTATTAGATCATCCATGGTGGACCCCTACTTTTGTGATGGGCGATCTCTTAAAGAATGTTTAAAGTATAGCAACAAGCCGGACAGATTAACAATTAGAAAACAACTCAAATACATGTGAAATACTAGTCCACATTGGAGTAAGGTAGTGCAAGCTCCCCCTAAGACAGAGTTGTTTCATAGAGAGATCGGAACAGGTTGAGTATAAAACTCTTAATGGATTCGAAACATAGATTGGACTTTTTCCGGTCGCTTGTACCCTTTGTGGATTCAACTACGCGAGGGACGTCATTGGGGCCGCTGCAAGAAAGCTGGGCTAACTCTCTGTTCCTTCATCCTTCATGAGTCGGTATTGGTTGCATGGCCCTTTAACGACCCAATCCACGACTCAATGTTGTAAGCCCTTCTATGTGTGTTTTAGTCAAATCTTGATAAAGAGACCTAGTTCAAGCTCTATGGCTACTATGGTTTCCTCAAGAAGTGGTTATCGTCACTAAGTGTAGGTTCAAATCCGGAAGCTACCAATACCTATTATATAGATATTTGCCCAATATTATTTTTATTGTTTATTCGTATTTAATTATTCTCTTAAATTTATTCTTATGGATGGATTGTTGAAAATTTATGAAAAAGAATAAATTTATTTATTATTATCAATAATTATGTTGACCTTTGTACTACATTAATATATGTAATATAATTGCCATAAATGTTTCCATACCTAATATTACAAATTAATAAGTTTCTGTGTAAGGTATTTTAATTGTTTGCGGTAATTGTTCTTAATTGAGATTTGTTGCCATAAACAAATGATCTTCTCTAGCCCACGGGTGAATGCAAAGTACAAAAAATAAAGAGGAACAAAATAAATCCTTACAATATCTTCTCTATCTCTCGTCTAAACTATATAAAATGGTATTTTTATTATATTGGCACTGGCTAACAACTCGAGATCCCTCTCTCGATGGCCGCAACACGTCGAGGTCACTAGTAGACAAGGTTCTGTACCACTAGGGAGCACATCTATCTAGGCCGACCGTCTAAGGCCGGCGATATATTCGTTAGAACAGTGTGTTTGCACGTCTACCCGAAGCCGGTAATATCTTTCCGTTTATTTTGATTTATCATTTTACATTTAACAAATAATATAAAGATATAGCAACAAAATATCTAACAATTTTGCATACCTTGCTTCATTTTTAGCTTATAAAGGAAATTAACCTTTAAAAACAGGAGTCAATTAAGCCTTGATGATGGCACATTAATTGGCTGCTAAAGCCACAGACAATAATTAATTAACATCAAATTTAACAAACAAAACAAAGGGTAAATTATCAAAAAGCCCCCGGTCTGTTCATGAGTTGTCTAAAATCCCTTGATGTTTTCAAAATTGTTGGAAAGGGCCTACTGTTCAAAATTTTTGTGAAAAATACTCTGGGCCGCAGGCCTTTATTCCTACCAACTGGTTAGAAATTACAATGCAACTTTTTAATTATTACAGACAACTAGTATAAATGAGCTATTAATTAGGCCCAGGGCTTTTTAACAAGAGCAAAAGTCCTAGGAGTATTTGTACAAGTTTGAAGCGGGCCGTGCTCTTTGACAAAATTTTAAAGTCTGGCCTGTGCGGCCTATCCAGATCTGACATCGAAAGAAATAAGGCCTTCGATGAAATCTATCAAGCCTCGTTAGATTCAAATGATCTATTCATTGCATTCAAAATCCAAGAAAAAATTTAGTTATTTACTAAAAATATTTCTTGGATTTTGAAATGCAAAGAATACATCAGAATAAATTTTTTAGTTATTCATTTCATTAAAAATAAAATAAAATAAATTATTCACTTATTTGATATTTTCAAAAAGTTATCCCAGATAGCTAATACTTTTGTTTATCTATTTGATATTATGACATGCCAACAATATATAATAGCAATGAAATAGATTCAAGAAGTTGGTTTTTTTTTTCCTTCTTTTTTCGATTAATTCATCAGATTTGAGACACTGGATAATTCTCTTCTACTTCCGGAGCAAATGAAAATTTTTACATCTATTTCACAAAAATTGAGATTCTACATATTTTTATCCCAAGTAACAATGAATTTATTTTGTTCAGATAGATCTATGCTCGTTCTTGACAACTTGAAATAATAGTTGAGGTTAGTTTGGAAAAATCATCAATTCGTTTTAAATTAAAACAGGCTTAATCCATACCAATTACAAGACCTCATATAATCCTAAATAAATTTAATAGATTCAGTCGTCCTCTAATGTAGACAAAAAATGCTATGGGTATTCTTCTTGAGTCCTCTTACAAGGTTTCACACTGCCCAGCAGGTCGGTTTGCAGATATTCACATTATACAAACCACGCATGAATACTCAAGCCTTAGCATACTCCTCATCTCAACCAAACGCTGAATGCATGGATTCACCGTACCTTCAAAACCCGACTTTGCAAAGAACTTGGATGCCAATGTCAGCCATAGATAAAGTTGTATCAACAAGGGATTCACACTCTATTCCGGTAGGGACACAACCAACACCATCGAAATACAAGGAGTTACGTGACAGCAAAGGATTCGAGCTCCAAGGCCTCCAATGGTAAAATCTCTTATGCTACTCCAAAGATAGACTAAGACGTAAAGATGATAAATGTTTGATTGATCAGAGAGTGATCCAGACAGGAACGGAAGCAAATAGTTAGTTGGGGGGAGGGGCAGTTGCGTCACGTCCCGTTTCCCAAAATACTGAAGCGGTGACGTCGCTCGCTCCACAACCTAACTATACCGAGTGTGGACTAAGCCCGATATAGTTACGATTAAACGTAAAATAAACATGCAAGAAATGTACAAAAACAAATAAATAAAGGAAAAGCATTTATCCCATCAACTAAATTTATTACATCGCTGGGAAAGAACTACATAAAGTTTGTTACAACAATTCAAAGAAGACATGTATTAAACAAGTGGGCAACAAAGAGCGCAAAAGAAACTAATCCTAATAGTAAGTGGATAGCTCCGCGAAATCTTCCGTTGTGGCTTCCACTTCCTTGTCTCCATCTTATACCACGTCCATATCTAACGAACATCTAGGAAAAGACATAAAAGGAGATGTCCGTCAACGAGATATACTCGGATAGGATGTCTCAAGAAGTATAGATAAAAATAAGGTAATGATGTGTGTGCGATTCATGATGTCATATGTGTGTAACGTGATGGATGACAGGTATAGTTTAAGTATTGTGTATGCTATAGTTGGTCGTAAGGGTGCCGGATTCTCGAGATTATTTCGTTGTGGCCACGGAACAACAACAGTCAGTAGTAATAATAACGTTTCGTTTCAAATTCGGAACTACGGTTTAAAGGAAAGGGAATCCCAAGACCCTTAATACAGCCTCACATAACCCAACTATCCCACTCCAGTCTTGTTTAGTTGCATATGAGCACAGGTAAGTATTAGCACGCGGTCTACTAGGCGTGGAACATGGGGGTTTGCTTTCCCAATTTAGGTCATCCCTATATCGGAATCCTCACTTTCATATATAGGCCATCTGTATATCGGAATCTTCATTTTCACTCCATGCCTACGTTCACGCGTCTAATCCTAACTGTAACAGGTAACAAGTCATGTAGTGTTTTATGCGTTATGTTAAGTATCATATTCAAGATGTGAAAAAGGTTACAAGTCCATGTAAAAGAGGTAAGTATAGGGTAAGCTCATGTACCGGGGTTATTAATAGTTCATAGTATTTTTAAGAAATATAGGGTTTTTAAAGTTCAGGGTATTAAGGTGAAAAGTCGTTTATCAAAGCCAAGGTATTTATTTGGAAAAAAGGTTATAACGGTTTAGGATATTTAATCGAATGTAGTTTAAAAGAGTAGAGATATTTATTTAAAATAGGATTTATGTAAGTCTAAGGTATTTATTTAAAAATACGGGTTTTGGTAAATTGGATATTTTAATGTAACAAAATAGTTCAGAACACTTTTAGTGAAATATTATAATTTAGGGTATTCTAGGGAAACAATATAATTTATGGTACATTAGTGTAACAAAATAATTTAGGGTATTTCAATGGGATAAAATATTCCTTTAAAATTTCGGCAGTACTTCGGCTTATAAAATGGCGTTAACTTGAAATGGAAATGAGCAGCATAACGATGTAGGTGGGATTCACAAAAAGTAGGTAAAAAGAGGTAGGTCGTTACCCCGTGTCTAAAAATATGTATAAGAGTTCCTTTAGGGTGTAGGTGTCACAAGTTAGATGCAACTAAAAGGGTTCGTCGTGTTTATCGATTAGAATTACATTAACAACAACCAATATGTCTGTATCAAATGTTGGAGTTGAGAGAACATTAGATCAGATTTAGCATGCGAGATGAAGTGAAGAGATCCGAGGGAGAGAGACAGATCCTACCGTGAAGTGAGTGAAATGGAACGGGTTCGAGAAATGTCGTGTCTTGCCTTTCCCTTTCTTTTTCCTTTCTCGAATTTTTTCTGAGCACTTGGGCGGCACCGTTGCGTAGGCGATGAAGAAACGAAGACACAAGTATTTTTTTTTTAGATTTTTGGGAGGAGAAACAAGAGAGAAAATTACAAAATAGCATCGCCTATTATAGGGTTAAAAACCATAATCCCAGAGCCGACTGCCACCGTGATTGCCGCGCCTCTGACCCTGCGCTCGCCTTGGATGTTCGATCTTGTGATCGGACGGTCCGCCTACGTGGTTGCACGTGCTTGCGTGTACAAGCATGTGGGGTCCACTCGCCAGCGCATGCTTTCGCCAGCAAGAGGCGGGCTGGACCTGTTGGGCCGAATCTCGTGGGCTCGGTTTGATAGGCCTGGTTCTATAAAAAAAATTTGAAAATTCATTAAAATTTGTTTTTAATTTAGAAAATTATTTTAAAATACTTTAAAAATCAGAAAAAATTGGAAAAATTCTATTTTATTGTTTTCTTCATTTATGAACAAAATTTGGTCTAAAATAGTTTTCTTTCTCGGAATTAAAAATATCTCATAAAGTATTTTTCTATTCAAAAATTAATAAATAAATACTTAAAATTCCTAAAAATTATATTTATTACTTTTAAATATGAAAACGCCATTTTAAAGTGTTTTCTAACAAATGAAGTATCAAAATAATTATCTTGGCTCAAGTAAAATTGTAAAAACCTTTATTAGGTATTCGAAAAATGCAGACGTTACAATCTACACTCTTTAATATAATTTCGTCCTCGAATTACAGGGGATAGAAAGAGCAGAAATTACATAGGGGGAGTTACTAAAAGATTGGGGTACCGCTCTCTCATCTTGTCTTCTCTCTCCCAGATGGAATCGTCTGGAGAGTCGTTCTTCCACATCACCATAAAGAACAGAACGTTCTTATTTCTCATGGTCTTCTCATTCCGATCCAAAATCTCGTCTGGCTGTTGTTCATAGGCTAGGCCGGTCCCCACGGTGATCTCTGAATGACATCGTGACTGGGGTCACCAACATACTTCCGTAGTTGCAAGATGTGGAAGACGTTGTGTATGCCTTCCAAGGATAGTAGTAAGGCCATGCAATAAGCAATTTCACCAACTCGTTCTAGAATGTCGAACGGGCCGATGAATCGCGTGCTGAGCTTTTCGTGCTTCTCGAAATTTATCACCCCTCGATTTAGGAAAATCTTCAAGAACACATGTCTCCCGGTTGGAATTCTAGATGTCTCCTCTTCGCATCCGCCCAGTTTTCTTGTCAATCTTGCACTCCTCGTAACGGTTCCTTGATTGTTCTCACCACCCCAACTGTGTCTATTATCATATCAGGTCCGAAAAGTTCTTGATCTCCGACATCATCCCAGCTCGGTAGGGATCGGCACCTCCTTCCATATAAGGCCGCAAACGATGCTATGCCAATATTTTCCTGGTAACTGTTGTTATAAGCGAACTCCACGAGATGTAGGTGATATTCTCACGACCCTTTGAAGTCCAACATGCAAGCTCAAAGTATATTCTCGAGTGTCCAGATAACTCTATCGGATTGGCCATCCGTGTGAGGGTGATAGGACATGCTGAAGCTCAGCCCAGTGCCAATGCTCTCCTGTAGACTCTGCCAGAACTGAGACCGGAATCTAGTGTCTTAGTCAGACATGATGATTACCGGTACTCCGTGCAACCTGACAATCTCATCCATGTATTTCTTCGCTAGGCTCTCAGTCGACTGTCCGTAGCGGAACGAAATAAAGTGGGCGGACTTGGTGAATCTGTCCAATATAACTCAGACGGCGTCATTACCCTTCGTGCTGCGAGGGAGAGTAGTTACGAAGTCCATCGTGATATTCAGCCACTTCTACTCCGATATCGATAGGGGCTATAGCAATCCGGCAGTTCGATGATATTCAGCCTTTACTTGTTGACAAACCAGGCACTTGGACACGCACTTCGCTACTTCTCGCTTCATTCTATGCCACCAGTATTTCTGTCGGATGTCCTCGTACATTTTAGTTCCCTCGGGGTGAACTGATTACGGAGAACCGTGAGCCTCTTTCAGTAACTCTTCGCTGATCTCATCTGTAGGAACGCAAATCCAGCTTCTATATTTCATATATCCATCCCCATGTAATATGAAATCCGATCGCAGACCTGTTTCTACCTGTCCGCGAATTCTTCACAACCTGGCATTACAAACCTATGCTTCCTTGATTCTGTCGACCAAAGTGGACTGAATTTTCAAGTTCATAAGCGATGCAAGAACCCTCGGCATTATCACCTCGGTCTCTAACTCGTTGAGGTTCTGTTAAATCCTCTACTATATAGTGAGACTCAATGCCATCGGTTGGAGACTCAAAGCGTCGGGGGCTACATTCACCTTTGTAACAACTCTGAATTTACTGTACAAATTTTTTCAGTTTAATGTACAGAAAGGAGTTTACAAGTCTGAGTACAAATTATAAGTAAATTTTGTTTAAGAACAGCAAGAAACAACTTGTAGCTCATTGGTAAAGCCTTGAACTGCTGTGACGTAGCCCTTGTGTTCGAATCCCATCAGACACATTTATTTTTTTCTGATTTTATTTTTAAACTTTTTGGAAACCCAAAAGTTTACACGTGCAATGCACATAAAAATGAAAAGTCAGTAAAATCAAACATGTGCAAAAGGGAGTTAATACTGAGCATCACACGTGGCAAGAATCCATCACCCCAACTCCCCCATTCTACCGGCCAAACCAAGAAAAAAACCGGCCTCGACGGTTGGATTTGAGCCAATGAGCTCCGTGCTTTGCATACAGGTCCTTTCACCTACCTCTAACCCCCTACACTTTTTGATTGCTTTGTAATCAAACAGAGACTTTTAATTCCACCTTTAAACCAAATTTTCATGAATTTTAATTCATCATTTTAATTCCAAAACCCTAATTCTATACTATAAATACTACCCCATGCCCTAGCCTTTCATCACTTTGAAAATTATAGCCAAAACTCTCAACATTTCTTAAGTACAAGTGGAGTAGAAGAGGAGTTAGCAAGCGATCAAGTTCCGACGAGGATCGAAGCATATTCCGGCGACCCCGCGACGCCATGACGACAACCCTCCCTCCTTCTACCTTCTCTTAACCTAACTAGCTTGTAAGTCCCTTCCAATCCTCATTCCCCTTCTTTAAAAGTTCATTTTCAAAACATATGTCAGAAGTGGAGTTCATACCGACGTCTTCTTCTAAAACTCTATAATTCCACTTTTTCTTACATATTCTTCATTCATATTCCTACACCATACTTGTTAACATAAAACCAATGCATAGAACCAATTTTTAATCAAAAATATCATGCATAATAATTTTAACTTAACATTTACATTAAAATACCATGAAGCTTGTATATATCATCTTTTACTGCTTTGCTTAAACATACCATTAGAAAACTTCACGGGGTAATGACCTACCCCTCACATACACACACGGTTCCATAGCAAGATATATCCTTGTATGAATTTTTGTTACGAATACAAGATTACATAAAAATACCATTTGCTATAAAAACGGTTTTCTTTAAAATGTATTCTAAATTCCTTTGTAAATAAGCCTCTACAACCCTCTTTAGGGGACCTGCTATTGGATGGTGTGAATTATCGCACATCATTGGGCTAGTAGAGCGAGATGAAGACCTCCTCACGGAGCATTCGGTCTCGAAAGGTTTTTAATACGGTTTTTAAGAAAAACGCAATTTTCTACTTGAATAAAAATTTAATTTTTAATAATTATATAAATATTACAAATCCATATATTTTCAAAATATAATAAACTTACATTTTGTACAATGAAAGAATTACAAGTTTCATCAAGATACCAACAAAAGTCATGCTTTACAGTTAAATACCATGAACTTTCTAAGCTAAGCTATTATCACTAAAATACCTCAAATCATTAAAATTCACATCCATAAAAACCCTAAAGAATATAAATAACTTCTCGAGATTATTTTGAAACTATATTAAAAATATTTTTCATAAAACCCCCTCGAGTTATATAAACTATATTTAAGGACTTTAGTAAATATAGGTTTAAACAGGATCAATTCTCTTGAGCCCCAGGGAGCCGGAGAAAGTGAGTGCTTGACTATTTAAGGTAGAAAACTTAACGGTGTTATCAATGATAATTGTCTTGGAAAAAGACACAAATCCTGCCGTCTATATGCAGCAGATACCGATAACTCCGAACCTAATTCAGGATCTAAATCAGTTACAAGTGTCTGACTCGGTCTGAATCTAAATCAAACTTGAATTCAAAATCAAACCAGAATCCAAATCAAAATTGAATCCAAACTCAAACCAGAATCATATTCAAACATGAATCCAAACTCTAACTTGTATACTTGAACATGAACCTGAATATCAAACCTGAATACAAGACTTGACTTGACCGAACCATGGCTATAACTTAACATGACTACAAGATTAATCCTGAACCTAATTACTTGAACAAGTTGTATCCATGGTTTCAGCAAGACTTGTAATATAATCAATACAACACATTACGCGGGGTTAACGGGATAGATTGGTACGGAATGTATTAACGTAGCACGAGATGGTCACTAAAAGACACCTACATGAACTCTCGTGCCGTTGTCCTGTAGGTTTTGACGGGGCCTTGTTGTAACACCTTGGAATGCGATTAGTGTTAATTGTGCATTAATGCGGGTTTTAAGGAAAAATTTACCAAATCGGGTTCCTCACATTTTATAACAATTAATTAATATTTTTTATATTATTTGTTATGGCTTGCACACACTTGTGCATGTTAATGTGAGGGTATATTAGTGTTAACCTTGTTTAGCAACCATAACACCTTAAGCTAAATCTTGCCCAAATTAATCTTGCCTTAACCTTTTCCTAGATCTTTTGGTGTGAGGAAATATCTTGTTTGGATGAGAGAGAGGTAGAAAGATGAGTCAAGAAGCATTAATGGTGGCATTAATGGAGGTGAGGGAGAGAGTGAGCATAAGGTTTTGTTTCACCCTACACTCACCTCTCACCAAATTAAACTCTCTCACTCTATCATTTTCTCTCACTCTCAATTATTGCTTATTTCCTTCAAACCCAAATTGAACCCTCACCCCCCTCTTCATAAATCTTTTCTAAAGTTCACACAAATCCATGGAAAACACTTCAAATGTCCTGATTTGCCACTAGGTTGTCTTGGAGCTTGGAAAGCTACGATTTTTGAGCAAGAGTGGCTAGGTAATGATCTCTAAACTGATATTTAGGAGTTATATTGTTGTGTTGCCTTGAAGTTAAGGTTTAGAACATTAAAGGTAGCATTTTGTGCAAATATTGTATTTTTAGTGTCAACTTTGAGTCTCTGTGATCTGCTGTAGAACCAGTTGTTTTTTGGAAAAGTTCCCATCACAGTGACCTAGTGTTGTGACCTAGAACCCACCATAAAAATCTGAGACCACCCTTTAAATTTTGGGCCACAGATTTATTAGTTCTGGCCGCAAATTGCGGCCAGAGTGGGGGCTGGGATGTTGAATCTTTGTTATGGGGTCTCTGGGGTTGTTTGTGGTCTCGTGGTACTTGCAACTTTCACCAATTTTTAGTGTATCAAAATCTGGGACCACTTTGCTATATTCTAGTGTTTTGTGTATGCGTGTTACGTTATCCGACACGGTTCGTGATCTGGCGTGCTGCTACACTTGGGCTGGTGTTGGTGTGTCGTCTTGCATGTTAGCCGTTAGACGAACACTTGTGGGTCGGATTGGAGTTGGTGCGTTCGTCAAACGTCTTGTGTACGTGATATTGATCGATTCTGAGATTTGCACTGGTTATGTTTTGTGTTAATAGGATCGCAGGCGTGGACTTCGGACGCTGCGAAGAAAGGGAAGCAGGTGATTCGATTTACCTAGCCCGCGACTGCCGGTGAGTAGATTTAACATCTACGAGGAATTCGCTCGCATGGCGTTATGCGTCTGGGCTAGATATGATATGATCTTAGTCGCATGTTCATATTGCACATATAGAGTGTGCGCATAAAACTTCACTGCATATTATTACTTGTTGTGTTTGGACTTGTACCCGTTGGACACTGCACTATTATTGACGGTTTATGTTGTACGAGCACTGATTGTATACCACTCACACCGTCAATAATTGCCATGACACGTACTACACCTGTACATACGTGATATTGTATGGTTAGGGACATTGATGTAAGTGCACGGCAGCGCCTCGGCCGTCTGAACGAGGCCAAAATGTGGAAACGATATTTTTCTTTAACTTTTAAAACTGGCGCTACCGCGTACTAAAAACCCGGATCGGGCTATTAACCTACTCTTAGCAAACTAGAGAAGGGGTAGAGAGATATACCGAGCGATCCGTGTCCTTCGGTCTTCTCGTCGTCATCCCGATCTCCCCGCGGAATCTCCGGTCTTCATCCCCTCATCGGAAGGGCACCACATCGCCGGGTTCTTTTACGGGCTCCCACCTCTGGACCGAGGCAACTCGGGCACGAAGTTGGCGAGTTGACGTGTACAAGAATGCTGTAGGCTGAGTGTAGAAGCTTTTGTCTCAAAGGGGTTGTGAAGTTGCCATTTTTGGTGTAGGTGAAGGAATAAGCTTTGGGAGATGAACAAAAGGATTTTGCAAGCAAAATGAGAACCAATTTTTCTCCCCAAAAAATTTGGACAGCCATCATCTTGTGGCCGGCCCCTTGATTGGAGAATGAGAGAGGGCAAAGTCAAGAGGGAGGGAGTGGATGAATAATCATGCAAGAGAGAGAAAGTGATAATCATGAAGAATAATGATCACCACCAAATCTCCACTCCAACACCTAATCATATCAAGTCATGATGAACAAATGAAGTCAATGCAAGCTACAACCATCATGAAACTACTACTAGCAAATAACACCCTCCACTAAACAAATTTGCATGCTTACAAATAACCCCTTCTCCACCAATTTTCAGCCAAAGAAGGAACAAAAGAAAAATGCCCGAAACAGAAAGCAAACTGGCAACTTCAGAAAAACGATCCCGTAATATATTACAGGAAAACCCCGCGACTGTATATACATACACGCATTTGTATTCCGACCGAATACAAATGCAATGAGACAAAATCTACACTGTACAATACTAGGATCCGGCTTAAACCAAAGCCCGCTAGTATTAGCCGTCTGATCATGATCCGTGTAATACCGCACGTATATGATCGAACCCTACCATATCTCCATACGGCCTCTACAGCGTTTCGCCCGAAACTTGAGAAACGGTCTGTGGGGGACTCTAAAGACTCGTCAATACTTTGCCTGTGGATTTAACCACTAGCACGTCAGAGGTATTAGCCATACGTAACGGGCTACCATGTATTGACCAAAAGGGAGGTCGATGAGCGAACTCATCCTGACACCCTACTGAGCCTGTCAGTGACAATATCCGTACAGTCCGGTCCGTTTGTCTATGAGCATCGCATGGCGGGCCTAGCTGGTTGGTAAAAGTCAGACCCCCAAAAGCTGTACAAGTCGTATCGGAGTGTAGCCCAGAACACCCTGAGATACTAATGGAATACCTACCAGTAAATCTCCTGCCTTGGCCAAGGACTTCGTGTAATGGCTCTCCTAGACACAGCGCGACCTCACCCCCAATACCGGGAGAGACGAACCCCTGAAGATCCGCTCACCACCTCCATGTCGCTCGGGACTGTACCCAACTAAAACCTGTTTGCATGTCTCCTTTGAGCGTGGTAGGGTAGTAATCAAAGTACAGTGGGAACTCATACGAGACAAATGACGATCTCAGGTCGATGAACTAACCTGTACACATGTCAGCAGGGAACTGCTATCTGACGTCTGGTATAAGACCAACTAGCATGTTCCCGGCGAGTCCTGTCCGGTGTACTCATAACCCAATGAGCACCTGTATACATCTTAGGTAAACCAACTGACACCAGTGGCTTGTGAGACCGGCCACCGCCCCTCGTCGGGGTCTCGACTGTATACACTAGTCTACTCTGAAGTATCGATACCCTGTCTCGAAAACTCCCACGACTAGGGACTTTGTAAGGATGTACTTATAGACCCCAGCTCCCACGTATATGATCGCCCTTATACTGATGGAAGTCAAGCAAGAATCCTAGGGGCTCTATCAACGCGCAATAGTGACATGTAAGGTCACCTAAAACAGTACACGATGATAAAGGTAAACCAGATAGCATACTATCATCTTGAGTAAGACTGTCCTATCGGTATAGGTCCCCTCTCAATCATTGCAATCACGTGCCTGTGATCCAATAATTAAGTCTGAGGGCACTATTTCCAACAATCCCCTACTTGCACTCAAGGTTAATTATTGCGATGTCGCATACTCACAGCCTGTGTGATACCGAACACCCAACTCCTCTACTAATCAGTCTCACAAAACCTGTTTGCGAAACTAATGCATTCGAGGAATAGCCTCAGTAAGTGGATCCACTCAGATGTTTCTTTCTATGTCTCTCTTTATCTCAAGTTCACGGAGAAAGCCATCTCCCGAAATGAGCAATACCTGTCTTAGAATATGTCTGGATATCTGATGGGACCTAGCTCATAAATGAACTCCAAATCCAAACTTCTTAGACTGTATCGTCAACTGAACTTAATCAGTATCCTACGCCATGCCTCCCTCAGTATCCGCTTGGACCTCCTGTCCAAACTACTGCCCCTCGTCAGAAGGAAAACTATAACTCTGACAACCTCTCTGTCATCCAGGTCACTTTGGAAGCCTGGAATGATAACTGCCTCCCGAAAGAGATTGTCGTTATCATATCCCTAGAACATCCACTTATATTCTAAAACTGCTTCCGAACGTTTCTCCAGGATAGAATTAATATCAACTTACTGCATCTCGTGCAAAAACAACATCTGGTATGGTACTTGACATCTCATGATTGACTCAATTGCCTAAGCAAGTGATCTGCCAATCATGCGCATCCCTCTCCCTTTTAGTCTGTAAGACACCTTTAGAGAGGGTGACTCCATCACCTGTAGGTACACTACCGTACCAGGAGTCGTCCATTCTAAATACCATTA
This sequence comes from Agapanthus africanus, assembly GCA_030015575.1. Taxonomy (NCBI): domain Eukaryota; kingdom Viridiplantae; phylum Streptophyta; class Magnoliopsida; order Asparagales; family Amaryllidaceae; genus Agapanthus; species Agapanthus africanus. The sequence continues at coordinate 120,930,456 of CM057343.1, forward strand.
GAATGCTGTCTAAGTACCCTGATTGGGAAATTACCCAAATCTAGATCTAAAACCATAGATCTAGTAACCAGAATATCTGATATAATATCCAAGTCCCATGCGGAGAAACCACTGTGTGACAACCAAAGTATAACCGACCTAGTATAGGAATTTCGCTTCCTACTCTGTGTATGTCATCTAAGCACCAGGACATCACACCCTACTACCTTCTTAACAGATCCATCCCCTATTCTGATGAAGTCAAACCTATGACTGTCACATCAGAAATAGATGATCTATCTCCGCTATATTTGCTTTAGTCCATAAATAGACATAAGCCTGTTGCCCACCAATGCTTCCGCTGCTCCCACTGACTACGACAACCCTCTGGCAGAGTCATATACACGTGCACTTCTAAAGCCAGTTCAGAACGACGCTATACTCATCCTCCTGCCGGGTCTCATAGTCTGGAACAACAGCAATGGCAAGTCTGGGTAAACAAGAACCTCCCTGCCACCGTCCTTGAGGCTACCGGAGTATCTCTCGGGTGCCTGAGGTTACCCATCATGTATGCGGAGTGGCCAATGGAATGTCAAACCAGATTGAATCTTTAGGTTCTTATCAAACCTTCAGTAATCGTTTGCGGTTCTGGAATCACTTCCAGTTCTACCATACTCCCACTACTGTTTTCTGAAAAAATCCATTTTTATTAAAACTGTGGCGAGTCAAGAACAATATCACTATTGATCTTCCAGATGGTAGAAAATCAACCCTCGTCATAGTCCGGGTCAACCCACAAACAGCCATTACAGAAACGTGCCTTGAGTTATCCGGAGTCTGGTTTTAAGCATAAGCCGGACGACTCCCCGTACCTTAACATCGTTAAGATATGAACTGTTCTATATCTAATACAGAAACAGAGGCACTAATTTAATTGAACCAGATTCAAATGAAGCAGCTGTCTCCAGTGCATGTTAACTAAATGGAGAGAGGCCGATCAGCGTTACTCAACTTAGGAATGCTTCCAATTATGAGTAACCAGAAAGAGAAGCAAGTTCTCTTAATCATTACTATCAACTGAATACCAAACACAAGTATCTACATTTTCGATCACCTTGAAGAATTCTGATACTTGCGACATCTGGTTCTCTACTTTATTCATATACCTATAACTTCTCAAAACTTGGACCTTGTGTTCTATGAAACACATGTCTAAGAACTAGAGAAGTCATAAGTAAACAGAATATAGTACGAGTACCAACCCCTCTGTCCTGATGGACACTGGACAACATACAATACTCTGTATAAGTCCCTTGAGTCTAATAACTCAATCCCTGTGTGTCGTAGGTTGAAAACTGTACTTATGGTTAAGAAGAATTATACCGCTGTTTAATGCTCCTTACCTAACCATCCATTGATATAGGTAAATGTCATGGACATAATTTCAAAAAGTTATATCTCACTCTATAAAAATAGACGTATAGATATATCAATTTGAAATTGGTGCATAGCAACGGATATTCAAAACCAAATATTTGCCGTCCAGCAAACAACTCAGGTGATTTCCTCAAATATCACCAATTACAACGAATTCCGATATAGTGAGGATGATCACCTAATTCCCAATAACTTACTCCCACTCCTCATCTGTAAAACCATACAGATGTGAGAATCATACCTGGTAAATACATACCGTGGAACAAGTGTCTAATTGGGAAATCAGTTTTCTATTAACAGTACACAGTGAAACTGAAACATTGAAATGTTTTGTAGGGGTATCCGGGCATTCCTAGTAATGCCTCTGCCATTATCCAGATTCACAACTGTAACCGTATATTTCTTTGCCATCTCTCTACATCCCTTCATATGTCACGACCCAAAATTGGCCCGTGACGGCCCTAATACTACGCAACGCCTAAAGACGTAACGCAGTAAAAGAAAGCCGAAACCTAGAAATCTAAACCGAGAAAATACGGAAAAGATAGTATAGTTTTTGAAACGTTTGAAATCGCAACCCAAATTCTTTAAAATGTCTTACTTTCTTTCTTTAAAATTTTAGCAACACCCCCTTTTTGTAAAAACTAGCTCAAGACGGAAAACAATAACATCATAAATATACGACGCCGTAGTGAAGAAATAAGAGGCAATAGAGAGAAAGCCGTATATAAAAGACAACAAATCCATAATAATATACAATAACGTCCTCACCAAGTCTCTAAGTCAACAATACAGTAGTAGATGGAGAGTACAAAATACAACGAATGTACAATATGAAATACAGATAATCATCCAACCCACCTAAGCAAAACGGTATACTGTGAGCTGATGCGATATCTGTAGCAAAAGATGATAGCTGAAAAGCGGAATAGCTGAATAGCCTGCCTCGACTACTCTGGGGAACAACCTGAAACACCTGTGGCACAACGGAGGTGAGTTGCCAACTCGTGAATAGTAGATAACATATGCAGGTAATCGCAGGAATGTACGTACAGCATGAATCTAAGATATGCGATTACAGTAATAACATGTCATGTGAATGCAAGGTAATGGAAATGTACACTAGCAGGTACAATCAATATATGAAGCAATGATGACATGATAATAGTGTTAGTGTATATGCCCCAGAGGCCATTACTATATCATACTAGTCTGTATATTACTTAATGGAAGCTTGGGATATTCACCTTGTATAAACAATCTTGCTCAATATAGTAGTATGCTACTTGGTTTGTTTCTACTTCAATGTGTACATGTGTTTATTTTGCGATATCACCTATACGCATTAGTGGAGCCCTTAGGATCTTTGCTTGATTACCAGCGTTGTGATGGCAGTCACACTAGTGGGGGCTGGGTAATCTATAAGCACATCCTTATACAGGTCCCTAGTCGCAGGACTATCGAGACAGGGCATCGATACTCCGGAGTAGACTAGCGTATGCGCTTCTCATCCCAGTGTGGGAGATGGTCTGTCCCACAGCCATCAGTACGTCGTACTGGAGATAGTATACGGGTGCTCGTTGGGTTACGAGTACACTGGACAGGACTCGTCGGGAACTGACAGGTTGGTATTTGTTGGAGATAGTGCCCTCAGAGTCAATTATTAGGTCACAGGTACGTGATTGTAATGATTGAGGGAGGACCTATCCCGGTAGGACAGTCTTACTCGAGATGATAGTATGCTATCTGGTTTACCTTTATCATCGTGTACTGCTTTAGGTGACCTGACACGTCGCTATTACACGTTGATAGAGCCCCTAGGATTCTTGCTTGACCACCAGCAGTATGAGGGCGATCATATAAGTGGGAGCTGGGGGTCTACAAGCATATCCTTAAATGGTCCCTAGTCGTGGGAGTTTCGAGACTGGGCATCGATACTCCATTAGTAGACTAGTGTATACAGTCGAGACCCCGACGAGGGGCGGTGGCCGGTCTCACAAGCCACTGGTGTCAGTTGGATCACCTAAGATGTATACAGGTGCTCATTGGGTTATGAGTACACCGGACAGGACTCGCCGGGAACATGCTAGTTGGTCATATACCAGACGTCAGATGGCAGTTCCCTGGTGACATGTGTGCAGGTTAGTTCATCGACCTGGGGATCGTCATTTGTCTCGTGTGAGTTCCCACTGTACTTTGATTACTACCCTACCACGGCTCAAAGGAGTCGTGCAAACAGGTTTTAGTTGGGTACAGTCCCGAGCCACATGGAGGCAGTGAGCGTATCTTCAGGGGTTCGTCTCTCCCGGTATTGGGGGTGAGGTCGTGCTGTGTCTAGGAGAGCCATTACACAAAGTCCTTGGCCAAGGCAAGGAGATTTACTGGTAGGTATTCCAGTAGTATCTCAGGGTGTTCTGGGCTACACTCCGACACGACTTGTACCGCTTTTGGGGGTCTGACTTTTACCAACCCCCTAGGCCCGCCATGCGATGCTCATAGACGAACGGACCGGACTGCACGGATATTGTCACTGACAGGCTCAGTAGGGTGTCAGGATGAGTTCGCTCATCGACGTCCCTTTTAGTCAATAGCTGGTGGCCCGTCATGTATTGGCTTATACCTCTGACGTGCTAGTGGTTAAATCCACAGCCATAGTATTGACGAGTCTTTAGAGTCCACCACACTTTCAGTTACTCAAGTTTCGGGCGAAACGCTGTAGAGGCCGTATGGAGATATGGCAGGGTCCGATCAGATACGTGCGGTATTGCACGGATCAGGATCGGACAGTTTGTACTAGTAGCCGTATAGGTATATGGCAGGGTTCGATCAGATACGTGCGGTATTGCACGGATCAGGATCGAACGGATAATACTAGCCGGCTTTGGTTTAAGCCGGTCCTAGTTTAGTACAGTGTAGATTTTGTCTTTTTGCATTTGTATCCGGACGGAATACAGATGCGGGTGTGTATGCACAGTATCGGGGTTTTCCTGTAATTTATTACGGGACCAGTTTTCTGGAGTTGCCAGTTTGCATTCCGTTCCGGCCGGTTTTCCTTTGTTCTTTCCCGGCCGGACTTTTCCGATGGAGGGGGTTATTTGCAATTGTGCAAATAATCTTTGTGGAGGGGTTTTCTTGCATAATGGTTTGATTATGATAGGATTTGATTCTTTCTTCCATGCTTGCATTTAATGATGATTGAAAGGGTATGGTTTGGTTTTAATGAAGCATGGTTCATGTCTTTGTTGTGGTCACCTCCTTCTATCTCCTACACTCACCTTCCTTTGTTAATTCCTCCCACCATTTTCCCTCATATAGACTTGGCCGGCCACACCATTTTGGAGAGAGAGAGGAGTTCATTTTTGGTATGAGGGATTAATTCACATATCATTTTCAAGCTTGCAAAATTCCTCACTTCATTCCAAAGTCCATTCATGTTTCCTCCATCCAAAGGCAACCAACCCCAAAGAGACATACTCTACACTACTTCCTACAGCAAATCTTGGACGCGTCGATTCGCCAGCTTCGCGCCCGAGTTGCCTCGGTATTGAGGTGGGAGCCCGTAAAAGATGCAGGCGACGTGGTGCCCTTCCGGCGAGGAGGCGACGACCTGAGATCCCGCGCGGAGATCGGAGAGGAGATGAAGACCGGAGGACTCGGATTAGTCGGTACATCTCTTCCCCTCTTGTTAGTTAGCTAGACTAGTTTAATGGTTACGATCCGGAGTTTAGTGCGCGGTGGTGCCGGTTTGCAAAGTCCGCAAAAATTTAAGTTTATCACCGCTTCCGCATTCCGGCGTCGGATTGACGGCCGGGGCGCCGCCGTGCACTTACAGTGGTATCAGAGCCTCGCCATTAACTTCGTCTAGCTTGGTTTAATGTGTTTTACGTTTCCGATCGAACAAAATCCCGAAACCGCATTTTTCTAGCACATCAGTTTCTGTCGAATTTTTTTTAAGTCCAAAAATTTTTCAGGTTGTCTCAGAATGATGTGCAGGGAGTTCTAAGACTACTGCAAAAATTTGGTAAAGTGATCATACCTTACGACCGCGGAAGCGCGGCCTTAGCCCCTCATTGGCCGCCCTTCCGCCGCAGGAATGAGGCTTCACTTCACCAATTTCTTTCAGTGGGCTTGTGGGCTTATTTTAGGGGTTTTGGGATATTAAATTTGGGCCCAGGTTTTCTGTGAGTGCTACAGTTTTGATTGGGGGCCCACTTGTTAAGGTTTGATCAATCGGAAAATTTTAAACACATTTTTCACAGTATTTACATTATATCTGCGACCGTGAATGTCACTCGATCGGTAAATCCGGTCTAACTGCTATAGCCCGGTTAGACGGATTTGCGAACGTGACTTTCACGTTGATGTTCTATGTTTATGCTGTGATGTTGCGGATCGGTCGTGGGGGATAGCCTGGATGCAATGCTAGTACAGTGTTGTTGTATTATGTACATTTGATATTGCGGGGCGAGCGTCCGACTTGTGGACTGCCGTCACTGCCTGTTTGTATTATTCTTTTGGGGCACGACCTGGTTGCGGTCGATGTACCCGGTGTATGTATATTTTACTTTCTGTACTAGGATTGCCCCGCGGAGGGGTGCACGGATAGCCGGGTTCTAGAGGGCAACGGGCCCGCATCTCAGGGCATTGAGACGGAGGGGCTTCAGTCTGGAATTGGCGGGCTATTCGCCGCACTCGTAGGGGGTACAGGTTGACCCAGGAGGGGTGCCCAAGTTGCCGGATTCCGTGAAGTGCTGGGTGGTCCATTCACGGTGCTGGAGGGGGCTGCCTCGCTTCAGGTTTTGGCAGGTGACTTGCCGCGCCCGTAGGGGTCTAGGTTTTCATTGCACAGGCTATCCACACGACCAGGGGAACGTCGGGTTTCAGTAGTGGCTCTGTGAAACCCGGGGATCCCAGATATCTGTATTGTTCTGTGATGCTGTACATTTCTGTGATGTTGCATTTTATTCACGCCTTGAGCGAATATAATATATTGGTATATATATTAGTAGATGTTGTATATGTTTTTCATCCGCGCTAGTCCAGTCCCCGCTCTGCCGTTAGTTAGCTAACCTAACGGGTGATGACGGGACCCAGTGGCGAATGCGGATGGCATATACGTACGTCAGTATATTTTCGTTCTTTGTGGTGTGATCAATTGATGGGACTGCGTTGATTCGGATCAATGCAAGTTAAACAAACCTATTCTGATGTTGTTGGAACACTTTTCAAAAAGCTGTTATTGCAAGGACGTTCACTTTTGTTTTGCATCGTGGTATTCATTTGGAATATCCTGCTCCTCAGTCGACGAGGCAAGGGCCGAGATCCCTTCACCGGGAGTGACCCCTTGGACAATAAGTTTGCGTCAGGGCATTAACTTCACTATAGCCGATTACTTTTGCTTTGCACCGTGGTATTCAGTTGGAATATCCTGCACCTCATTCTACGGGGAAAGAGCCGAGATCCCTTCACCGGGAGTGACCTCTTTAGCGGAAGTTGTCGTCACTATATTTCTAAAAAGCTATCCGTTCCTTCAACGATATCAAGTTCATTACGTTAAAGGTTTTCGCCAGAAACCATTCGTAGCCCTCCGTCGTTTCATATGGGTAGTCAATAGTATTCAAGCTGTGTTTGTTGGCCAAAGTCAAGGCACAGTGTTTGGTAGCTGTTGGTTATTCATATGCAGCATAGATAGATGCGTTGGTTTGGAACAGTCGTACTGCCTTGTTGGCCAAAGTCAAGGGTATGTACGGGTGGATTCAAATTAACCTGGAGAATGACGGGCAGAACTTGACATGTGACTTATGATTTGTTGGCCAAAGTCAAGGTCATAAGAGCATGGGGCAGAAATCACATCGGGAGTTTCAAAAGAACTGAAACTTGCCAGATATACGCATACCTTCTGGAGTGTGATACCGTGAGCGGATTCCGTCACGTTATCATGCGATGATAGTTGGATCCCGATTCCCACTGATGAGTTGGTTTACTCCTCGGGTGACGCTGACTAATTCTTCTTTCAGGTTTGGAGGAGAATTTGAGGTACAGTGGGAGGTTTCCAGATTAGATAAATTGGTAACCATTCTGATCTAGGTTAGAGTGCACGCTGAGTGTTTCTTTTCTCTCTCTCTCTGGCAGCGACCATTGACCCTACCCTAGACTATGACTCAGAGACCAAGTTGACCGAACCTACTTAACACTGGCTTTTGGATTGTCAGAGTTGCAGACCTCATTGCCACTCCTACTTTTACCCTTTTCTCCAGGACACCCCGTATTACTACGAACGTCCACTTCCATTGGACAAAACCATCGTATGGTTAGATACGAACTCGAAGGAATTCGAGGATGGTTTCCGGTTCTGGAGAAAACGGATAGGATTATTCAGTTGTCTTTTCTTTTCACCCTCTCTCAGGTTGCGAGTACTCCTTAGTTTAGGAGTAGTACACCTATTATGCAAATTGGATAGTCTTCTTCCAAACCATTGGCTGGTGCCGACTGGTAGGGAATAAAGAAAACCAGTTAGCTTAAACGGTGTACAGAAGGTATTAAGTTCAGACAAAGCAAGGGATTAGTAAGAGGGCAAAGTAAATTGCGACTGCTGTTCACGACCAAACCAAGTATTTCTTCGCCAATCCTAAATCACCTTTGTATTTCTCCAGGACACTCCGTATCACTACGAAGATCCCATTTTATTGGATAATCCATCGTATGGTTATATACGAACTCGAAAGGAACTTGTTCCAGTTCGGGGATGGATCCTGGTTCAGGAGAAATAGGAATAAGATTTATTCGGTTGTCTTTTATCTTCACCTTCTCTCGCATTGCGAGTGTTCCTAGGGTTAGGACAGTACACCCATTATGCTTATTGGATAGTCTTCTTCCAAACCATAGGCTGGTGCCGAACGGTAGGGAAGGAAGAAAACCAATTGGCCTAAACGGGTGTGCAGAAGGTAATGACTAAAGACATATAAAGGGATTTGGAGAGGTGGCAAAGAATTATACGGTTATAGTTGTGAATCTGGATAATGAAAGAGGCATTACTAGGAATACCAGGACACCCCATCGAAACATTTCAATGTTTCAGTTCTGTAAGTGCACGGCGGCGCCCCGGCCGTCAATCCGACGCCGGAATGCGGAAGCGGTGAATAACTTAAAATTTGCGGACTTAGCAAACCGGCACCACCGCGCACTATCACCCGGATCGTTACCATTAACTAGTCTAAGCTACTTAACAAGATGGGAAAGAGATATACCGACGATCCAAGTCCTCCGGTCTTCATCTCCAATCCGATCTCCTCGCGGGATCTCCGTCCGTCTCATCCTCGTCGCCGGAAGTGCACCACGTTGCCTACATCGTTTACGGGCTCCCACCTCTATGCCGAGGCAACTCGGGCACGAAGCCGGCTACTCGACGTGCCCAAGGTTCGTTGTAGAATATGTAGTGAGCTTGTGTCTCTTTTTGGGATTGTGGAGTTGCCTTTTTGTGGAGGAAAAAGAACTTTGAGAGAGGTGAGGAAAAATGTATCATGCAAAAGAATGAGAATGACATTTTTCTCACAACCAAAAGAAAAACCCCACCACCTCACAAGTGGCCGGCCATGAGAGGAGGGTGAGAATGGAGAGTCAAGAGAGAGACAAAAGAGGGAGCCATTCTCTACTAATACCAAAGAGAGAGAGGAAAGCTATCATGCAAAAGAAATGATAGCAAGGAAAGTCCAACACTCCAACACCAACCACCAACCTCATCATCAACAACCATGATGAGCCAAAAGTCATGCCATCATGACAAGAAGAAGTCAAGGTCAATGAAAAGATGTCATGATACAACAATAAGCAAATACCCCCTCCACAAATACTTATTTGCAACAATGCAAATAAGCCCTCCTCCACCAATCTTCGGCCAATGAACGGAACAATGGAAATTGGCCGAAACGGAAAGCAAACTGGCAACTCCAGAAAACTGGTCCCGTAATAAATTACAGGAAAACCCCGATACTGTGCATACACACCCGCATCTGTATTTCGACCGAAATACAAATGCAATGAGACAAACTCTACACTGTACTATACTAGGATCCGGCTTATACCAAAGCCGGCCAGTAATATCTGTTCGATCCTGATCCGTGCAATACCGCACGTATCTGATCGAACCCTGCCATATAACCATACGGCCTATAGTAAAAACTGTCCGATCCTGATCCGTGCAATACCGCACGTATCTGATCGGACCCTGCCATATCTCCATACGGCCTCTACAACCTGTCCGATCCTGATCCGTGCAATACCGCACGTATCTGATCCGACCTTGCCATATCTCCATACGGCCTCTACAACCTTTCGCCCGAAAGCTGAGTAACTGAAAATGTGGGGGACTCTAAAGACTCGTCAACACCTTGGTTGTGGATTTAACCACTAGCACGTCAGAGGTATAAGCCAATACGTGACGGGCTACCAGGTACTGACCAAATGGGACGTCGATGAGGAAGCTCACCCCGACACCCAACTGAGCCTGTCAGTGACAATATCCGTGCAGTCCGGTCCGTTCGTCTATGAGTATCGCATGGCGGGCCTAGGGGGTTGGTAAAAGTCAGACCCCCAAAAGCGGTACAAGTCGTGTCGGAGTGTAGCCCAGAACACCCTGAGATACTACTGGAATACCTACCAGTAAATCTCCTTGCCTTGGCCAAGGACTTTGTGTAATGGCTCTCCTAGACACAGCACGACCTCACCCCCAATACCGGGAGAGACGAACCCCTGAAGATACGCTCACTGCCTCCATGTGGCTCGGGACTGTACCCAACTAAAACCTGTTTGCACGACTCCTTTGAGCCGTGGTAGGGTAGTAATCAAAGTACAGTGGGAACTCACACGAGACAAATGACGATCCCCAGGTCGATGAACTAACCTGCACACATGTCACCAGGGAACTGCCATCTGACGTCTGGTATATGACCAACTAGCATGTTCCCGGCGAGTCCTGTCCGGTGTACTCATAACCCAATGAGCACCTGTATACATCTTAGGTGATCCAACTGACACCAGTGGCTTGTGAGACCGGCCACCGCCCCTCGTCGGGGTCTCGACTGTATACACTAGTCTACTAATGGAGTATCGATGCCCGGTCTCGAAACTCCCACGACTAGGGACCTTTTAAGGATAAGCTTATAGACCCCCAGCTCCCACTTATATGATCGCCCTCATACTGCTGGTGGTCAAGCAAGAATCCTAGGGGCTCTATCAACGTGTAATAGCGACGTGTCATGCCACCTAAAGCAGTACACGATGATAAAGGTAAACCAGATAGCATACTATCATCTCGAGTAAGACTGTCCTACCGGGATAGGTCCTCCCTCAATCATTACAATCACGTACCTGTGACCTAATAATTGACTCTGAGGGCACTATCTCCAACAATCTCCCACTTGCACTCAAGGCTAATTATTGCGATGTCGCATACTCACAGCCCGTGTGATACCGAACATCCAACTCCTCTACTAGTCAGTCTCACAAAGCTCATTTGCGGAACTATTGCGTTCGAGGAATAGCCTCAGTGAGTGGATCCGCTTAGTTGTCTCTTTCCATGTCTCTCTAAATCTCAAGTTCGTGGAGAAACCCATCTCCCGAAATGAGCAATACCTGTCTTAGAATGTGTCTGGATGTCTGATGGGACATAGCTCATAAATGAGCTCCAAATCCAAACTTCTTAGACTGTATCGTCAACTGAACTTAATCAGTATCCTGCGCCATGCCACCCTCAGTATTGCCTTGGACCACCTATCCAAAACACTGCCCCTCATCAGAAGGAAAACTATAGCTCTGACAACCTCCTTGTCGTCCATGTCACCTTGGAAGCCTGGAATGATAACTGTTTCCCGAATGAGGCTGTCGTTATCATATCCCTAGAACATCCACTTATGTTCTAAAACTGCTTCCGACTGTTTCTCCAGGATTGGATTAATGTCAACTTATTGCATCTAGTGCAAGAACAACATCTGGTGTGGTACTTGACATCTCATGATTGACTCAATTGCCTGAGCAAGTGATCTGCCAATCATGCACATCCCTCTCCCCTTTAGTCTGTAAGACACCTTTGGAGAGGGTGACTCCATTACCTGCAGGTACACTACCGTGCCAGGAGTCGTCCATCCTAAATACTCTTAGAATGCTGTCAAGTACCCTGATTGGGAAACCACCCAAATCTAGATCTAAAACCATAGATCTAGTAACCAGTATGTCTGATATAAAATCCATTTCTTTTGTGGAGAAACAACTGTGTGACGACCAAAGTATAACCGATCGTAGTGTAGGAGTTTCTTTTCCTACTCTGTGTATATCATCCAAATACCAGGATATCACACCCTACTACCTTCTCAACAGATCCATCCCCTATTCTGACGAAGTCAAACCCATGACTGTCACGTCAGAAATAGATGATCTATCTCCGCTACATCTGCTCTAGTCTATAAATAGACATAAGCAACCTGTCCACCAATGCTTCCGCTGCTCCCACTGACTACGACAACCCTCTGGCAGAGTCATATAGACGTACACTTCTAAAACTGGTTTAGAACGACGCTATACTCATCCTCCCGCCGGGTCTCGTAACCTGGAACAACAGCAATGGCAATTGTGGGTAAACAAGAACTTCCCTGTCACCGTCCTTGAGGCTACCGTAGTACCTCTCGGGTGCCTGAAGTTACCCACCTTATCTGCGGAGTGGCCAATGGAATGTCAATCCAGATTGAATCTTCAGGTTCCTTATCAAATCTTCAGTAATCGTTTGTGGTTCTGGAATCACTTCCAGTTCTACCATACTCCCACTACTGTTTTCTGAAAAATCCATTTTTAATAAAACTGTGGCGAGTCTAGAACAATATCGCTATTGTTCATCCAGATGGTAGAAAGTCAACCCTCGTCATAGCCTGGGTCAACCCACAAACAGGCATTACAGAAACGTGCCTTGAGTTGTCCAGTGTCTGGTTTTAATCATAAACCGGACAACTCCCCATACCTTAACATCGTTAAGATATGAACTGTTCTATATCCCATATAGGACCAGAGGCACTGATTTAATTGAACCAGATCCAAATCATGCAGCTATCCCCAGTGCATGTCAACTAAATGGAAGGAGGCCGATCAGCGTTACTCAACTTAGGAATACTTCCAATTATGAGTAACCTGAAAGAGAAGCAAGATCTCTTAATCATTACTATCAACTGAATACCATACACAAGTATCTACATCTTCGATCTCTTTGAAGAATCCCGATACTTGCTATACCTGGTTCTCTACTCTATTCAAATACCTATAACTCCTCAAAACTTAGACCCTGTGTTTCTACGAAACACATGTCTAAGAACTAGAGAAGTCATAAGTAAACCGAATATAGTACGAGGACCAAGCCCTCTGTCCTGATGGACACTGGACAACATACAATACTTTGTATAAGTCCGCTGAGTCTAACAACTCTTTCACTGTGTGTCGTAAGTTGAAAACTGTACTTATGGTTAAGAAGAATTACACCGCTGTTTAAAGCTCCTTACCTAACCATCCACTGATATAGGTAAATGTCATCGACATAATATCAAAAGGTATATCTCACTCTATGAAAATAGACGTACAGATATATCAATTTGAAATTGGTGCATAACAGCGGATATTCAAAACCAAATATTTGCCGACCGGCAAACAACCCAGGTGATTTCCTCAAATATCACCGATTACAACGAATCCCGATATAATGAGGATAATCACCCAATTCCCAATAACTTACTCCCACTCATCATCTGTAAAACCATACAGATGTGAGAATCGTATCTGGTAAATACATACCCTGGAGTAAGTATCTAATCGGGAAATCAGTTTTCTATTAACAGTACACAGTGAAACCGAAACATTGAAATGTTTCGATGGGGTATCCTGGTATTCCTAGTAATGCCTCTTCCAGATTCACGACTGTAACCGTATAGTTCTTTGTCACCTCTCCAAATCCCTTCATATGTCTTTAGTCTTTACCTTCTGCACACCCCTTTAGGCCAAATGGTTTTCTTCCTTCCCTACCGTTCGGCACCAGCCTATGGTTTGGAAGAAGACTATCCAATAAGCATATTGGGTGTACTGTCCCAATCCTAGGAACACTCGCAACACGAGAGAAGGTGAAGATAAAAGACACCTGAATGTACTTTATTCCTATTTCTCCTGAACCAGGATCCATCCCCGAACTGGAACAAGTTCCTTTCGAGTTCGTATATAACCATACGATGGAATATCCAAATAAACTGTGGATCTTCGTAGTGATACGGAGTGTCCTGGAGAAATACAAAGGTGATGTGGGAGTGGTAACGAAATATTTGGTTTGGTCGTGAATATCTGTTGCAATTTACTTTGCCCTCCTACTAATCCCTTGCTTTGTCTGAACTTAATACCTTCTGCACACCATCGTTATGCTAATTGGTTTTCTTCATTCCCTACCGGTCGGCACCAGCCTAAGGTTTGGAAGAAGACAATCCAATTTGCGTAATAGGTGTACTACCCCTAAACCAAGGAGTACTCGTAACCTGAGAGAGGGTAAAAGGAAAAGACAACTGAATAATCCTATCCGTTTTCTCCAGAACCGGAAACCACCCTCGAATAATTCTTTCGAGTTCGTATCTAACCATACGATGGTTTTGTCCAATGGAAGTGGACGTTCGTAGTAATACGGGGTGTCCTGGAGAAAAGGGTAAAAGTAGGAGTGGCAATGAGGTCTGCAACTCTGATAATCCAAAAGCCAGTGTTAAGTAAGTTCGGTCAACTTGGTCACGGAGTCATAGTCTAGGGTCGGGTCAATGGTCGCTGCCAGAGAGAGAGAGAGAAGAAACACTCAGCGTGCACTCTATCCTAGATCAGAATGGTTACCAATTTATCTAATCTGGAAACCTCCCACTGTACCTCAAATTCTCCTCCAAACCTGAAAGAAGAATTAGTCGGGGTCACCCGAGGAGTAAACTAACTCATCAGTGGGAATCGGGATCCAACTATCATCGCATGATAACGTGACGGAATCCGCTCACGGTATCACACTCCAGAAGGTATGCGCATATCTAGCAAGTTTCAGTTCTTTTGAAACTCCCGATGTGATTTCTGCCCCATGCTCTTATGACCTTGGCGTGAGGTCAAAATATCATAAGTCACATGTCAAGTTCTGCCCGTCATTATCCAGGTTAATTTGAACCCACCCGTACATACCCTTGACGTAGGCCAAAATAGTAGTACGACTGTCCCAAACCAACGCATCTATCTATGCAACAGATAAATAACCGGCAGCTACCAAACACTATGCCTTGGCGTGAGGTCAAAATACATAGCTTGAATACTACCGAATATTTAACTGAAATGACGGAGGGCTACGAATGGTTTCTGGCGAAAACCTTTAACGTAATGAACTTGATATCGTCGAAGGAACGGATAGCTTTTAAAAATATAGTGACGAAAACCGTTGCTAAAGAGGTCACTCCCTGTGAAGGGATCTCGGCTCTTTCCCCGTAGAATGGGGTGCAGGATATTCCAAATGAATACCGCGATGCAAAGCAAAAGTAATCGGCTATAGTGAAGTTAATGCCCTGACGCAAACTTCTGTCCAAGGGGTCACTCCCGGTGAAGGGATCTCGGCCCTTGCCTCGTCGACTGAGGAGCAGGATATTCCAATGAATACCACGATGCAAAACAAAAGTAAACGTCCTTGCAATAACAGCTTTTTGAAAAGTGTTCCAACAACATCAGATTAGGTTTGTTTTAACTTGCATTGATCCGAATCAATGCAGTCCCATCAATTGATCACACCAAAAAGAACGAAAATATACTGATGTACGTATATGCCATCCGCATTTGCCACTGGGTCCCGTCATTACCCGTTAGGTTAGCTTACTAACGACAGAGCGGGGACTGGACTAGCGCGGATGCAAAACATATACGACATCTACTAATATATATACCAATATATTATATTTCGCTCAAGGCGTGAAAGAAATGCAACATCACAGAGAATGAACAGCATCACAGAAACAATACAGATATCTGGGATCCCCGGGTTTCACAGAGCCACTACTGAAACCCGACGTTCCCCTGGTCGTGTGGATAGCCTGTGCAATGAAATCCTAGACCCCTACGGGCGCGGCAAGTCACCCGCCAAAACCTGAAGCGAGGCAGCCCCCTTCAGCCCCGTGAATGGACCACCCAGCACTTCACGGAATCCGGCAACTTGGGCACCCCTCCTGGGTCAACCTGTACCCCCTACGAGTGCGGCGAATAGCCCGCCAATCCTAGAGTGAAGCCTCCTCCGTCTCAATGCCATGAGATGCGGGCTTGTTGCCCTCCAGAACCCGGCTATCCGTGCACCCCTCCGCGGGGCAATCCTAGTACAGAAAGTAAAATATACATACACCGGGTACATCGACCGCAACCAGGTCGTGCCCCAAAAGAATAATACAAACAGGCAGTGACGGCAGTCCACATGTCGGACGCTCGCCCCGCAATATCAAATGTACATAATACAACAGAACTGTACTAGCATTGCATCCAGGCTATCCCCCACGACCGATCCGCAACATCACAGCAAATACATAGAACATCAACGTGAAAGTCACGTTCGCAAATCCGTCTAACCGGGCTATAGCAGTTAGACCGGATTTACCGATCGAGTGACATTCACGGTCGCAGATATAATGTAAATACTGTGAAAAATGTGTTTAAAAAATTTCCGATTGATCAAACAATTAACAAGTGGGCCCCAAAGAAAACTGTAGCACTCACAGAAACAATTGGCCCAACTTTAATATTCCAAAGCCCATATTTTAAGCCCAAAAGGCCTCTGTAAAAAAATGGTGAAGTGATGTGAATAGTGCGCGGCGGAAGGGCCGCACAAAGGGGGTTTTCGCGGCGGTTCCGCGCTCCAACTGTGGAGTTACTTCATCAAATTTTTACAGAACTCTTATATTTTCCATTACATCAATATTTTATAACCTGAAAAATTTTTCGAGACCAAAAATTTTCAACAGAAACTGATGCGAACTAAAATGCAGTTTTGGAACTTTTTGATCGATCGGAAATGCAAACACATTACACAAAGCTAGACTAAGTTAATGGGGAGGCTCTGATACCACTGTAAGTGCACGGCGGCGCCCCGGCCGTCAATCCGACGCCGGAATGCGGAAGCGGTGAATAACTTAAAATTTGCGGACTTAGCAAACCGGCACCACCGCGCACTATCACCCGGATCGTTACCATTAACTAGTCTAAGCTACTTAACAAGATGGGAAAGAGATATACCGACGATCCAAGTCCTCCGGTCTTCATCTCCAATCCGATCTCCTCGCGGGATCTCCGTCCGTCTCATCCTCGTCGCCGGAAGTGCACCACGTTGCCTACATCGTTTACGGGCTCCCACCTCTATGCCGAGGCAACTCGGGCACGAAGCCGGCTACTCGACGTGCCCAAGGTTCGTTGTAGAATATGTAGTGAGCTTGTGTCTCTTTTTGGGATTGTGGAGTTGCCTTTTTGTGGAGGAAAAAGAACTTTGAGAGAGGTGAGGAAAAATGTATCATGCAAAAGAATGAGAATGACATTTTTCTCACAACCAAAAGAAAAACCCCACCACCTCACAAGTGGCCGGCCATGAGAGGAGGGTGAGAATGGAGAGTCAAGAGAGAGACAAAAGAGGGAGCCATTCTCTACTAATACCAAAGAGAGAGAGGAAAGCTATCATGCAAAAGAAATGATAGCAAGGAAAGTCCAACACTCCAACACCAACCACCAACCTCATCATCAACAACCATGATGAGCCAAAAGTCATGCCATCATGACAAGAAGAAGTCAAGGTCAATGAAAAGATGTCATGATACAACAATAAGCAAATACCCCCTCCACAAATACTTATTTGCAACAATGCAAATAAGCCCTCCTCCACCAATCTTCGGCCAATGAACGGAACAATGGAAATTGGCCGAAACGGAAAGCAAACTGGCAACTCCAGAAAACTGGTCCCGTAATAAATTACAGGAAAACCCCGATACTGTGCATACACACCCGCATCTGTATTTCGACCGAAATACAAATGCAATGAGACAAACTCTACACTGTACTATACTAGGATCCGGCTTATACCAAAGCCGGCCAGTAATATCTGTTCGATCCTGATCCGTGCAATACCGCACGTATCTGATCGAACCCTGCCATATAACCATACGGCCTATAGTAAAAACTGTCCGATCCTGATCCGTGCAATACCGCACGTATCTGATCGGACCCTGCCATATCTCCATACGGCCTCTACAACCTGTCCGATCCTGATCCGTGCAATACCGCACGTATCTGATCCGACCTTGCCATATCTCCATACGGCCTCTACAACCTTTCGCCCGAAAGCTGAGTAACTGAAAATGTGGGGGACTCTAAAGACT